>CM074437.1:21820391-22402891 GCA_037101425.1 Elopichthys bambusa | reverse complement strand
AAAAAAACCTTGGGAGAAACCAGGCTTAGTCGGGGGGCCAATTCTCCTCTGGCGAACAGTGCTTTGTTACGACTCAGGTTGCTATCATAAATCCGATATGATTGCAACATTCAAAGTATTTATTTCAGTTTTATCCAGTTGAGGATCGTATTCATCACGCCGGTGTGGACGGTTGTTGAGGAGCTGCGCCACTGGTTGTCATATTGATGAGGCCTTCTCAGTGGATGATCTAGTTGACTCAATCTCTGCTGATACTTCAGGGCTGCGTTGTGGTTGTGTCAAGGCGCAGGTCCTTGGTCTCACCTGGATATGGCCCAGATCCGGTTGACTACGGTAAACCTCGGGATAAACAGAAAGACTAATATTAGCGTAGATGCCATTCTTCTTCTGATGTAACGAGTACATCTGGTGTTATAGGAAGTGTTCTAGGTTCCAGCTGACCTAATTTATGCAGCCTAATAATCCTTTAATGGATTCGAAAAAATAAATTGATAATGTGTTATGTGTATGCCAGGTTAAAGAGATGCGTTTTTAGTTTGGATTTAAACTGACAGAGTGTGTCTGTTTCTCGAACAATGCTAGGAAGATTGTTCCAGAGTTTAGGTGCCAAATAGGAGAAGGATCTACCGCCTGCAGTTGATTTTAATATTCTAGGTATTATCAGCTGGCCTGAATTCTGAGATCGCAATAGACGTGAAGGACTATAATGCATTAAGAGCTCGCTCAGGTACTGGGGAGCTAAACCATTTAGTGCTTTGTAAGTAATTAGCAAGATTTTAAAATCTATACGATGTTTAACAGGAAGCCAATGCAGTGTTGACAGAACTGGGCTAATATGGTCATACTTCCTACTTCTAGTAAGAACTGTAGCTGCTGCATTTTGTACGAACTGTAGTTTATTTATCAGGCGAGCAGAACAACCACCCAGTAAAGCGTTACAGTAATCTAGCCTTGAGGTATATAGTTTAGATATATTTTTAAGATGGAAGAATGCGGTGTTACGGATGCTAGAAACATGGCCTTCAAATGAAAACATTTTGGTATCAAAGAGCACACCCAGGTTCCTAACTGACGACGAAAACTTAACAGAGCAGCCATCAAGTGTTAGACAGTATTCTAGGTTATTACATGAAGAAGTTTTTGGTCCAAAAATTAGAATTTTTTTCTGAATTTAGTAGTAGGAAATTACTGGTCATCCAATTTTTTATATCAGCTATGCATTCCGCTAATTTTGTGAATTGGTAAGTTTCGTCAGGGTGCGAAGAAATATAGAGCGGAGTATCATCAGCGTAACAGTAAAAACTAACGCTATGCTTCCTAATGATATCTCCCAAGGGTAGCATGTACAGAGTGAAAAGCAACGGCCCTAGTACTGAGCCTTGCGGTACTCTGACCTCTCTTCATTTACTACTACAAACTGATAATGGTCAGATAAGTATGATTTGAACCATGACAATGCAATTCAACTAATGCCAACATAATTTTCGAGTCTATTTAAAAGAATATTGTGATCAATAGTGTCAAATGCATAATAGAGAGATACAACCACGATCTGATGATAAGAGCAAATCATTAGTAACTCTAATGAGAGCAGTCTCAGTACTATGGTACGGTCTAAATCCTGACTGGAAATCCTCACAGATACTACTTTCTAAAAAGGAACATGGTTGTGATGATACTGCCTTTTCTAGTATTTTTGACAGAAAAGTGAGATTTGAGATCAGCCTGTAATTGACTGTAATTGTGTTTTTTTAATAAGAGGTTTAATAATAGCCAGCTTAAAAGTTTTTGGTAGTGATAAAGATGAATTGACGATATTAAGAAGAGGATCTATGACCTCTGGAAGCATCTCTTTTAATAGCTTAGTCGGTATAGGGTCTAACATACATGTTGTTGATTTTGATGATTTAAGAAGTTGCAGACACAAACCACTTTAAGCAGCGAGGCAGACAGGAGCAATCAAACACAGAGAAGACCAGAAGTCTTCTTCTTTGTCCAGATGAGCATTTGCAAACTGAAACTGAAACATACATGAGCATAATCAGCACTATGAACAGATATTAACTCATATGAATTAAATCCTTAAGATTTTACTATTACAGTATTTAAGTGTTGTTGGTTTTTTTTTTTTTTTTTTTTTACTGTTTATGTATTTTAATAGACATTTTTGAATGCAATATGTGGCATTATATTTTACATGTAGTCAATCACTTATTTATATGTAATATGAAGTCTAGGAACAGTACAACCATCAGTATATAATATTACTCTAGCACAATAGTAGTGTAGATAGTAAATAACAGACTTCTAACAATAAAATTCACAAAATGTAACAACGCACCAAATAATGATGTGCAATCGTAGATGTTGATAAAAATAATCAATACATACCCACAATGCTACAAAGGGCATATGATGTATGCAGATGTCACAGGATTAGCTCAGATACGATAAACATACTGCTCTCTTATAGCCCTTTCCTGACTTGTGAGCAGCCACAATGCGCAACCGCAGGTCCTCAGTGAGCTCCTTTGTCTTAGCCATGACTGTCCACAAACCAACAGCAGAGAGCTTCTGTTTTTCACCTGTTGAGTTGATTAAAACAGCTGTTCCCAATTAATCAGGGTAATTAGGATGCTTTAGAACAGCTTGGACTATTTGGAATGGTATAGATCTTTGGATTTTCCCATAGACTGTGACAGTATGCAAAGGGTATGAATAATTTTGGACATACCACTTTTTGTTCAAATGTAAATAAAAGATGAGTAATAATTTTTTCCACAATGATGCCTCTTGTACATCGTCTTATTATCTTCTGGGAGACACCTGTGTTATTTCTAATCAAGAAAAAACTTGCTGGTTGAATAAAAGTAACTTTAAGTCAGAATTTGCTAGGGGTATGAATAATTTCGGGCTTGACTGTATATACTGTATATAATCTGCTTTGTTATATAATTGTGTGTATATATATATATATATATATATATATATATATATATATATATATATATATATTATGATATTATTTGGGCTTTTTCCCAAAAGCATTCTAAGCCTAAGTACAAACCAGTCCCTACATTCTACTTAGGCTTACAGTGCTTTTGGGAAAAGCAGTCCAGTGCTGTACTAAAAAAAAAAAACCTTTCTGCAAGGAGGATCAAAACTTGCCCTGAACTGTATGTAGATAACTATCAAAACATATTTTTTTTGTAGTTTAGAAAGGGTTGTTGCATGCCAAACCCAGTACAAAACTAAAAACATGCAGCTACGTTAAGTTTTGAAATCGTTATTTTTTAAAAGTGAGCTTCCATTTACCTTTATATCTTCCATGGTTACTGAAGTGAGATATTTAATCATTACATAATAAACATAGCATTCATTGACCGGCTAAAGTCCTCCAAGTGTTATATTTGCTGCATAACTTTGGTGCTGTTTAAGTGGTTTTAATGAGATCAGCTTGTGACTAAAAGGTTGCCGTAAATAGAGGTTTCTGTCACCAC
Organism: Elopichthys bambusa; assembly: GCA_037101425.1. Lineage (NCBI taxonomy): Eukaryota > Metazoa > Chordata > Actinopteri > Cypriniformes > Xenocyprididae > Elopichthys > Elopichthys bambusa. The sequence goes on along the minus strand of CM074437.1, from coordinate 22,399,391 downwards.
TGAAGCTTAAAACCCAGTTTCTCCAAGGCAATATGAGTTTTGACTGACATTAATGAGTATAAAATCAGCAAATTGCTAAGGGTATGCAAAGACAGTTCTGACACTTCAGAATAATACTAAGGTAATGAGGCTAAATTATTTTACACAGGTGTGTACGTTAATTTTAGAATGTGCCTGTTTACTTAATTTAAGTGAACAAGTGTTTCTTTCTAGAGTATTAAATTAATTAATTAATTAAGGTCTCACAGACCAGATTGGTACTTATAAAGTACATATTAGACTTATGTCTTATTCTGCATGACCATATTCTACATCCCTTTATCCTACCCAATACCTAAGCTTAAGAACTACCTTAATAATTATTAACAAGCAGTAATTAGGAGTTCTGTTAGGACCACTATCGTCAAAGATGATTGAGTTTGGATAGAGTTTGGAAGGTCCAGAAAGGTACTAAAGACATTGTTAAAACCGTCAGCGTGACTGCAGTGGTTCAACCTTAATTTTATGAAGCGATGAGAATACTTTTTATGTGCAAAAACAAAACAAAAACAACTTTATTCAACAATATCTTCTCTTCTGTGTCATTCTCATACGTTGTTTACGTCCAGTGTTTCCAGGTTCTACGTCAGAACGCCAACTCATTATTGGCCAGCTCCTGCGTCAGCATCACACCACATCATTGCTTAGCTCTTCAAAAGCTCTAAAAAGCAGGTAAAATCTGTTAACCTAAAATATATAAGTTTTGCATTACAATATGGTACACACAGTAATTTAGTTAGTCGAGTATGCAGTTATTATTTTACATTGATTATGAATTGATTGATCTAAGTTTTTATCCATCAGTTAAACTCTTAATATTTTGAAAGATGTTTTAGATCAGGGGTTCTCAACGAAGTCCAATTTCCTGCGTTTAGCTCCAACCATGATCAAATTAACATGCATATCATTTTCTAGTAATCCTGAAGACCTTGATTAGGTTGTTCAGGTATGTTTGATTAGGGTTGGAGCAAAACAGAGTTTGGAACCCCTGTTTTAGATCATTCAGTGCTACAAAAACTGATGTATGCAGCGGAACTTGATGGCCCACTTTTCTTTTAAAGTTGGAATGAAAGCAAAAATTGCGAATGTCTTTCTTCACTATTTTTACATATTTCTTAGAAAAATGGCTTTTTGAACGAAAAAATGTAGGATGGGCTTGATTTTGTCCATCAGAATTCGATTGTAAAGTATTTTGTAACATTGTATAGTATGTTCCTTGCTGATTTTTCTTCAAATGTGTGGTAACACTTTAGTTAGTCCAATTCTCACTATTAACTAGTTGCTTAACATTCATATTACTAGGATATTGGCAGTTTATTGGTACTTATAAAGTACATATTAGCCTAATGTCTTAATCTGCATGACCATATTCTACATCCCTTTATCCTACCCAATACCTAAACTTAAGAACTACCTTAATAATTATTAACAAGCAGTAATTAGGCGTTCTGTTAGGACCACTATCGTCAAAGATGATTGACAACTGCATAGAGTTTGGAAGGTCCAGAAAGGTACTAAAGACATTGTTAAAACCGTCAGCGTGACTGCAGTGGTTCAACCTTAATTTTATGAAGTGACGAGAATACTTTTTATGCGCAAAAACAAAACAAAAACAACTTTATTCAACAATATCTTCTCTTCTGTGTCATTCTCATACGTTGTTTACGTCCAGTGTTTCCAGGTTCTACGTCAGAATGCCAACTCATTATTGGCCAGCTCCTGTGTCAGCATCACACGCATGCATCGTGCTGCTCATGTGTACAGCTTTAGCCAATACTGAGCTATACAGGTAGGCAGCCGGGTAAGTTGTAGCACAATGTAACAACAAGATTGGACAAAGGTGAACTGAGGAGTGACTGCTGAAGTAGTGTGCCTTTATTCATAATCTGTCCAATGACCTTTTAATGATTATTATCCATCATCACAGGGTTATCATCATCTTCCTTAATTTGATCTAAAATGTCAAGATCTACTCTAGGCTCTGGCGGAAACTATGGTGGGACTGGTGGCCAGCACACTATTGGTGCTATTATTAAACCTTTCACTCCCATTTCTTGTGCTCTCTTACCTATAGAGTTAATCATACTTTCTCCTCTTTTCCTTCTACTCCTTTGAAATGTGAAGCGTTACATTAGCTTTGATAGTGAAATGGCGTTGGCTCTTTAGTCTTGTGACGGATGTGTCATTATATCAGCTTAAATTATGAAATGGCATTGGTTCTCATGTGTCTTGTGACTGATTGTCATCAGATCGTGGTTGTATCACTCTATTAGTTTTACTGGATCTTAGTGCTGCATTTGACACTATTGATCACAATATTCTTTTAAATAGACTCGAAAATTATGTTGGCATTAGTGGAATTGCATTGTCATGGTTCAAATCATACTTATCTGACCGTTATCAGTTTATAGAAGTAAATGAAGAGAGGTCATATCGATCACAAGTTGAATATGGAGTACCGAAAGGCTCGGTACTAGGACCATTGCTTTTCATTCTGTACATGCTACCCTTAGGAGATATCATCAGGAAGCATGGCGTTAGTTTTCACTGTTACGCTGATGATACTCAGCTCTATATTTCTTCACGCCCTGACGAAACTTACCAATTCACAAAATTAACGGAATGCATAGCTGATATAAAAAATTGGATGACCAATAATTTCCTACTACTAAATTCAGAAAAAACAGATATTCCAATTTTTGGACCAAAAACTTCCTCACGTAATAACCTAGAATACTGTCTAACACTTGATGGCTGCTCTGTTAAGTCTTCGTCGTCAGTTAGGAACCTGGGTGTGCTCTTTGATACCAATCTTTCATTTGAAGACCATGTTTCTAGCATCTGTAAAACCGCATTCTTCCATCTTAAAAATATATCTAAATTACGACATATGCTCTCGATGACAAATGCGGAACAGTTAGTTCATGCGTTCATGACCTCAAGGCTAGATTACTGTAACGCTCTACTAGGTGGTTGTTCTGCTCGCCTGATAAATAAACTACAGCTCGTACAAAATGCAGCAGCTAGAGTTCTTACTAGAACTAGGAAGTATGACCATATTAGCCCGGTTCTGTCAACACTGCATTGGCTTCCTGTTAAACATCGTATAGATTTTAAAATCTTGCTAATTACCTACAAAGCACTAAATGGTTTAGCTCCCCAGTACCTGAGCGAGCTCTTAATGCATTATAGTCCTTCGCGTCTATTACAATCTCAGAATTCAGGCCAGCTAATAATACCTAGAATATCAAAATCAACTGCAGGTGGTAGATCCTTCTCCTATTTGGCACCTAAACTCTGGAACAATCTTCCTAGCATTGTTCGGGAAGCAGACACACTCTGTCAGTTTAAATCAAAACTAAAAACACATCTCTTTAACCTGGCATACACATAACACATTATCAATTTATTTTTTCAAATCCGTTAAAGGATTATTAGGTTGCATAAATTAGGTCAGCTGGAACCAGGAACACTTCCAATAACACCAGATGTACTCGTTACATCAGAAGAAGAATGGCATCTACGCTAATATTAGTCTTTCTGTTTATCCCGAGGTTTACCGTAGTCAGCCGGATCTGGGCCGTATCCAGGTGAGATCGAGGACCTGTGCCTTGACACGACCACAACGCAGCCCTGAAGTATCAGCAGAGATTGAGTCAACTAGATCATCCACTATGAAGGCCTCATCAACATGACAACCAGTGGCGCATCTCCTCAACAACCGTCCATACCGGTGTGATGAATACGATCCTCAACTGGATGGAACTGAATGGATCCTATCTGACTTATGATAGCAACCTGAGTCATAACAAAGCACTGTTCCCCAGAGGAGAACTGGCCCCCCGACTAAGCCTGGTTTCTCCCAAGGTTTTTTTCTCCATTTTAACACCTGTTTGCCACCTGATGTCACCTGTTGGAGTTTGGGTTCCTTGCTGCTGTTGCCTTTGGCTTGCTTAGTTGGGGACACTTGACAATTGACATTTGATATTCAACAGTGCTTTGATCTACCTGCATTGACACTATTTCTTAAGAGCTGCTGTGCAGCCAAAATAATGTACCAGTTATCACTGTAAAGCTGCTTTGACACAATCTACATTGTAAAAAGCGCTATATAAATAATGGTGACTTGACTTGATTGCGTCATGCTAACATATCTTTTGAATGACAAATGACTGCATACGTTCATGGAGTGGGATCATTTTCAGCGATTAAAACCTTAAGTTCCACTCTGTTCTTCATATAAAGAAATCCTATGGCTTCAGGAGACCCAAAATGCAACCGTTTTTTTGTAATACTTTTATACTTTTATACTACTAATACTTTTTTTTTTTTTTTGGTCAGTTATTACAATAATAGGAGTGGGGTTAGGTGCTCCAAAATATCTCTGGAAGTATAAATATTTATAAAATCATTTCTATTTTTACAAATGCAAAAAAATAAGTGCTTGATCTGACGAATAAGGCAAACAACTAAAAGCAATGGAGTACCCTGCATGTTGATGCTAAAGGGGTACCCTGTGCTTTATAAAGTGACAAAAAGGGATCCTGACCAAGCATCAATATGTGACAGGTTGGGAGTGAGAACGTTTTTTTTTTCAGTCTTGAATGAATCAGTGTTTTGAACGAATTGGTTGAGTGAATGAGTGAATCAAATTTAAGGTCCATAACTATTGTATAAAATCATATTATGTTTTCAGATAAGCTTAGCCTTCCTAGTCATTCTAGCTCACTTATTTGAAGGTATGCTTTTCTCAGCCTTCTTAAACACTTTCAGTTTGCTACTTTCATTTTTTTTCCCTATTCCTTCCTTCAAGGTATTTGACCTATCAATAGGGTGATTACTGGGCAGTGGCAAGTGTGAATTAATTTGGAGAGGTCATTTAGAAACAACTGCGTTCTCATTGTGCATGACAGAGAGATGGGCAGATTAACAGCTTCTGCCACAATGACAGCAATCAGTTCACCCAGAGGTCAACTCTCTGTTTATTTTTCTTTATTTCCATTCACACGCACTCTGTCAATTCTATTTATTTACAGAATTTTTCTTCCTTAATTCTTGGTTCTGCTTTACTTTTTACTTTTTCTATTGCTCTATAATGTCTTCTCAGTATCAGTATGTGAAGGTAACCTCAGGTGTTTAAGGTATGGTTTGATATTCAACAAAATGAGTATGTTACCTTGAAGATGTAAGCTCAAAATCTCAGCCATGAATAATTCTGTTAGTTTTTACTGTTCCTGTTGTGCAATGCAATAAACTCATCAGTTGTTGGTGTTGGAAATGCAGTATTCCCGAGGGCTCAGGTGCAGTGCTTGCTGTGTTTACTGTCTTATGGGGGAATGTTTTGTGCCTCATCTTCTACTGTGCATCAGCTCATCAGCTCTTTTCAGTGTGTGTGTGTGTGTGTGTTTGTATAGCCCCTTTCACACAGCACGTTGATCCCAGAAAATTGCCAGAATGCCTTCTGTGTGAACGCAAACACGTCCCCGGATTGATTCCGGGATGGGGAACTTGTAACGTTGCCGGGATCAGTCCCGGAATGCGCCCTGTGTGAAAAAAAAGCCGTAATCAATGCAGTATGGGGTGTGTCGTAGTGATGACACTGAAGCTGAGACTGTTCGCCAGCGTATGGAACGGTATGCAATGCGCTAGTTTATGATCGAATCAGAAGAAAAAATGCATGAGCTTCTCGAGAGAGAAATCACAGATCATAAGCAAACTTAAAACATTACACGTCACATTGATGTGTGAAAGGGGCTTAATGGAAAAGGTGTCATTACACTGTATTCAGCATGAACTGGGCTACCATAATATGTGAGGAACATGTATGTACATGTTTGTATTTTTCAAGGAATAACGTTTATGCGTGGTTATTGAAAAAACAAAAAACTTAAAAACTTAAGTCACTGAAATAAGGCCAAAAAATATCATAAGCAAACTTAAAACATTACACGTCACATTGATGTGTGAAAGGGGCTTAATGGAAAAGGTGTCATTACACTGTATTCAGCATGAACTGGGCTACCATAATATGTGAGGAACATGTATGTACATGTTTGTATTTTTCAAGGAATAACGTTTATGCGTGGTTATTGAAAAAACAAAAAACTTAAAAACTTAAGTCACTGAAATAAGGCCAAAAAATAAATATTAAATATGTGTTCACAAGACTCCTGGGTATTGGAGGTTGTAGACTAGAATTTTTTATTTAAAGTGATGTAAAAAATTATCCTGCCTACTCGTTAATATAAAACAACATAGAGATTTAAATTTTGTAAGACACTTTTTGTCAAGAAACACAGTATGCATGGAGGCGTGAATCTTCATGAATAATGCTGTGATTCACACCTGAGAAGACAAAGACCTGCATAATGACCCGCATAATGAGCCCTTTCAGTCAGGTAGGCTATGTGAAAAAACCCTCTGTGATCATGCTGATAGCAGTATTAACGTCCACTCGACTAAAAACAAAAAACAAAAAACAAAAAAAAAACATGATTTTTGTGATCTCATGCATGCACGTATTATTGCACATCATGTGAAGAAAGTCTCAAGTCTTAAGCTCATCATGCTGTACATCAAACATACAGAAAAACAGCAATACTGTAAAATATTATTACAATTTAAAATAATGTTTTTCTATTTTAATATTCTTTAAAATATAATGTATTTCTGTGATGCAAAGCGTCTGAACATTCATGTTACCTCTATGGCATTTCATATAGGCTTTTAGCTTAAAAACATGCACATTTGGAGAAATATTGATGGATTCTCATATGTTTACGTCAATTTTCTATACCGAGGAGTAATATTTATTCAATATTTATTGTCATCACTATGAGCGCTGGATACTGTGTTTTCCATTCATATTTGCAACCGGAGGGCGCTCTGTGCAGATTTAGTCCACAAATTACTCCTAATGAAGAACAGACATACCATGTGACATTCCAGGAACTAACAGAGGCTTCCAGAGATCGCTAACCATGGCTATAACATGCAGATAAACACTTTTGAAGATAATAAATACACGATTGCGACGATGTATACATGTATCGCCTCAGAATTTGCGTCAGAATAGCGCTCGCTCCGTGGGCGTGGCTGAATTAGTGGATAATGAGCTGACTCACGGACGTCTGACATGTCTCTCTTTTCATACAGATTACATAAACAGAGAATTTTTGTTTTCAATTTGACTTACATGATTTAAAACCTGACATTTCAATGTTTCTTTAGACATAAGTCTCATTTTTGTGTCATTAGTATTCACTAAGTTACAGTTCATTTTCTGAGAACTATCAGCTTGGACTTCGTTCAGAGGGAGACAAGAAATCATGCATCATGTTAGTTTTCTTTATTTTGCAAAAAGCACAACATTTTGTTTTTACCCTGAGTGTACACAAATAAAAGAAGACATTCTATAGTTTCAATTGATATATTACTTATGTCTCTATAACAAAAAATGACAGAGTATTGCCTTCTGCAATGCATTCATGCCTTAGTCATGTGGAAAGAACCCTGGTTCCTTTCCCAGGGACCTGTGCTGGGAGCTCCTTGTTGTTGCGTCACACTAACAATAGATGCATCCCTCATGGGTTGGAGGGCGATCATGAGTAGTCGCTCAGCTCTAGGTGGCAGGAACATCATCTCTCACATACAGTAAATTGCCTGGAAATGCTGGCCATGTTTCAGGCTCTGAAACATTTCCTCACAGACCTAAGAGGCCATCATGTGCTTGTACGAACAGACAACACATTAGTGGTCTCTTATTTAAACCATCAGGGTGTCTGTGGTTGCGGCCCTTATACAAGCTGGCTTACCAGATTCTCCTGTGGGTACAAGGGAAGCTGCTCTCTCTGAAGGAAGTTTACATCCCGGGGTATTTAAATCAGGGAGTGGATATCCTGTCGAGGCAGGGGCCCAGGCCTGGGGAATGGAGACCCCACCCCGAGGTGGAGAACTTAGATTGAGCAGAAGTAGATCTGTTCATATCTTTAGAGACAACACGATAATGATTCTGCATTCATTTAGTCTAAGTGGCGATCGATAATATATATATAATGCATAATAATATATAATGTATAATGTACTGACGTTAACAAGGTTGCACTGTTGAGGCACTCGTGCTGCCTCTCGAGGAGAAATTGAAACAAATGAACGCAGCAGACAAAAAGAAACTCAGTTAACATACTGCGCTAAAAATTCAAAATGTGGAGTTTTTATATTTATAATATATGATACAGTTAAGCAACATCACACGACCAAGAGTGCTGAATACCATCACGATTGAAAATGTGACACTGATTTCATATGACAGTTCAATAAACAAGTAATTAATATTAAGTCACATTTTAGACGCAATATTGACTGTTTTTAGCAGCGAAAATAGTTAAAACGAAGATCACAGCAGAACCATAGCATATCGGTCTCACAGCAACACTCCTTGGCAAGTAACGTTAGACCCACTAGCATAGCTGGAATGGCTAGCTTCTGCACTGTCGTGAGTTGGATCAACCTCTTGCGAACTGCTACACCCTGGGCTTTCGCCTAATGTTACCTCGCTGCTCTCTCCTGCCAACTTTGGTGGTCTTTGATTAAAGAAACACTGTATATCCATAGTCACTGTCACACGAGTTAGCTCTCATAGTTGTCTAAAAAGCGACAGCTAACATTAAGCGGCAGCGCTATGCTTAGCACAAAACCAAACATTTCTGCGCTTACTTTTGAAAAACCAATCACATCCGTTTACAATATTTAAAAAAAAGAATCAGACCAAACATATTTTTATTCAGGAGTTATGTATATACAAAATGATAACTTTTGATAACAGTAGCCTATTAAGAAAAATATATATATTGTGCAAATAAGCAAAGACTCAAGGTGGTTGGTGGGACATGGAGTTGGTGAAGGGAGACAGGCTCATTCAGGGTGGGCACTAGTGACTCACAGGGCAGGCCAGGCCCCCCAATGCCCGCCCATGGCACCGGGACTGCCTAGGTACGAGAAGAAAGCTCTTTGCACTCTGGAGATGAACTGGGGCCCTCTATCCGATACTATATCCTCTGGAATCCCAAAGTTTCTAAACACGTTTGAACAGGAGCTTAGTGGTTTCCGTGACCATGGGCAGACCCTTGAAGGGGATCAGGCAGCAGGTTTTTGGAAAACCGATCTACAATGACCCTGTGGTCTGTGTGGGTTTTAATGCCTCAGTGTAGTGACAGGGACACTATACTGTAAAGGCCAATAGTAGGCCATAGTAGGTCAATTAAACAACCACTACATTTCCTGTGTGGACTGTGGAGGTTTCAACATTTTGGCTTTTACATGGAGCATTGTTTGAGGTCATGGGTTGCCCCTCTCCAGTGACCTTGTCCATCTTTACCAGGTTCAGTGGCTCTCGAGCCTGAAGCTAAGAGCATGTCATTGAGCAGGTCAAAAAGGAGGAGGAGTTTAGTCATGCCCTCACCTTTAGCAGCTTTTAACATCTAATTTCTGACATAGTTCGACAATTAGGTCTTACAGTGTTGGTTTACTTCTGCAACATCGTATGTTTCTTGGCCATCATCTATTGAACTTGCAACAGTCTGCAGCTGACTAAGACTCAAATCTGATTTTTATTTATTTATTTATTTTTAGATCTTTAGATTTTTTTAGAGTACATGTCGTTGGGTTAATGTAGTGATCCTGATAGCAGATGACATCACTTCTGAGAATGCATCTGGGAGGAAGCTTGTCTCTATCGTGAGCATTACAGGGGTGTTCCAGTGCCACTTACTGGTGTGGCGGTGTACTGACACACATCTATATACAGCTGAGGCCAGAATTATTGGCCCCCTTGATAAATATGAGCGAAGAAGGCTGTGAAAGTAAATCTGCATTGTTTATCCTTTTGATATTTCATTCATTCATTAAAAAAAAGAAAAAAAGTATGCAGTATGTTCCTATTCATATTTAATTTTTTTTGGACACCAGGGTGACTAAGAACATGAAATTGTCCAGCCATGCCTTCTTTTTTCACAGGAGTATAAATATGAGTGTGGTGGGCAGGACGGTAACAATGAGGTAACACAAAGGCCAATTTCACAATGGGTTAAACCAAAGAATATAGTTCTGATGTGCAGCAAAAGATTGTTGAGCTTCACAAAATATAAAATTGGCTGTAAGAAAATAGCTAAAGCATTAAAAATTCCCATTTTCAACATCAGGGCAATAATTAAAAAGTTCCAATCAACTGGAGATGTATGAATCTGCCTGGAAGAAGATGTGTGTCTATATTGTCTTAATGCATAATAGTTTGAGTGGCCAACGACTCTCAAAGGAGCACAGCTGGGGAATTGTACAACTTATTTAAGTCTTAATGGCAAAAAGCCTAAAAATAAATAAATAAAAAGTTTTTCGAGAAAATCTCCACTGCATATTTAATTGCCAGACACTACAATGTTTTAAAAATTAAACAAAGCAGGGAAATGGGAGGAAGAAGGTAGAAAAGTCAAAAGGAAAAATGTGGTCAAAGTAAGAACAGGAACAGAGGAGGAAGACAGATTATCTGGTCTGGAGCTAAGTTGGATGGATAGTTCCTGATAGGCTCATATAAGGCTCATATGGTTGTTATTAAACTGCAGCCCATCTGGATGTAAACTGGCCCACTATCCCCTGAGGGTTCTCATTATGGGCCAATGGATGTGAAACAGCACAGGCGGAAAGACAGGTCACTACTACTAATCTACTGCTACCACATGTGAAACAGAGCCTGAAAACTAATAAGTTGATTCCAGAGCAACAAATAGATTAAAGAGAGTTTTCTCACCTGTGTTGATGTATTTTCTCCGATTCTCATGGCAGACATGTCATGATTTCAGGACGACTTAGTTATTTGCATATTACAATGTTAACTATATATGGTCCAAATTATGATGACTCTTAATTAAAAAAAAAAAAAAATCATCTGGGAGTGTAAATGTTGTTATCAGTGGGGATAACAACCAATCATCCCAAAGCCACGTCCTAATATAACCTTAGTACAGATCCTCAATAGATTGATTTAGGATAGGAACATGGTAGACATTTGGAGGTTGCAACATCCAACAGTTAGGGAGTACTCATTTTACTTGCATGTTCATAAATCTTATATTAGGATAGACCGGTTTTTAGTAAATTCTGAACTGATACACAGAATAACTGGTACACAGTATCATAACACCATAACATGCTGATATCAGACCATAGTCCCATCTTGCTTCAGCTTAATTAAATCCTGCCACAACATAGTTATTATTGATTCAATTGATGATTCAATCCTTACCTTCTTAAAGACCCAGATTTTGAAAAATACATTAACGCTAAACTGGATGATTTCTGTATAAATAATGACAACAACCAAGTCTCTGATTCAACTTTATGAGGGGTCATATTATTGCTTTCGAAACGACTGATAAAAAAAATAGCAATAGCAGGCTTTTAATAATTGAAAATTCACTCTCAATATTAGAAAAGGCATATAGAAACTCATATAACCACGCAACCGTCTACTACAGTATTGCGTCAGACGGTGCATTGTAGTATCCCTGAGGAAAAATTCAATTCATTTACTCCTTTAAGAGAGGAAGAATTGTCTAAACTTGTTAAATCGTCAAAATCGACAACATGTATGTTAGACCCTATACCGACTAAGCTATTGAAAGAGATGCTTCCAGAGGTCATAGATTCTCTTCTTAATATCGTAAATTCATCTTTATCACTAGGATACGTACCAAAAACTTTTAAGTTGGCTATTATTAAACCTCTTATTAAAAAACCACAACTTGATCCTAGAGAATTAGTCAATTACAGGCCAATCTCAAATCTCACTTTTCTGTCAAAAATACTTGAAAAGGCAGTATCATCACAACTATGTTCCTTTTTAGAAAGAAATAGTATCTATGAGGATTTCCAGTCAGGATTTAGACCGTACCATAGTACTGAAACTGCTCTCATTAGAGTTACTAATGATTTGCTCTTATCATCAGATCGGGGTTGTATCTCTTTATTAGTGTTACTGGATCTTAGTGCTGCATTTGACACTATTGATCACAATATTCTTTTAAATAGACTCGAAAATTATGTTGGCATTAGTGGAATTGCATTGTCATGGTTCAAATCATACTTATCTGACTGTTATCAGTTTGTAGAAGTAAATGAAGAGAGGTCATATCGATCACAAGTTGAATATGGAGTACCGCAAGGCTCAGTACTAGGACCATTGCTTTTCATTCTGTACATGCTACCCTTGGGAGATATCATCAGGAAGCATGGTGTTAGTTTTCACTGTTACGCTGATGATACTCAGCTCTATATTTCTTCGCGCCCTGACGAAACTTACCAATTCACAAAATTAACGGAATGCATAGCTCGCTAACAGACATTTGTAGAGCTGTGGGCTGGGCGACACCAAACACATTTGAGATTCTATAATCTCTGTGTAGAGCCCGTATCCTCCTGTATACTTGCCCCTTTGTCAATTTGGTTGCTGCGCCATTCCACTCCATGGACTGGATGTGTGCACCATTTTCCCTCAGGTGAGTTCCACAGTTCAGAATCCTCCAGCACTGTTGATGTCTAACACTTGTGTGCATGCCCTGTCGGTCAGCCCCTGTGTCAGACTAGGTGCCACCATGTGTTGTGATTCCCCTCTCTGTGCAGTCCCACGTATGTATTTCCTTGGTAAGTCTCCTTCGGCAGCATGTGTCTTTCCCATGGCAAGACCACTCTTGCCATCTCTGACATTGAAATATATCCACCCTGTTGGCTGGGTACCTCAAAGATCTTCGATATGTATCACTGCTATGCTGGTTTATATGTACTTTGTAAGTCCTATGAGCAGGCAGCCTGTTAGCATACTTCCAGCTGGAATATGCTACCCAGTGCACTCTGTGTTAAGTGTAGCCCTTCGCTCATGCTAGCCCTCACGACAGGGTACTATCGCTTATGCAGGTCGCTGGAAGACAGCCATTGTGGCATTTTGGAAGGGTCCCCATTCATCAGTTTGTTCTGTCGTAACGTTGAATGTGACCGACTGAAAGAGAAAGTCTAGATTACATATGTAACCCTCATTCCCTGAAGGAGGGAATGGAGACGTTACATCCCTTTGCCACAATGGCTGTTCATTTGAATGGCCGGGTCACACTGGCTCGGCTCCTCAGCGAAGACTTGAATGCGAGTATGCTCGCACTGCTCCTTATATACCCACAGAGTGGGGCGGAGATCGCAATGCAAATTTTGCAGACCAAGGTACTCTGTGTGGTGAGTGATACTCAAAGGTGATTGGGCTCTTGGGCAAAACCCCATTCGTCAGTTTGTTCTGACGTAATGTCTTCGTTCCCTCCTTCAGGGAACGAGGGTTACATACGTAACTTAGCCATTTTTTTAATAGTCTTAATTTGCCCCAATTTGATGAATTTGCAAAAGAAGACCTAGAACACTCAGTTTCTGAAGTGGACATCTTAGTCTTAGCCATCAAGTCTTTTCTGTCTGGCAAAACACCAGGTCCAGATGGCTTTAGATGTGAATTATAAAACACGTTCTCTTTAAAACTAGTCCCTTACTTATTGAGAATGATCAACGACTCATATACAAATGGCAGACTTCCCAATTCATTATATGAGGCCAATATCTGTGTTCTATTAAAGAAAGAAAAAGACGTCACTGACCCGGCCAGTTACAGACCAATATCGCTTCTTAATTTTGACCAGAAGGTGATAACAAAAGTGTTAGCAAACAGACTTGGAAAACATATCTCAACAATAGTACACCCAGACCAAACTGCGTTTATACCAGATCATTTTTCACAATGTTTGTCTCCTTCTTAATATTCTTTATAAGGATTGTGGTAAGGAAGCCTCAGGAGCAGTCATTTCACTAAATGCCCGAAAGGCGTTTAATCAAATAAAGTGGCCATTAATGCTAAAAGTGATTGAGTGCTTTGGGACTGGGAGTCATTTTATCAAGTGGGTAAAAATTCTGTATTTATGTCCCCATTCATTCATTCTGACAAATGTCTCAGGTTACGTATGTAACCATGGTTCCCTGAGAACAGGGAACGAGACTCTGCGTTTGCAAACGCTTATGGAGAATGTCACGTGATTCTGTATCTGAAAGCCAACTATCCAATAACTCCAATTCCTATTGGCCGGCGACAGCCTATGACGTCATACAGCGTGACCTGGAAGTATAAAAGGGGCACCTGGGGAAACAGTCATTATCCATCGTCTTCAGGGACTGTTCAGCATGCAGCCCGAAGCATGGCAAGGAAACAGAGTCTCGTTCCCTGTTCTCAGGGAACCATGGTTACATACGTAACCTGAGACGTTCCCTTTCGAAAGGGAACTTTAACTCTGCGTTTGCCAACGCTTATGGGGAACGATATACCCATGCCGCCATGCTTGAGGAGAATGCCTGCCAAGAAAAATGGCTGAGACAAAGGCTCCAGAGCAGTTAGAGAACTGCTTGGCAACTCCCCCTTGGGTCACACCAGGCTGTCAGTGACAGCATTCCCTTCGGCCAACAGCCCAAGCTGCACTCCAAGAAGGCCCTCCTCAGAGGTCCTACAGAAGCTGCTAAGGCGTCTGGAACCAGCTTTTCTGAAGAAAAAGTGGTCCCTTTAAGGGAATGTGGCCAAGGAACCGAAGGGAACCTCGGCCAGTCACTAGAGGGAACGAAGTCACCCCCAATGCCCCCAGGGAGGCCGACCTGGTCTGTCACGAGACAAACTTAGTCTTGGCCAATCCTGTCTGAATACAGAGCCTCTAAAACACATTCTTCAAGAAGATAGTAAGTAAGAGTGACTGCAAAGAGGCAGAAACAAACTCAAAACCACGTGTAGAGACAGGCATCCTGGAGAGCAGAACTCAGCTAAGTGCTATGAACCCTCGTATTGAGGGGAGTACAGTCCACTCGTCCTAGGATCTACTCAGTGCTAAATTAACGCACTGAGGAGGCCGTGCGCTACAGAACCCTGATCCAGGGGAGCACAAACCAGCCTGAGGCTGAATCTTAGGAGGAGGCCTGAGAAGTTTCTATGATTAATACATGAAAAACGCTGCCAAACATCGTGAACAGGCCTGCTAGGGCCTATCCGCCAGCGATGGGGCGTGGCCGATGGTGGCATGGTTTCCCAGGCATCCTGCCAACAAGTCGACTAGAAAAGGAGACCTTAAGGGGCCTACATTCCAGTATCAGGTGGCGATCAGCCTGCCCACAGATTAAAAAACACAAATTGTGCCATCATGTAAACTAAAAAGGAGGCCTGAAGGGGCCTGCCAATTCAATAACACGTGGCTTCAGCTTGTGAATTTAATGGAACCAAGCTACAGGGAACCAGCTCTAACCCAAAAAGCTATGGGAAGCTAACTGCGACCTGCACTAGGCTACACATTCCAACAGGCAATGTACCCTAAATATTTGTGACTAAAGGGAACCAAACAATGCCAACATGGTCTACGGTAGGCTATTACAAGCCTGCTACCTCAAACAAACACGTGGCAGGGCCTGTGGCAGCATAAATCTGTGAGAATATGTGAGCATATTATCAGTATAACAGTTAACAGTATTGAAAAACAACTGCTAACTAGAAGGAGGCCGAAAATCATAAGGCCTACAATCCGAGTTATATGCAATATAGCTGTTAACAAGACCACTAAAAAGGGAGCTAATAGATACCAACTTTCCTGAAAAAGTGGCTCTAACTACCCTGAGTATGCAATCCAACCGGAGATGCACTCAGTGACACAAATAAACCTCTTGACTGGGGAATATAAGTCACCATATACCCAAATAGAGGCCATTTCACAGCAAAAGGGCCTATTGCTATGAGAGCAGGTGCTAACCTGTGGCTGCATAAAAAACTCACATACAATGTAGGGCAAAAGTCTAGAACTCAAAGTAACACAAACTTTGATATACATGCTGTTTTTGAAAGGAAAAACACTCTCCGTACAGATTCTCAAATCTGATCTAAGCCCCAGAGGACAGGAGCTAAAAACTAGCAACGTCAACTCAAACTTGATAATACAAAACATCATGTGACTTAAAAGAAAGTCATTCCTTTAGCATGAAAGTTCTAGAAAGTGGGACCTAGCACACACCTGCATACCTTATCTGCGCAAAGATAAGGGCCTACCACCTGAGAAACAGCATCAGGGAGTCAAAAACAGCCTACAACCTAGCTGTTAAACTCATAATTGCACCTACACAAGCAAGGGGATAATTGGGCGAACAGCCTAAACAACTCCCTCGGGAGGAAGCCAGAACTAGGAACTACACATCCTGAAAGGATAGTAAATACATATGGGATTACTTGATATACCACACATTCACCTAGCTCTAGCCTGGCCGCTAAGCTATAGGCCTATATACTACAACAGGCACCATAACAAAAAGCCTGATCTCCACTTCTAAATCTCATGATGAGAGAAATAAAGTGAAGCTCAAAGCTAAAATGCCAGGCGGCCGGTTAGGGCCACTGTAGACATATAAACTGAAGTAATGAGTGCCAACTCAAACTATACTGAAAAATAGCCGAGAGGCTACTCATATATAGAGAAAAAACTAAGCAGCAGCCATTTTGTGGCCTGCTCAGTTAGTCTCAATACTCCAGTTTTGCCCCCCAAAAAAACCCTAAATGGCTACATTTTACTGTTACATGTTCAGGAAAATACAAAGGAACAACACAAGGTCAAATAATTAAATCCGACCTTGTCTTACCTTCCCTTGGCTCGAAGACCAAAGACTCCTCCTTCACTTATTTAAAATGGGAAGAAAAATCCATGGTTCTAGAAGCCCATAGAACCCTTTCACTATCAAGCCAGAAGGTGGGCCTTCAGAAAAATCTCATCATGGGCCCAGCCGTCAGCCTGACTGTTCAAAAGGTGTCAACCCGAACATGCACAGTAATTAAAAAACGCCCCGGGAGGCTGAGGAAGAGGGGCGAAGGCAAATGTAGAATTACCTGCGACGTTGCTGGCGCCGGTGATCAATCACCTCCCTCAAGTCAATCTTCCTCTTCCTCGTATCCCTCCGCTTCTGCGACTTGCTCCGAGGTGGAGGAGGCGCTCCCTTTCAAAAGGGAACTCTAACAAATCTAACCCTTTTGAGTTAGGTAAGGAGATCCTCTTTCCCTTCCGCTAGCAGTAGGGATTAGATGTCACCCACATATACATGGAATAAACTTTACAAATGATGAAGACTTGGTTATCCTATTGTAACGCGCTGGTTGTGTAAATACACACGAAGATGAAGATGAGCATAAACAGGTAATCTTTAATAATCCAAACAGGTACGATCCAACACAACCATAACCGAAACAAGACCATCAGCTGAACTGAACTTATATACACAGACAATTAACTATAACAAACAGGTCGCAAACTATAACAAATAACAAACAGCTGTGATGATTAGTGCAGTGTCCATGGTGATGGATTGTGGTGGAAAAACAGAACAAAGGAACATGTGACTTATGAAAACAAACAAACTGAAAGTCCATGTAGTGTGAGTGTGTGACAGAATGCCCCCTCCTGGAAGGCATGTCCTTGTGCCGTAGAGAGGAGGTGATGAGGATGAAGAGATGGTGAAATGGGCAGATGATGCAGAAGGCGGTTCTATAGGTGGATGGTCGACCGGGAGGAGGAGGAACCCAAGAGTCCAGGGTGGTGCAGATGGTGGTGAAAGCCAAGGTGGAGCCTTGAGCAGAGGAAGTTGATTGCTGACCCATGCCACAGCTGAGACTGCGGCCCATGGCGGCGTCACAGGAGGAAGGAGCCATGGCGATGTAATCACTGACGCCACCATGAGGACGACCGGAGGCGATGATGATTTGGAGGAATGAGCCCACTGCACAGCCGGAGAGCTGATGTAACGAAGGGACTCAGAAGATCTAGGCGGCAGGATGTAGCCGTAGTGACGGTGGTGGTAGGGATCCGGAGGGCTGAAGTCAAGCTGGAGCGACCGAGGGTGAGCCTAAGGGAAGGTTTGATGTCTATTGGGGATCTTTATATAGATGGTAAATTTGCATCTTTCAGTCAATTGCAATCTGCATATAATTCCCCAGGTTCCGACTTTTTTTTCGGTATCTACAAGTGAGACACTATATTCAAATAGTTATTCCATAGTTTATTGACAAATCATAGCCTAATGCATTTGATCAATGTTTTTTGGTAAATCCAAGCACTAGACATTTGGTTTCATGCTGTGTTAATGCTTTTCAACTGCCTGTAAATACAAATTATATAAAAGAAGCCTGGGCTAAGATCTTTGATGAAGAAGTGTCCGATTAAACCTGAAATGAAAGTCTCAATAAGATTCATGACTTTTCATAACAAATTTGAGTAAAATATACAATTCCATTTCTCCAGTTTACGACAGATGTAAAATAATGAAGGGATCAAACTCTCAGCAACATGTCACATATCTTGCTTTGTTCAGTTTTTCCTGCCACTCTTTAGTTGTCATAGTAACAGATTGATTTGAGTTTCAGTTCAGTTGTGTCTTGTTAATTATCTTGTTAAGTTCCCTTTGTTTGCCTTGTACAGTAATCAACATTTAAAGTGGATCAAAACCTTTCATCAAAGTTGTCCTAAAACCTTCTTCTTAGGACAACTTAGACAACTTTGATGAACTTTTTTTATCCACTTCAAATGTTGACTACTGTATATATACCCTGTGTTCTCCTTCAGTCTCTGTTGGTTCTCGTATATTGTACAGTGGTTTTCTTCTATGTTATATCCTGGTTCCTGAGTATATTGTCAATAAAGTCTGCCTTCCAGTATTCTTCCTCATCGTGTGAGTTTATATACCATGTTACATAACAGTTACGATCTTTCAGATCATCAAGCAGGTACAGTTGAGCTCAAAAGTGTACATACCCCTTGCAGATATTCTGCAAGGGCTATGTAAACTTTTGAGCTCAAAATGTTAATCATTTAAACAAAATAAGAAGGATCATGAAAATTGCATGTTATTTTTTTAGAACTGTCCTGAATAAACTATTTCACATAACAGATGTTTACATAAAGTCCACAAGACAAAAAAAAGTTTACACACCCTTGATTCTTAATAGCTGCAAACATTCACTGATGCTCCAGAAGGAAACACGATGCATTAAGAGCCAGGGGAGGATAAATTGTACTTTTTTTGTCTTCTGGGAAATGTGTAAGTATCTTTTGTAGATTCCAAAGGGCAGTACTAAATGAAAAAATATAATCTTTAAACAAAATAAGAAAAACTTGCACATCATCTTCTTGTTTAAAAGTTTTTACACCCCGACTCTTAATGCATTTCCTTCTGAACCATCAGTGAATGTTTGCAGCTTTTTTAATAGTTGTGTTTGAGTCCTTCATTTGTCCTCAGTGTGAAAAGATGGATCTCAAAATCATACAGTCATTGTTGGAAAGGGTTCAAATTTGCAGAAAATGTTGGAAAAATTAAATAATTTGCAGGAAATTCAGGATTTTTCTAAAGAGCAGAGGTCAGTTTAACTGCTCAGGGCAAACAAGAGACTTATGAACATCAATTACAAAAACAAAAAACAGTCATTGATCATCCAGGAAATGACACACAGTATTAAGAATCAAAGGTATGTGAACTTTTTCTTTTTTATTATTATAATTATTAATTAACATATGTTATGTTAAATAGCTTAATCAGGACAGTACTAAAAAAAATAAAATAAAAAAAAAATAACATTAAATTTTCATGATCCTTCTTATTTTGTTAAAATGATTAACATTTTTGCATATTCTGCAAGGGGTATGTAAACTTTTGAGCTTAACTGTAAGTGAATGGCATAAGCAGTTTGAATGACAGTCACGCTGTTGGATACATCTACTTCTACGATGGAGGGTAGGTCTGGATTAGGATGTTTTAGGATGGGAGCAGTGCAAAAGGCTTCCTTCAGGTGTTAAAATGCTTCTGTGGCAGCGAGATTCCAGGACAGAGACTTGGGCCGATTATAATGTCATAAGGTTATGGGAGAGGCAATCTGACTAAAGTTGGCAAAGCCTAGAAAAGTCAAGTCACCTTTATTGATATAGCACTTTTTACAATGCAGATTTACAGATGCAGATTGGTACCAAGTTGAAACAGAAATTTTAAAAATGCGACGGAAGCATTTGGAAGCAGGCGTCCATCTGCGGATCCCTAATATATCAGTTGATAGACAGATCTGCTGATAGACGCCTGCTTTCAAACACTCTGGTGTGTATCTGTGTAAGCGCTTGGTGAACAGATGTGTATTTACATGTTTTTGAAACGATGATCGTTGTAGCTAAGCATAACATAACTGTTGAGCATGTGAACACAATGGCCAATCATAGGTGTTTAAGAATCCGCTCAACAGTGCTCAATTCTAAAGGGAAATGCTGGGATCTTCATTTACATTTTTTTCTACTGTTGCTGCTAGTATTGTCAAAAGTACCAACTTCGGTACCAAGTTGGTACTTTAGACAACACCAGCAGAAACAGTAAAATAAAGAATAGAACCGGCCAATAAAGGTAAATGGTAACATTGTTGGAGACATTGACACTCAAAACCATCAATAAAAATAATACAGTACCACAAAGAATAGAAAATTAAGCAGCTTTCACATTTAACAACAAGAATGTAAACTGCAGCAACAGGCTGGGCAGAACAAAGACAGCGCTCTGGAGAAAGCTCTCTGGGAAAAGTTTCTCAAGCTATGGCAGTTTCTTCTCTGCTTTCTGGCAGTTTCTTCTTCCTTCTATGCTGCCTCAATCTTGACTGGTAAGCAGCTGGGGGCAATCAGCTACCTGCCAGATGGATTGAGGAGAAGAAGCCTAAGGGGAAACAGGGAGAAAAACAGAAAAAGCACACAAAAACACATGAAAGAAAACACAGCTCTTCTGATGGTTCATAACTCACCCAATAACAATAAAGAATAGAAATAGAAAAGTCTCTGGATGTAACACAGGGGCGTGTGGTCCATATAAGCTCTGAATGCTCTGCATGCATACCAAGTCATTTGTAGACTTGCTAATTAGTATTAACACTATAAATAACTATAAATTCCCTTGTTTGAGGTTTACCATAAAGCTTACATGATAAAAATTTTGGTAATACATATGTAACTGTCAATTATTTATTTGTTGTAATTTTCTTTAAATCTGCCAGTTACGGGGGTTTTGGGTAAGCAGATCTACAACAGCTTTAGGCACTTATGCTTGTTGTGTATCGTCATCACTGTCCTGCGTTCTTATTGGTTTGCTGGCATATGGGTGATTTCATGCGCAGGGAAAGTGGTCCGCAAATTGCTCGTCGAAGCAAAAAAATGTGTTGAACCAAAAAAGAACCATAGGGTTTGCCTTCCTAACCTAGGTCTGCGGGCCGCTTATATCCTGTCTCTCTGACAGTTACTGGCATTAGAGACAGGTGTTAGTCTTCATGCATTTGGCCTATTTCTAGCCGCTCATCTCCGCACTCTCTCTCCTGTTGCAGACCCTGCTTTACCACACCCCTTCACCACAATTACAATCACAGCTCTTACAGGTGCTTGTGATGGCATGTCTCAACAGGTAAATGTAGGCTATTTTCAATAAAAGGTCCTACATATTAATAATACTTTTAGCTGTGTTGCTATGTGTTATGAGAGTAAGCAACCACGTAGCTAACACTCTGTATAGATCGAACGTGAGCATCTCGCTTATAATAAACCCATCCAACAAATCTGCATTAAGCACTTTTTTTTTTTACATGATGCACCAACCAACAGTTAAAGAAGTCACCACCTGACACTGGCAGTGAGCCAGGCCTTAAAAGGCACTTCACTAATAAAACTTCTTAGCAACTTAGCACTAAATTGGCCTGTACAACCAAACCAGGCCACAGACAAAATATCCCCTGCACAAGAACACAGAACAAAGATTTGTTTCAGGAACTCAAAAATGAGCTGGCTGATTTGTGCAGGGATAATTTGAAGTTAAGGGCTAGAATATGTAGAAATGATATGGTCACTCTGCAAACAGAATTGGCCCATACTCAAAATTACCTGCTAGAACAGACAGAGAAATTACATTTTCTGAGCTCTAGAAAGACTAAGACTTACACAAATTCAGCTGTTAATATATATGACTATTTGTTTAGAACACTGCCAAAGGTATTCTGGTATTGGTTTGGAAAGTGAGAAATACACTAGTAAAACATTAAAGACCTTGCTTTGACTGTGTGCTTTAGATTATGCAAATGAGTAGTTCGACAGGGGAAAGAAGGGTGAGCCATCCTGTGTGTGTCCCCGCTGATGCCAGCAGCCAATCACAGAACTAGAATGGAGAAGTACCAAATTGTAATTTCCTCATTGGAAAGGGATAAATGTGCGTTTCAACAGACAAGCCATTCTGAGTCTCTGGATCATTCAGTGAGACATTAACAAATACACCCATGTTCTGAATCTCCCATTTGGTGAGACATTAACAGATACACCATTCTAAGTCTCTGGCTTGTCCAGAGAGACAACAGATTCCATGATCTGAGGCTACAGCTTGTGAGGCAGCAACAGATACAATGATGATCTGAGCCTCTAGTCTGTGAGGAAAGAGACCTTGACAAACATTACATTCAGAGACTTCATCCAGTAGGATAATAACAGATGCAGCATGTTCAAAGTCTCCATGCCAGAAAGACAAAAGCGGATTGACCAAGTCTCTGGCCCAGAGAGGCAGAAGACAACAGAAGACATTTGCAACAAGGTTAAGCTCAGGAGAGCAAACCTTCACTTCAAGGTACCTTCGTCTGCGTGTTCCAGATTCTTGAGGACCTTCTGCACGTACGTCAAGGACTCATCTGTGTTTTCCAGATTTTAGGACCATTTTGGTGTTCCGGGAGATCAGCAAAGCTGAGCAAGGCTGTTGAAATGGATTCCGGCTCCTTTCTTCACTTCATTGTCACCCAGCACAACCACATGGAAAGTAAATATCACTTTACCAAACCTCTTTTCAGAGACCTTGGCATTGTTGTATATTATCAGTATATAGTTTTCTAATTTAAATTAGAAATAAGATAATTGATAATTGACTAGTTAAAAATTGATTCTTTCATTGATTTGTTTGATGCATAATAAAGTTCTTCACTTTATTAACTGAAAATTTGACACGTCAAAAAGTTCATGAAGAGATCGTAAAACTAATCCATATGAATTAAGTGGTTTCGTTCAAATTTTCTAATAAGACTCGATTGGTTTATATGATTAACAGATTTAATTTAGGCTTCATATATAAAAATTGATCAACAAACATGAACAGAAGTTTCCTGCTTGACGCATGAGAACTAACCTCTTACAGAAGCTCAAATATGATATGTAACACAAGAATGAACCTCACTGGTTCTCACACACGTCAAGCAAACATGCTTGAGCTTCCGTTTACCACAACTGATGTGTGAGTTGATGAATGTTTATACGTGAATATAAACCTAAATTCAATCTGTTAATTATATAAAGCAACTATGTCTCTTCAGAAAATTTAGACAGAATTTCCTTTTTTTTGTGTGTGAACTATCCCTTTAAGTGATGTGACCAAAACACAATATTAATTTGGTTCTGATGAAAACCAAATCCTTACATTTATGGTGCCTGTTTTAAGTATAAATCATTACAATCAACAGAAAGCAAGCTTCTTGACAGCTGAGAAACACCGTAGCTTAAATGTTTGCTTTTCAAATTCAAAGATTATCACAAGGTAAGACTTACTGTTAGGTAAGAGTTACTGTTTGTTGTTCATTTATATAACAGAATTTTTCCAATGGGTGATGAACACATGTGCCTTCAGATGATTCAAATAATAATGCTGGCTTTATGTGTTTATATTTGGTATTTGCTGCTGCAGTAAATATTGATAGGGAATGAATGAATGAGGAATTAATAAAATGTGGCTTTTTATGCTGTAATGTGGGGTAGTGTTTCACTTGTGTTAATTACTTGTGTTTTTCCGAGTCCAAGTCAAGTCTTGAGTCAGTTGTTCATGAGTCCAAGTCAAGTCGCAAACCACCTGATCCCACTGAAAACCTCATTTAATTTCATCTACCTGGGCTGGCAGACAGAATTCTTATTATGCGGTCATTGTTTTCACTCTTAGACTGTCTGCTCCAGATATGGCAGCACCATTAAAGCCTCCTATTCTCATGCAACACTCTGAAACAAAGGATAAAAAGAACATTTTGAAATTGTAACAGCCCTCTGAGAAGCATCCGTCACATCGATTTTGCCACAGGAACTGGGAACGATTTAAGTTCTAGGAACTCATTTTGAGGGAACCAAATTAGCTCCTACTTCAGAGTAGGGTCTAAACCAGTGCTATAGGAACTATCAGTGCCTCCTGTACAGTCGATCCTATTCCAACATACCTACTTAAAACCGTTTTGCCTTCACTTATCCAACCTATTACTCCTATTATAAACAGATCTCTTGCCACTGGTTGTGTTCCGCATGATCATCAACCCAATTCTTAAGAAGTCTGTTCTTGATAACACTGATCTGAACAATTATAGACCAATATCAAACCTCCCATTTATTGCTAAATTACTAGAGAAGGTAGTTGTAGCACAACTGCAGTCACATTTGGAGAAACACAATCTTTTTGAATCGTTTCAATCTGGCTTACGTCCCTCCCAACAGCACAGAAACAGCACTTTTAAAAGTGGTAAATGATCTCCTTTTGACTTCTGATTCAGGTGCCCATAGTATCCTGGTGCTCCTCGATCTCAGTGCAGCATTTGATACTGTTTGCCATTCTGTACTTCTTTCTCGATGATCTGAAATAGGTATTTCTGGTGCTGCTTTTCAGTGGTTAACTTCATATCTATCGGATAGACAGCAATTTGTTAGGATAGGTAAGAATAGATCTCGTACCGTCACTATTTCCCATGGTGTACCCCAGGGTTCTGTACTTGGTCCCCTATTGTTTCTCATTTATGTGCTGCCACTGGGTCAGATCATCAGACGTTATGGTTATTTTCATAGTTACGCTGATGATATTCAAATTTATTTTACAGTTAAACCCAACTCAGTCTGTCCACCCCTTTCTGCTTTTTCTTGTCTTCAGGAACTTAAAACCTGCTTAAAACCTAGCAACTTCACTGGCTTCCAGTGGTCAATCGTATCCAGTTTAAACTCTTAGTCTTAGTTTATAAGGCCTGTCATGGCCTTGCACCTCAATACCTTACTGAGTTAGTGCAACCTTATGATCCTGCCCGGACCCTCAGATCTAGCAATGATAACTTGCTTGTCGTGCCCAAGTATAAACTCTCTACTGTGGGTGGTAGGGCTTTCAGTATTATAGGCCCTAAGCTATGGAATAAGCTGCCCCATAATCTTCGTGCTACCTCCTCTCTTCAGACTTTTAATTCTCAACTTAAAACTCATCTATTTACTTTGCTATGTAAATAATTCTCTTTCCTGTTTCTCTATCTCCCTTTTTTCTGTTTGTATGTTACACAACCACTCTCTTGATATAGGTTTGACCTCTCATGTTAATTATCTGTAGTTATTTGTTGTCAACTTCTGTTTTTCTGAATGTTTCCTTCTGACTGTCTGTTATATTTTGTTTGTCAATTGATTGTATTATTTTTTGTCTATTGATTGTATTAATTTTGTGAAGCAACCTTGGGTTCTTGAAAGGCGCTATCAAAAATAAACATATTATTATTATTTTATTATAAGTGTACGCTGATTGGCCGAATGCACACGTAACACAAGCACCTGCCATTTTTAAAAAGCTGTGTAAACACACAACATTTTACAGAGCAGTTTACAGTAGAAAGATGGAAAACAGCGATAGATGGACCGATGCCGAAGTCCAGGCACTTCTAAACATTTATGCTACAGAGGAAATCCAACGTGATTTTGAAGGAACCAAGCGAAACATGTTTTGCTTGTATTTCTGCTCAGCTAGCGGCATTGGACATCCATCACACGGCAAAGCAGTGCCACGAAAAAATCAAGAAACTAAAGCAGGACTACAAAAAAATAAAAGATCACAACAACCAGAGTGGCTCAAACCAAAAAACTAGTAAATGGTACGTGCTTCTTGATGGTATCCTTGGCCACAGAACGACTTATACTGGCAATGTGAGGACCAAAGATTCTGCTGTGGGGCTTCTGGAGACAGTCAGCACAGAGAGCTCAAGTTTGCCAATCAGAGCTTTGGCTGAAGGTTAGTCTTTCATGTATAATTAATGGTTAGCATCATATAATTAAGACATTTACAGATGGTGAGTAACTGGTGAATATATATATATATATATATATATATATATATATTCTAAAATGTGATACTGAGCCTGACATGTTCTGTCTTACTGGGGTTTTTTTAGAGAGTGCACCAGAGTCCTCTTTGGTGGCAGAGGCAAATATGACTGGAGATGCCCATATGATGGCCATCACTGCCACATGCAGTACCCCCAGTCCTCCCACTGTGTGCAGTACACCTGGCTGCCCTAGCTCTACTCCACCTGTCCGGCTAGGTAATGAAAATATGAATTCATGTTGAAGTGCATGTACAAGTACATTCACAGAATGTATAGCAATGTACTAAATATCTTCTCTACTGCCAGGGAAGAGAAAAAGGGCTGACATGAGTGTCCTGAGTCTGGTAAAAGAAATCATGGAACAGGAGGAGGAAGACTGCAGGCAAAGCCAAACTCAAATGCAAAGCCATGTGGACATGCATAATGAACAGACTTGTATCAGTGTCACAAACCCTGCATCACCCTGAGGTGGACTGAGGATTTTTTGCTTTTTTCACATTGTTTTGCATTGTGAGCTGCACTTTAAACACTTTCAATTTTATGTCTCTCTCCGTGTGTATGTATTATATATATATATATATATATATATATATATAATACACATATTTATAATTTTTATAAGACATGGTTTCATGCCAGAAGATGTGTATTGTACCAAGATTTTTAAAATAAACATTTTGAAAAAAAGTTTGTGGTTTACTTGAGTTATTTGTGCAGGCATTTGTATCTACAACATTACAATATATCTTGCCACATAATATAATGGTGAATCAACCGCTGTTTTTAGCAAAAAGTTCTTTTTGCTCTTTTTTTAATCTAAACAAAAGGTTTGTACTGTTGTCTCACATTAGATTGTCATAACCATATAGTAGACTGCGTAAAAGCAACTGCAGCAAACATTATGTTGTTGTGATATTTTAGTCGGCAACCACAAGGTTGAGATGCTGCATTAAGGCAGCACGCACTCCAACTCCTTCAGTCTCTGCAACAGGTGCCTGTTGTGGCACATCTGGCTGGGGGAAAGGGACAGGAACACCCCACTCTTCTCTAAACTCCTCGCCGTGGCTCTCACAGAGGTTGTGAAGTACACAGCAGATGAGAACCATGGACTTTACCCTTTCTAGACTGCAGTCATTGGCATTTCATCAGACATCCCCATCTTCCTTTCAGTCTGCCAAATGCATTTTCAACCACAACTCTCGCCTTGTTTTATAGTTGAATACCTCTTGCTGTTGTGTAAGGAGACAACTTCCTGTCCACTGACATTGCTGTGAAAGCAAGTTTCCTCTTTCTGCCAGCTCCGATAACGCAGACAGACGTAGAACCCTGTCATCATGCAAGCTTCCAGGTAGCCTGGCAAAAACAATCCAGAATAAACCTTTTCCATCAACAACTGCCTGCAGGACAATGGAATACCACCCCTTGCGAATGAAATATTCTGTGTGGTATTCTGGATGATTTCAACAGAGGAGCAGAAGTCTTTTACGCAGTCAGAGGCAGTTGAAATGCCAACTCCAAACAGATGTGCAACACTTCTGTACTCAATGTTGGTTGTGAGTTTCCACAACGCGACAGCAACTTTGTTTTGGAGAGGCACAGAAAGATGATATTTCTGTCCTGACGAAACTTACCAATTCACAAAATTAACGGAATGCATAGCTGATATAAAAAATTGCATGACCAGTAATTTCCTACTACTAAATTCAGAAAAAACAGATATTCTAATGTTTGGACCAAAAACTTCCTCACGTAATAACCTAGAATACTGTCTAACACTTGATGGCTGCTCTGTTAAGTCTTCGTCGTCAGTTAGGAACCTGGGTGTGCTCTTTGATACCAATCTTTCATTTGAAGACCATGTTTCTAGCATCTGTAAAACCGCATTCTTCCATCTTAAAAATATATCTAAATTACGACATATGCTCTCGATGACAAATGCGGAACAGTTAGTTCATGCGTTCATGACCTCAAGGCTAGATTACTGTAACGCTCTACTAGGTGGTTGTTCTGCTCGCCTGATAAATAAACTACAGCTCGTACAAAATGCAGCAGCTAGAGTTCTTACTAGAACTAGGAAATATGACCATATCAGCCCGGTTCTGTCAACACTGCATTGGCTTCCTGTTAAACATCGTATAGATTTTAAAATCTTGCTAATTACCTACAAAGCACTAAATGGTTTAGCTCCCCAGTACCTGAGCGAGCTCTTAATGCATTATAGTCCTTCGCGTCTACTACGATCTCAGAATTCAGGCCAGCTAATAATACCTAGAATATCAAAATCAACTGCAGGTGGTAGATCCTTCTCCTATTTGGCACCTAAACTCTGGAACAATCTTCCTAGCATTGTTCGGGAAGCAGACACACTCTGTCAGTTTAAATCTAAACTAAAAACACATCTCTTTAACCTGGCATACACATAACACATTATCAATTTATTTTTTTCAAATCCGTTAAAGGATTATTAGGCTGCATAAATTAGGTCAGCCGGAACCGGGAACACTTCCAATAACACCAGATGTACTCGTTACATCAGAAGAAGAATGGCATCTACGCTAATATTAGTCTTTCTGTTTATCCCGAGGTTTACCGTAGTCAGCCGGATCCGGGCCGTATCCGGGTGAGATCGAGGACCGCGCCATGACACAACCACAACACAGCCCTGAAGTATCAGCAGAGATTGAGTCAACTAGATCATCCACTATGAAGGCCTCATCAACATGACAACCAGTGGCACATCTCAACAACAAACGTCCATACCGGTGTGATGAATACGATCCTCAACTGGATGGAACTGAATTAAACACTTTGAATGTTGCGATCCTATCTGACTTATGATAGCAGCCTGAGTCGTAACAAAGCACTGTTCGCCAGAGGAGAACTGGCCCCCCGACTGGGCCTGGTTTCTCCCAAGGTTTTTTCTCCATTTTAACACCTGTTTGCCACCTGATGTCACCTGTTGGAGTTTGGGTTCCTTGCCACTGTCGCCTTTGGCTTGCTTAGTTGGGGACACTTGACAATTGACATTTGATATTCAACAGTGCTTTGATCTGCCTGCATTGACACTATTCCTTACGAGCTGCTGTGCAGCCAAAATAATGTACCAGTTATCACTGTAAAGCTGCTTTGACACAATCTACATTGTAAAAAGCGCTATATAAATAATGGTAAAAAAAAAAAAAAAAAAAAAAATGTCCACCTCCTCAGAGTCAGACATCTGAAGTACTGGTGCCTCAACACCGGGGGAAGAAACCGCAGCGCGTGCTTCCACCAGAGAAAAGGCACTGGACCTGGCAGGTGAGGGCAGAGAAAGGGAGGAGCCTGTCTCTAACCCCTCCACCAGATCCATCTGCGAACCCCAAGATCTGAGCCGCCGCTCTGCCTCGGCAGCAGCGGGATCCGAACCTTGAGGAACGCGAGCCGAAGCGCCCTCCTCAAAGAGCACCCAGCAGGAGCGGAGCGTTCTAACATTAAGCTTGTCACAATGCTCACAAGCAACCCCCTCGAGGGCTGCTTGGGCATGCTCCACTCCCAAGCACATAACGCAGAGCTCGTGTGAATCCCCACTCGTAATAAAGCGAGGGCAGGGAGAAGCACACGGTCTGAAGTGCTTATTCGCCATATGAGTCATATTTTTTCTTTTTCTGAATAACGGGACAAACAGCAGTAAATATGACAGACAGATAAACAGAGCGCTTGCTGAAGACAACAGAAGCTGGCGTTCTCTGTTCTCGGGTATGCTTTATAGTTTCCTGGTCAGTGACGTCACCCGCCTATGACGTTCCGTCACGCTATTGGACAGTTTACACATGTGCTTCACGACACAATCATGCAGAGGCGTTCCCACCGCATTTTGACGCAGCGTCTCGTTCCCATGAAAGGGAACTACAACTGAGACAACGACGACAAGCTTAGCCCCCATCTTCAATATATCTTCTGCACCAATTTCAAAATTTTCTTATCAGAGATCCTCCAGATCTGTGTGTTCCAGACTGATATGCAGTGACTTCAGAATCTAAAGATCCTTCTGTCTGCGTGTTCGAGAGAATAAGGATCGTCCACACAGACATCAGAACCTTCAAGGCTTCTTCTTCTGCGTGTTCCAGGAAAAGGACCTTCTCTATGCTTCAGGAGTTTAACGTTCACAAGTACTTCATGTTCAAGGCTGTGAAACAGATTCCAACTCCTTTCTTCCCACTGCAGAGTGGGCCAGCTCAGCAAGTGGAAGACGTCACCGCTCAGACTCAGCACGTCACCAGGCAGAACGTAAATTTCACTTACCAAACCTCTTTCTAGAGACCTTGGCATTAGTGTATATTGTCAGTATGATTATCTCATTTGCATTAGATTTTGCATAGCTAATATCAGTTATTAACAAATAATCTCTTGGTTTATTTGTTGAATTCAGAATAAGGTTTACCTTATTTCTTCTTGAGAAACTAGTTTATCTTTCCATAAGATTAACTTGTAACTGCCATAGTAACATCCTACTCATTCACTTGCATTTATCAGTCTTTTTGCACTTTATCCATTCAGTAGTTGTTAGTTACTCTTGTCTATCCTTTTGTTAATAAAATCCATTTATTACACTTGTGTCTTCTTTGTGTTGATAATACAGTAAGAGGCTCTACAAGTTAACGATATCTCACAAATCCTTCAGATTGGTCAGATGACGAACTTCCTCCAATTTACATAATTGTAATTCAGTCAACAATCTTCCATGATTGTTCTTTATTGTCAAGGTCAGACTCCTTGCCTGGTGCCTCGAAATATTGGAAGGAATCATTAGACTATTAAAATATTAATATTAATATTTAAGACCATAAATAACTACATTTGTGGTGCCCTCGTGTGTCAGAGAGAATTATAGGAATGCCAATTTATATTTTTCACTGTAAATTATAAGATTACTTGTTCTTTTCCCCTTCCAAAAGTTGTAAATGTAACTATTTTACTGTGAAAATAAATTAAATGTCTCATTTGGTCTATAACTGTTACGGACAGAAGGGTCGGAGACAACGGAATACAGGTAAGTGATGTTTATTGGACAGACAGCAGTGGCAGACAGTGATGCAGGTGAGTAAATGGCAGATATGACGTTTGAATGTCGATAATGGGAAGGTTGATACTGTCCTTTGTCTTGCAGGAGTGAAGATCGTGGTAGGTAGCGAATTGGAGAACTGGAAGGAGGAGTGACGAAGATCGACGAAGCACACTGAGACGAGATCACAGGAGGGAACAGGAAACACGCTGGAATGGCATAGGAAGCATAGAAAGAGTCCTAATGCAAACGAGACTGGACAAAGACTGAGGTGAGTGTGAGCTCTTTTGTATCTGTGATGATTGATGACAGGTGTGCGTGTTCAGGGAGTGCGCTGTGATTGGGTAATGGTGGAGCCTGGCAGGTCTGTGACAATTAAATTTTTATTTATTTATTTATTTTATTTTTTACTGAATATAGTATAGTAACAAGTTTTTATCGTAGAATTTTGACAGCCTTTAACCATTAAAATTATGATAATTTTTTATGGGATAATGTTAGATTTAGGGTTGGGTTCAGGGTTAGTACCTAGTTATTACCCAGTTTTTGTAAGTACAGAGAATGTACATGCAGAACAGGACTGGGAAATAAATTGCTACCAAAAATAAATAAATAAATAAAAAATACTTAGCATATGTAATGTAATGTATATAAAAAAGGCTTTTGAAAGGTTTTCACAGAAAATTTTCTTGAAAAGAAGGTATGATTATTCCCAAGCCTGGATTCAATTACATAGCTTAGAAAAGAGGAAGCGGTGGCAATGAAAATGTGCTTAAAGATACAATCCATGTGTGGTGAGTGAATTGCTTATCATGCATATGTGCCATATTGAGGCTTTGTGTGACATTTCAGAATGATGAGATTTTTGTAAATGCAAAGGCCATGAATCAGAAAACAGGCTGATTCAAGCTGATATGCACATAGCCTGTAGGTTAAGAGAAGATCCATGGTAATCCACTCTGGCAGTGCCGGGTGGGTCCGACACACAACAGTCTGAATGTGTGAACAGGTGATAAACCTGGCAAACTGAATTATGGTTTATATGCTTTCAGCTTTTATCCTGCCAAGCAATAAAATTACCTTAAACATGTATGCGTTTTAATCTGATTTATTTTATGATCAATACATTTGATTTTGTACCTCCAGCCAGATGAACAGGCTTGTTGAGTAAACTCTGATTAAAAAGCACATTCTCTTTGGCAGATAATATTTATACGTCAGAACAACAAGCGAAAAGCTGCGCTAAGGGGATTGGCATTCTGACTATGTGAGGCTGTGGGGATAGATGTGCATCTAGACAGAGCCTGTGGTCATACAGGATCAGATTTGTAATGCAGACTGGACTACTGATGTTTTTAATTATAGGAAAACACACATCTCCAGTGAAAAATAGATTCAGAATAACATTATTTTTGTATCAAAGTGATCCATGTCTGTTCTGTAATGTAAAACATGTTTACCTTTTGAATTTAGGGTTGAGAGACAGACCAAAAACAGGAAACGGTAGCTGACGGTATCTAAGCAGCAGATTTGATTAAGCAGCAATCAATGAGCTTGTATATGTGACACAAAAACCATCTGGTGCACAAGGAAACATGCTCTGAATTTCTTTTTGAATGTTATGTATGCAGGCTGTTGGTCTCACATCTATCAGGATCAGTATGTACTTTCAGCATAGAAGATGTAATTGTGGTGTCTTGCAAAAACAGTGTTGCCCATTCTCTATGAGACCATAGTGATATCCATTCTTTCTCAGGGAATGCACTTATGAAAAATCAATAAATACTTTTTGTAATACTGGCTTATTGCAGATAAAAGTAATATATACAATACAAAGTTTTGTTATATTAGGAATGAGAGGTATTCATAATTCTCATATTTCTCTACTGCTTTTTTTGACATGTAAGAGTGAAGTAGATTATTAAGAAAAGTTTCTGAAGTTTTGTTCACAGACATACTGTCAATTCACTCGAGCTTTTATATATATATATAAAAAACTACAAATATTAAATGTTTATTTAAAGCAGGGATGGGCAAACTCAGTCCTGGAGGGCCACTGTCCTGCAGAGTTTAGCTCCAACCCTATTAAAACACACCTGAACCAGCTAATCAATTAATTCAGGATTACTAGAAAACTACAGTCAGCTGAGTTTTATCAGGGTTGGAGCTAAACTCTGCAGGACAGTGGCCCTCCAGTACCGAGTTTGATTTAGAGTATATCCACTCGCCAGGTTAAAAATTCAGTATAATGAGCAAATTTGGCTCAAAAAAAAAAAAAGAAGTTTTGTAAGAGTTTGAATCTTGTTTATTAAAATTTTATTAAAACTTGTCACGATTCCTGCCTGTGTTTCCCCATGTCTGTCTTGGTCTCTCATTTTGAAGTTCTGTGTGTCTTCTTTTGCTCTGTTCACTTCATGTTTCCCTGCTGCTTTTCCCTTGTTAGCTACCATAGCTACCCTCTTGTGTTCCTATGGCAATTAACCACACCCTCTCTTTACCTTCTTAAGTCTTGTCCTGTGTATAATTAGCCCTGGGGCCCGTTTAAGCTCAAACCGGTGCGCAGTGTTTTGCTACGGTTTCCGGTTTGAACGACATGTTTCCTGGAAACGGTATGCAACGGTGTGCAACGGGGTTTGAGATGCGTTTTCTCTTGTTTGGTGGGTGTGTCAAAAATGTCAGCTCAATCAGTAGCAACATGTATATAAACCATGCGGTATTAAAGAGACAGCTCGCACAATGGGTCCAAGTAAAGTCGTTTACGTGTCCGCTGCGTCTCAGTATACGCAACAACTGAAGATATTAAAAGACATGTTTGTCGTAAAAGTTTTATAGTAAAAATATAGCATATCAATTCTTCAAAAAGAACACAAAGAATGGCCTTCTCAGCTGCCATATTTGCAACTCTTGCATCATCAGAACACCACTGTTTCCGTTTAAATAAAATGTTGCGCATGAGCCATATTGTAATAATTGAATATTTTAAAAATAAAATATTTTAGTAAAATACTGTATAAATATTATAGTTTTTCAACTGTTAAGGGATTAAGGGTTCATGGTGAAATAATCTTAGCATTTCAATTTTACCACTGTTTTTAAGAGCACTGTGAAGCCCCCTAAGTAAGAACTAACAAAACCTTTCCATATATACAACACTGACAGAAAAAAATATGTGAAATTTGTACTTTTAGGTATTAGCTATACAGTATCCTCAAAGGTACCCTTGTACCTCACCTTTCTACCCTTATTGTACCAATAGATAGGATAGGTGTCCCTTTGAGGAAGATGTTGTACCCCTAAAGGTACTTTTTTTAACTTTTAGTTATGAATATACAGATGTGTTATTTAGAGGTATACAGTTTAATATGTTATTTATAGATGTACAATTTTAAGATGTTATGTACAAATGGACAGTTATTGATAGACAATGTATATTTATGAGAGTTTAACTGTTTAGACTGAGTATAGCCTGAGGGGAAAACAATTCTTGAGCCTGGCTGTTCTGTTGCTCAGTGCTCTCTAGCGTAGGTGTAAAGATCTTGGAGCTTGGGCAGGGGGGGACCAATAATCTTCTCAGCCATCCTGACTGTACATTTTAGTCTCCTGATGTCTGATTTGGTAGCTGAACCAAACCAGACAGTTAGAGATGAACACAGGATAGACTCGATGATGGCGGAGTAGAACTGTTTTAGTAGCTCCCATGGCAGGTTGAAATTCCTCAGCTGACAAAGAAAGTACAACCTCTGCTGGACCTTTTTCACTATGAAGTTTATGTGATTGTCCCATTTCAGGTCCTGAGAGATGGTGGTGCCCAGGAACCTGAATGACTCCACTGCTGCCGCAGTGCTGTTTGTGATGGTGAGTGGGAGAAGTGCAGGGGTGCACTATCATCTCCACTGTTTTGACCGTGTTCAGCTCAAGGTTGTTATGATTGCACTAGACAGTCAACTGTTCAACCTCCAGTCTGTAAGCAGACTCATCACCGTTTTGGATAAGGCCAATGACTGTTGTGTCTTTGCAAATTTCAGGAGCTTGACAGAGGGGTCTTATTGCCAATACATTTGGATCTAATTGTGGCTTCTTAATGAGAGGCTTAACATAAAGTCACTTCCTGTTTGTTGTTGCCACACTATTTGAGTTGGAGCTCTAGTGAAATGATTACTAATTGCCTGTTTTTCTTCTTAAAATCAAATTTATAACCTATTATTTTCTCTTTTTACAGCAGGTGAAAATATACCCGACATTATTCTATATAAAAACAATCAGATTGTCTTGATATCGCTAATTTTATCCAACTTCCCAAACATCCGCTACTAGCTTTAGCCGTTAGCATTAGTAGCATGGTCACACTATCGTTCGTGTTGCTTACACTCTTCTCACTCACAAAATTATTGTTCATCTATTCTAATGGCGAATGTATCGGATGTGTCTCTACCTTTGAGTGTAGGTGAGGACACATTCAAGCTGCATGTGGTGCAGTTGGAGCTGGAAGCCGTGGAGAAGCAGCTACGGGAGCGGCGAACAGAGCAGTAAACATCCCGGGCTGATGTTCACAAATCCGCTGTAAGTTTGCAGCGCGGTATTAACACTCCTACTTCCTCTACTCCATGTGTTTATCTGCACAGGGCTGTTCTTCCCAGCATTCTTTCACTCTGGCGTCGACACACCATAGACAATGGGTGCTTCAGCAGCGGAAGGCGCAAGCCAGGCCTCAGGCCAGGACCTCTCCCCATCTGCTGCCCCCGATCTTCGAGGTCTCTACGCAGAACCGCTTCTCCCCTTTTTGCGAGACGGAACGCGACGATATGGTCATCAGAGACTTTCCACGCTACCTCAGCTAAAGGTAAGGTGCATAGTTACTGCTTTCCTGGTGCTCGTGTTCTCGATGTCACTGCGCTGGGACCTGCGATCCTGAATGGTGACAAGAACATTGTAGTGCTGTAGTGCTGCAGGCGGGGGTGAACGACATCAGACTGCAGCAGACGGACGTTCTGAAGCAGGACTTCAGGAGTATGATCGAGACGGAACGCAGCACATCGCCCGCAACGAGGATCATTGTGTCCAGACCGCTTCCAGCGTACCAACGAGGACATGAAAGGTTCGGTAGATTATTTGCTTTAAATGAATGGTTAATGTCTTGGAGTAATGAACAGAAGCTGCTCTTTGTAAATAATTAGAATCTTTTCTGGGAACAACCTAGTCTCTTCCGTGCTGATGGCCTGCACACCAGCAGAACTGGAGCGGTTCTTTTATCGGACAACATCTCCAAGATGCACATGCACTGTATGACTAGTAAGTAAAACCTCAGATCACAGTCTGTGTTCTGCCCACTTAATTGATAGAAATGTGAGTGTAGTACAGTCTGTAAAAACTGTGTCTATTCCCCGAATAGTGAGGTCAAACAATAAATCTATAGGATCTAGAAAAAATCTGATCGTGATTAAACCAGAAAATCTCAAAATTTCTGAACAAAAACAATTTATAAAGCTAGGGCTCCTAAACATTAGATTGCTGACACCTAAGGCGGTTATTGTAAATGAAATGATAACAGATAATAGTTTTGATGTCCTTTGCCTTACTGAAACCTGGCTTAAACCAAATGATTATTTCAGTCTTAATGAGTCTACTCCACCAGGCTACTGCACCAATTGTGCTCCTTTTTGCAAAAAATTATATCTATGAGAAATTTCAGTCAGGATTCAGGCCTCATCATAGCACAGAAACTATGCTTGTTAAAATTACAAATGACTTCTAGCATCTGACAAAGGCTGTATCTCAATACTAGTTTTACTTGCTGCATTCAACACTATAGATCATAAAATACTCTTAGATCGACAACAAAATTACACTGGTATTCAGGGACAGGCATTAAGGTGGTTTAGATTGTACCTATCAGAATGTTACCATTTTGTATATTTAAACAGGGAAAAATCTAGGATCAGTAAATTACGGAGTGCCGCAATGATTTGTGTTAGGCCCTCTACTATTTTCAATAAATATGCTGCCACTTGGTAATATTATAAGAAAACATGGAGTTAGTTTTCACTACTATGCCAGTGATACTCAGTTATATATTTCATCACAACCAGATGAAATCTCTAAATTATCCAGATTGACAGAGTGTGTTAAAGATATAAAACATTGGATAGTAATTTTCTTCTATTAAATTTAGATAAGACTGACCAAGAACTTATTGGACCATAAACCTACACACATATTCTCTTAGACTACAATCTGCATTTAGAAGGATGTACTGTTACTGTCTACAGTTAAAGACCTGGGTGTTATATTAGACAGCACCTTGTCCTTTGAAAATCATATTTCGTATGTTACAAAAACAACCTCAGAAACATTGCTAAGCTATGGAATATGTTATCTGTTTCTGATGCAGAAATTAGTTCATGCATTCATGATGTCTAGACTAGAATACTGTAGTGCATTACTAGCTGGTTGTCCTGCATCCTCAATAAACAAGCTACAATTAGACCAAAATGAAGCTGCTAGAGTTCTTACCAGGTCAAGAAAATATGATCATATAACACCAAATTTATCATCTCTACACTGGTTACCTATAAAGTTCTGTATCAGTTATAAAGTTTAAATCTAGATTAAAGACGCATCTCTTTTGCCAAGTATTCACATAATGCATCTCATATCCTTACTCCAGTTATATCAGATCAAATGTAAATGACTATCTTTGTTATGAACAGCAGCTACGCTAATTGTTCTCCATTTGTCTTTCTGTTTTATCTCGGGATGCCCGAGACTAGAGAGTACATCAGCTCCAGTTTGGATCCAGCCTCTTATGAAAACTTCAGATGCCTCAACACCTGTGAAGAGATGACCTCAACCCCTCTGAGGACTTCAGATAATGCAAACTCTGGATCAACATGCACCATTCTAATTTTTTCTGCATATCCTAATCTTTGTTAACATGTATTCATTACTTCCATAAGCTCATTGTTTCTACCTTAAATTAATACTTTGTTTGCTAACTGTGTAATTTGTATATGTACATTTCTGAAATTGCATCATTTGGACAGTAACCTCTGATCGGAGATTCGCAAGATAAATACTTGGGAGCACGGTTCAGAACCCACGTTCACGGAGCTTAACCAGTGCACTGGCACATTTACCCCCGTCTGTGTCTGACTGTGTGTTTGAGCAGCACCGCTCCCCCTCCATCTAGAATGTCCAACAAAATGTCTGAATAGTCAAAAACCAGAAAAATATTGTCTGGTGTTGTTTAATGTTAAGAAGTCTGTCTCTGGTAAAACTTACAGAAAAAGAATGACTAAACACAGAACAAACAAACAAAAACAACAGAAGAATTGGAGACCACCACACGGAGGCAGCCATTTCCGGTGCCATCTTGATTGATAATCTACATGCTGCTCTAGAAAGACTTGTACTGCCTGGTACTACTGAAGTTTTTATATCACTCACTGAAAAAAAAATGGATGTGCACAATCAGCCAAAGCTAAATGCGTGTTCATTTTTTTTGCCGGAACAGATCAACGTGAATATGGTAAGTTTTTATGACGTTGGTTTTTATACGAATCACCACAGTTCTGATTTGAAATTTGCACTCCATTGTGTTTTAAAATAATGTACCACCAACACTACACCTAAACCTACCTGATAGTGTTAACAAAAGCAAATGTGACATAAAAAGCATCCGTAATCATGCTGTTTTAGCTTGTTCAGATCTCTCTTTGAGCTCTTTCCTCGTGTTAAGTACAACTCCGTAAACTTATGTCAGAAAAGCGAAACATATGGAGCTGGTTAAGCTGGTTAAATTCAAGCCATCCTAGGTGTATATGACAATTTTTTTTAGATGAACACAATTGGAGATATATTTAAAAATATCCTTAGTCCTCCAAGGTTTATAATGGTTGTGAATGGTAATCCAAATTCTGAAGACAAAAAAAGGCATCCATCCATAAAAAAAAAAAATAAAAAAAAAAGAATCCATACGACTCCAGAGGGTTAATAATGGCCTTTTGATGTGAATTGATGCATTTGTGTAAGACAAGTTTCCTTATTTAAAACGTATAAAGTAAAATAATGAGCTTCCGGCGCGACAGCCATACGCATTCAACGTATGTCCAAAAAGCATCAACTTGGTAACACACAATGACATGACGTACATCATGTCATTGTGTAGAACGCCATGGCACAGTGTACTACGTCGCGGAAGTTAATGTATATACCTAGGATGAACATTAAACACTGATCAATTCGCAAAATGAAAAAAGACGGTTTCTCAGTGCAGTGCACGTACACATGGCCATACTTAGAAAGTATGTTATATTTTTCTGAAAAGATTAAAGATTTGTTTTGTTTTAAATGTTTTCTTTGTTTGCCTAAAATGAACCATATCACAGCCTTCAAAAACTCTCCGTCCAACCTGCCAGAAGCATACTGAGGTATGTAAACTTTTAATTTCTGGTGAAAGCTTGAAATGGAAATTGTCTGTGCTTT
This sequence comes from Elopichthys bambusa, assembly GCA_037101425.1. NCBI lineage: Eukaryota > Metazoa > Chordata > Actinopteri > Cypriniformes > Xenocyprididae > Elopichthys > Elopichthys bambusa. Next base: position 22,359,552 of record CM074437.1, on the reverse strand, counting down.
TAGAGCAAAATTTTCAGTATGAAATACGGTCAGTCAAATGATTTTTATGGATTTTTAAGTTGCAATTGCCTTGTGGATACAACACAAACACATAGGTAATGTTCGACAATGACGTTAGTTAGCATGCAAAAATGTAGTTAGGCTACATTACAATACTTAATTACAAGGTAGTTGTATGCTGGATGGAGCAACACTGACTGGCTTAAACCACCATGATGGCACAGCATGCATACAAACAAAATGCAACAATAATAAAACAATGCCTTGACATAAAGGAAATTTACTTTTCATACGCAAGTACTTTTAAAAGCAAGTACTTCTGTACTTTTACTTAAGTAAAAATCTTTCTTTACAACTATATGTATGGTTACTTCCTGGTTTTCATTAAGCCAGCTTGGGCATTTCCGGTGAACTTTTAGCTGTTATCGATACAAAACCATCAATGGTTGACTTTTTAATGTTGTATTTATATTTCAATGCAGTTATCACTTGCCTAATTTGCCAATAAAACAGTTTTATGGATTACAATAAAGATTAAGCTAATGGGAACGTTTTAATATGAAATGCACACGCACTTAGATACGCACATGCAACATTTTTCCAGCACTTCAAATGTTATTTTTAATGTGATGACCCAAAACATTATTTGTTCATCCTTCTTAAATTGTCCCCATTTGTAAAACCGAACGTTTCAAGATGTAGGAAATCTAACATTTGATAGAAAACACTATTAGCCATTTCCTGTAATAGTTTTTCACTCAGTTTCACTTTTGAACGATTATTAAACATTATAAAATCACTAGGTTTAAAAATACATTTTGTTAAGGTGAAGTATGAAGTACTCACAAAATCTCATGAAAAACAATAACTTTTGTTGCGAATGCATCGCACAGAAAGTGAGCATTGTGCTGCACATTTATAGTGTGTTGACATTATTTTTTTTCACACGAAAGTGTGAAAACTGATGGTCGAATTGAATTTTGCCAACACGTCTTTTTTGTTATGTCGTCTTACGCTCGAATAACTAAATTCACGCTAGGCCTGACTATTTAAGTGACCATATTCTGATTATATACTAAGTATTACACTACTGATGCTGTTAAAGCTACCTCAGGACATTGAAGATACTGACACAGAACAGGTGACATTTCACCAGAAGTTTCCCAGCTGGCTTATATAATTGAAGAAGTTCTTAAGAACGTTCTGTGCATATGGTCCATTGAGCAGAATCATCGGAATGTGTAGAGGCCTCAAAAATGAACTTTGACCTGAAGCCAAATTAATTAAAAACCACGCATATTAAAGTGTGAAGATTTGCTACCCATTATGTGTCTTATCTGCCTGTTCCTGAAAGGGTTCACTTTAAGAAAAAAAAACAAAAAAACAGACCAGGTGCAGAGAAATTAGGTTCTCACACTTAAAAGAACGTCTCAGTTACAAAGGTAACCCTTGTTCCCTGAAGGAGGGAATGGAGACGTATGTCGGAAAGACCAACAAATAGGAATCTCGCCAGAGAGACAAATCTGCTTCAAGTGTAACTAAAACGAGCCAATGCACATTAGCATGCAATCATATGCAGCAGCTGCTCGCCTCACAGCACAGGTATTTAATGAGCAGCAGGTGCGTTGCATCTTCAGGTTTTCGTTGAGGAGCCAAACAGGTTAGGCAGCAGCCTCTGCGGGGTACAGCGGCTGTGGCAACGGGACGTACGTCTCCGTTCCCTCCTTCAGGGAACGAGGGTTACCTTTGTAACCGAGACAGACCGACGAATAGGAATCCCTACTAAAGCGCCACAGGAGCTGCCCCCTTCCAGCGCTCTGTGCAAGCCTACTGTACCACCTTGCCTAATGATGGTGGGACCAGGCTAACACAGAGAGTGTCGATCACTGCTGTTCCCCAAAAAACCCATTCAGTGAGAATATTGGATAACACTGTCGCCCAGCCCGCAGCTCTACAAATATCTGTCAGCGAGGCACCACGAGCTAGCGGCCAGGAGGATGCAACACCTCTCATAGAGTGTGCATGCAACCTAAGCGGGCAGGGCATGCCTTGTGCTTGGTAAGCCAAGGAGATGGCGTCTATTATCCAGTGTGCCATCCTCTGCTTGGAGACAGCCTTTCCCTTCTGCTGGCCTCCGTAACAGAGCTGGTCTGAAGTCCTTAGGCTTTGAGTTCTGTCTATGTACAGTCGCAAAGCGCGAACTGGACAGAGCAAAGCCAGGGCTGGGTCTGTGATTGCAGGCTCACTACCTGGTCCCTGAAAGGAGTGGTAGGAACCTTGGGCACATAGCCAGGCTGGGGTCTCAGTACCACGTGGCCGTCGCCCAGCCCCAACTCTAGGCACGATTCGTCGACCGAAAATGCCTGCAGGTCCCCTATCCTCTTGATGGAGGAAAATGCAACCAGCAGCAAAGTCTTCATAGACAGAATCTTTAAGTCTGCTGACTGCATGGGCACGAAGGGAGCATTCTGGAGTGCTCGAAGCACCAGAGCAAGGTCCCAAGAGGGTATGGAGGGGGGTCGAGGAGGATTTAACCATCTCGGAACCTGACAACCAGGTCGTGCTTACCAACAGACTTGCCATCGATGTGGTTGTGGAATGCGGATATTGCGGCAGCATGAACTTTGAGGGTGAAGGGAGACAGCCTATGCTCCAACCCTTGCTGCAAGAAGGAAAACACGACTCCGATCGAACATCTTCAGGGGTCACTCGACGAACAGGTTCCACTTCAAGGTGTAAGCACGTCTCGTAGACGGTGCACGTGCCGAAGTGATGGTGTCAAATACCTTAGGGGTTAAGTCACCTAGTACCTCCGCGTCCTGTTCAGGGACCAGACATGGAGTTTCCAGAGGTCTGGACGCGGGTGCCCTGTCTCTGAGAAAGAAGGTCCTTCCTCAGAGGAATGCACCAAGGAGGGGCTGTCCAGTGGGCCAATAGGGCGCAACTAACAGGACCTGCTCCTCGTCCTCCCTGACTTTGCACAGGGTCTGTGCAAGTAGGCTCACTGGGGGAAACGCATATTTGCGAAAGCCCTGGGCCCTGGGCAGTGAGACGTTTCTGGAGAGGCAAACAGGTCTACCTGAGCCTCTCCGAACTCTCTCCAAATCAGCTGGACAACCTGGGGGTGGAGTCGCCACTCTCTTGGCAGCGCAGCTTGTGAGAGCTCATTGGCCACACGGTTGAGCACACTGGGGACATGAATGGCACGAAGTAACCTCGGATGCTTCTGACTCCAAAAGAGGAAAAGGTGGGCGAGTTGCGACATGCGATGGGAGCGTAGACCATCTTTACGGTTGATGTCTGTCTGTACGGACCAGCACGTGCTTGCCCCGTAATGGCCTCTTCAGGTGGCTCAGAGCACGACGTACTGCTAGTAACTTTAGGCAGTTGTTGTGCCAATGCAGTTTGGGGCCCGTTCCACACCACTGACACTGCATGCCAGTTGTACATGCTGCCATATGCCCCTGGAGCCTCTGAAAGAATTTCAGTGGGACCGCTCTCCTGCCTTTGAATGTATTCAAGCAGTTCAACACCGACTGAGCACGTTCCTCTGTGAGGCCTGCTGTCTGTTCGACCGAATGCAACTCCATACCAAGACAAGAGATCCTCTGCACAGAGGAGAGCTTGTTTTTTCCCAGTTGACCTGAAGGCCCAACTGGCTGAGGTGACTGAGCACCAGATCCCTGTGTTCTCATAACTTATCCCGAGACTGAGCTAGAATGAGCCAGGCTCGCAGAGACCGTACAAGCGCGACCAAAGAGACCGCAGGCGTACCCGCAGTGGGGCAGCGAAGTGGAACGCAGAGACGTGGCTTGGGGTCTCTCTTTGTAAGGCGGCCCGAAGCGGGGTCTGAGCAGGCTGAGGTGCTGCCGGCGGCAGATGGGTGGACGCAGCAGCTGACCACCACGGCAGGATGTGACTGAGGGCCTCACACTGCTTCTGTACAGCTGAGAACTGCTGGGCAAAGTTCTCAACCACTTTGCAGAAGAGGCCGGTCTGGGACACGGTGGAATTAAGGAACCTGACTTTGTCGGTATCCCTCATGTCAGCCAGACACAGCCAGAGATGGTGTTCCTGGAGTCTTGATTGCAACTCCGTGATGGTCATCTTCCCACAATGGGTACATGACTCATCCATGAACGCTGCCTCAGCGTGCTTTAAGCCCAGACACGTAATACAGCGATCGTGACCATCCCTCGGTGCCAGGTAACGACCGCATCCAAAAACACAAGTAGAATGTCGTCTTTAAAAAGACGCAAGCTCTACTTGTGTAAGCTCTTTTAGGGACTTTACTCCTTTAAATGTGCTGAAGCACGCAGGGGAACACAGACAGGGATTGTGTGCAGCCTGTCGTGTGCTCTCTTCTCTTTGAAGGCGCTCACTCTTACCAGCTTTTCAGTGCTCAAAAGCGCACCGTACCGGCCTTGAGAACAGCCTTCTCACGCTGTCAAAACAGCTATTTGCTCAATAAAGGCGAACAAAACTAAATAATAACAAACCGAAACCAAAGAGAAGACTTTGAACCCGCTGCTTTACTGTGCCGCACTTGAAAGAGAAGTTTAACCCAAAAGCTCGACTCGTCTTTAGCAGACACTTGCTTCAAGAGAACATGAACAAACACTGTTTAGCTCTGAAGCGAAAAGCTGAAGATGTAACGCACCTGCTGCTCATTAAATACTCGCACTGCGAGGCGAGCAGCTGCTGCATATGATTGCATGCCAATGTGCATTGGCTCGTTTTAGTTACAATTGAAGCAGATTTGTCTCTCTAGTGAGATTCCTATTCGTCGGTCTGTCCGACGTACGTGAAACGTGACCGACTGAATGGGAACACGTTTTACTTAATCTTTGCAATCTGGCAACCACACACATGCACTCTCTCTAGTCTACACTGAAGAAGAAGCGTGGATGATCTGAAAACACAGACAAGTAACCTGGAGTTCAGCGATCTTCATTTGACATTCTCTACTTTAAATTATAGTGTCATTCAGTTGGTTTATATTGCGCTGCTCGTTTGCTGACTAAATCTGTGACCAAAGTGCAGGCTGATATCCAGCAGTGGCTCTCAAACTGACGTAAGTTATGTGAACAAAATGCTGAGTTTTGCCGCTTATTTAATTCTACTCCACCTTAAAATAACATTAAAACTGAGCATGTATTTCTAGCAGGTAAAATGCCGTAATTACACGACATACAGTCGTATAATTACCTCATCTTTTGCGGTCAAAACTGACTGCATTCATGCCAGCAAATCGTGCTACATTAGTGCTGTTCTCGACAATATACCTTTGTAAAAGTGGTGATTTAGCACTACTAGCATGAAAAACAAATATAGACACAGACTGCATAGAGATTTAAGATTAAAACTCTCTTCGATACAAAAACATACCCTTCTGTGAGTTATTGTTTTTAATGTTGATCATATTTATAGCCTACCAGCAAGAATGCAATATTTCCACACGATTTCAAATGAAGACTTCAGATGCAAAAGCCTCTAAGTGCCGTCTGAAATTTTCCAACATGTCAACATGTTTCAAAAAAGGAGGCCCAGTAGGGGCCTGCTACTCCAGGAAATATGGGCTACAGCTAGTGGCGACAAAAATGACAAAAATGTGACTAAAGACTAAAGAGCATTTTGGAAGATAAGGACCTGGGCTGCGTCTGAAACCGCCTAGTCACTGAGTAGGTACTTAATTTCAGTAAGTACTTACTTAACGAGCCTAAAAGAATAAGTACTGATCTCGCTGAGTATGAATGCGATCCGGACATCATCTGCCATGTGACCCACAGTTTTATCCTTAAAGATATAATTTTTTTATAATGAAAACCCAAAATCGTGATCTCTTGAATATGTTGTTAATTTCTTTATTTTATATGCAAACATTTTCATCCACAAGCACAATTTTCATCCACAATTTACTCTTTTTCTTGTTGAATTTAACTGTTGTTTCATCCCTCAGGCTTTTTTTCTGTGTATATAATCTCATACTATGATGTACATAAACCAATTATATATATTTTTTGTCATTATGATTGTTCATTGTTAAATATACAACCATGGTATTTACCATGATCTTCTGCAATAATAATAAAATAAAGAAAGATATGAGTGACAGGTGCAATAAAACCTCATAGCACCAGTAACTCGACAAACCTTACGTAGAACGGTTTTCCTCAGCATTTGCAATGTCTGTCACACCCTCACACCACATGAACTTTTAGTTTGTTTGTTTTCATCTGTCACATGTGCTCCTTTGCTCTAGTTTCCCGCCACAGTCTTTCACTAATCTCATTCATCACAGCTGTTAGTCATTTTAGTTAATCGTCTGTATATATAAGATCAGTTCCGTTAGTGTGTCTTTGTCGGGTCTCGTATTGCGTTGCGTCTGTATTCTCCCGTTAGATTGTCAAGTAAAGACTGAGTATTATCTTCTTCGTCGTGTGTTTTATATACAACCAGCGTGTTACAGAAGACCCGACCTAAAAAAGATAAGTGGCGTGTTTTTGTTGTTAGTGTTTTTGTTTTATTTTTGTGACTACGTGTTTTGGGAGCTTCACCGAATACATAGAGTGGGTGCTGGTGTCCTGTGATTCGCCGCTCACAGTAGACATCATTGATGACAACGACACCAGCCCCACTAGCTACCCAGTGCCAAGCTATCAACACCCTGACTGCGACGATCAGCTGCATGAGCCCACTGCAGGCCGTGAAAGGGACTTCGCCGCGATGTTCGAGCCAGCGCCAATGGGAGTGACTGAGCAGAACATCACCACGGAGCCTGAGCAACGCGGGACTGACCAGGTGTGCGAGCCAGCTGCACCATCCGTCGCCGAGGGAATTCTAGTGGAATACGAGTATATGGAAGTGAGCCCCACCCACCCTCCCACCACTGAGAGTGAGTTATTGGCAAGCACTGGTGACATCTATTTTGATTTAGGAGAGGTTAATCTTCTGTCTGTTCTACTACCGTCAAAATGTCTGTTACATATCTAATTCTCTGGCCCCACCCAACCTCCCTCTTCCACCACCTCTCCAAAATTGTTTTTAACTTTTTTTATTTTTTGTGGGATTTTGTAGCACTCTCCAAGCCCCTCTCCAGTCCCGAGCCACACCTGTCACCCAGCCATCGCTGTCTCTCATCAGCACTTCAGTTTCTCCTCCGTCTCCTCTCAGTGGTGTGGATCTAACTCAGGACTGCTGGGAGCCACCTCCTCCTGGGCATGAGGAGCCCGTGTCTCAGCCTCCGGCCTCAGAGCGTTTCACTCCCCCTCAACCCGTCGACCTCGCTCCTACACCTACGCTCCTTCCACCCTCGTCGTCAGCAGGTACCATCGAGCATTCAGCCTCGCTGGGTTCCCTCAGCATGTCTGCTCCGCCTGGTTCAGACATCGCCACGCCTCCACTGCGGACTTGCATGTCATCCGCTGCTTTCTGGCCTTCCACCCCTTCTGCTACGGCTAGCTCCGCCCTCCCTCAGGCTCCAGCTCCGCCCTCAGTCACTCCAGCTCCACCTCTGCCCTCAGTCACTCCAGCTCCACCTCTGCCCTCCGGATCCCTGCTTCCACCTCGGGGGGTCGTTGCTGCAGCTCCGTCGCGGTCGCCCAGGCCATCGGGGTCCCTTCGCATCATCGGCTCTCAGCACAGCAGCTCTTAAAGAAAATGGTGTCAATGCAGGCAGATGCAAAGCACTGTTGAATATCAAATGTCAAGTGTCCCCAACTAAGCAAGCCAAAGGCGACAGCGGCAAGGAACCCAAACTCCAACAGGTGACATCAGGTGGCAAACCTTAAAAAAATTTAAGTATTACTACTAAAGATAAGATTACCCCAGAATGAACTGCATTGCTAGTACAATCCAACAGCTACGCACAATTATAATGATAAATGCTGACCAATATTACTTTTTTAACTGAAAATTATGTTTTAGTAAAACAAGCAAAATGTAATTTATTGTCATATGACATAGCTACGCATGAATACAAACTAGACAAATACAGCCAAGGTGAATACATCTCAATTTACAGTCAAGCAATGAATTAATAAAATAAATATATTTTATTTACTGACAACAATAGGAAACATAAATGAGTTATAGAATGAATAAAAGTAACCATCACAATAAATAAATACATATACAAGTCAACAACACATGAAACAAAGCTTTGTTCAAATTTATTGTTCTAACAATCGCATATTTACAGCCCTGCTGCCATCTCAACACAGCTGTACTGATTCTGCAGCTTTATTGTGACGAACCAACTGACCACCGTGAACACCTTCGCCTGTCTTTGCCATCCATAATGTCCCACATTGCTGCTCTTTTTAATGGGGACATCGTTGATCCAGAGGATGAGGAAGACCATGATGATGGACCCCTGAACCCCACAACCTTGAAGCAAGAGTGGGAGATGTGTGGGACAATCTGGCTGCTGCTGTGTCTGCTCCAAACATTTGTGTGCTCTCCATGAGAAAGATTGCCTGTAAAACATTTAAACTGATTAAAACGTTTTACAATTCATTCATGTCAGCATTCAGTTTTTTTGCCATATTTCATTTAATATTTTTACAATTACATGCTAATTTCTTACTTTTGTTCTGTAGTGGGCTAAACCACTGTAAGCAGAAGGTTGCTGGTTTGATCTCTGCAGCTGTCACCACCAGTGTGTCCTTGAGCAAGACACTTTATTCCATGTTACTCCACATTGATCATCCCTGTAATAAGTGCACTGTCATCCAAAAGTCACTTTGGATAAAAGCATCTGCCAAAAGCATAACTAAATAAATGTTTTTAGTTAGTGTCTTGGGCACAAACACTCAATAAAGCTGCTTATTTCTTAAAGTTTTCTTTTTCAAGGTACTACCATAATATAAATGCATACACACATTTCATACAGTTTCTATTTGGGGGCTTAAAGGGTTAGTTCACCCAAACATATAAATTCAGTCATTATTTACTCGCCTTCACGCTGTTCAATCCCTGCTGGTTTCTTTTTCCCATTTGCCCCCCCGACAAATCACCTTGCCTTGCAGATCCTGCTCCACCACAAAAGCTCTGCAACAAACATACAGACATCAAGAATCAGAAAAGTGCTGTAATAACTTTGAAATTACAATAATTGAAATAAAATTGTTTCCTGAGATTTATGTGCTCAATACTACATTTACATGTTGATGATGTGTTAACTCACAGTAACTTATGTCTACATTTGTTTATTTACATTACTTACATTCATGTAATGTAAGCAGTGTTGACAACAATGAATTCTACATAATAGTACACACACATCACTCAGATGTCTATTCCATGTTGTGATGTGCTCATTATCTGCAATACTTATTGAATATTTTCCTGTCAGATGTTAAATAAACATTTAGTAAGCAAGTTTATGATGTATATGGTTTAGAATTTATGTAAATCCACTTTGGAGACGAACATGTGCTTACTGAAGCTCCCCTTTTAGCTGTACATAATAAAACATGTTTTTACAGTAAAATCACAACTATACTATACTGTCTAGCGTCTTTACACATTCAACAATTCAACAGTTTACTTTACAGTAGTTCAACAAATGCGATTTTAACACAAGGAATCGTGTTTTTGGTTTTTAATACTCACATTTGAAAGCATCCATGCCGCTTTTCTCCTCCGTGTTTGATTATGATGTATCCTCTCCCGTGACCTCCTGGGATAGAAGAGTGTCCATCAAATGAACACTTTAAGAATCTGGGCAGGAGCAGTAGGCCATCTGGGAACTTTTCGGACATACTACTCGTTTCACGTACTGTTTTCCCCTACTATATAGTAGGTAAGTAAGCATACTCAGATGCACTTTAAGTATATGCATGTCCAAATCTCGCGAGAATTAGACATCACCCAGGTAATTCTCGCCTACTCTTTTATGAATACTAAGGATTCGGACATACTCATTCACTCACCTACTGCTTTTCGCCTACTTTATAGTAGAGAAGTAGGCGGTTTCGGACGCAGCTTAAGACTAAAAAAATAGCTGCCAAAATTAACACTGTTGTGGAAGAATGGATATGTGGAAGTATGCGTCCTTGAGATCTATCATGACAAACCAGTCCTCTGACCTGATTTGTGACACAATTTGCTTGAGAGTAAGCATTTTTAATTTTAGCTTCCCTACAGTGCTCAAAACGGACTTAATCCCCGCATCCTTCTACAATGAAGTACCGGCTGTAAAACCTGGACTCCCTGCTGGGAGGAGGAAACCGTTCTATAGCCTCCTTTCACAGAAGAGCTTTTACTTCTATTTCCATAACCAGAGCCTGCTCAGGGCCCACCACTGTGGGCAGGATCCCACTGAATCGGGGTGGGCGAGACCTGAACTGTTTAATGGTGTAGCCTTTTTCAATTGTCTGCAGGACCCAGCGAGATATATTCGGTAGAAGTTTCCACTCTGCCAGAAAATCTACTAAGGGTACCAGCCTGTCGAGACTGGCCTCTGGTGTATTTTGAACAGCAAACACAGTGGTGCACTGGCAGGGAACAACTGGCTTGACTGCCCTAGTGCCCTCCTCAGAGAGAGTGAGTAACCCTCGGGTTATAACTCGCTGCGAACCTCTGCGCCCTGGTAAAACAGCAGAACGGTTGGCAGAACGCCCCCCTGAGGGTACAGAGGGAAGATGGGCACCATATAGTGAGGTGGAAACCATGTCCCTCCAGAGGGCTCTGCCCTCAGAAGCCTGACACCACAGACATTAGGGCTTCTTTGCAGCCGAAGCCTTCAAAGGGTAAAACGGATCTGAGGACTGTTATTATCTCTAAGTAGGCTTTGGCTGCAAGCATCACCCCAGTCCCCAGTGATGGGGATCCATCCACAAACATGGATTTTAGAAAGGGCACAAAGGGCACGAAGCACTCGCTCTTACCATAAGAATGGATTTTAGAAAGAGCACAAAGTACTTGGCGCGTGCCCTTACCATAAGCATGGATTTTAGCATGGATTGCGGACCCATAATCTACAAACCCGATTCCAATAAAGTTGGGACACTGTACAAATTGTGAATAAAAAAGGAATGTAATAATTTACAAATCTCATAAACTTATATTTTAATCTCAATAGAATATAGATAACATATCAAATGTTGAAAGTGAGACATTTTGAAATGTCATGCCAAATATTGGCTCATTTTGGATTTCATGAGAGCTACACATTCCAAAAAAGTTGGGACAGGTAGCAATAAGAGGCCGGAAAAGTTAAATGTACATATAAGGAACAGCTGGAGGACCAATTTGCAACTTATTAGGTCAACTGGCAACATGATTGGGTATAAAAAGAGCCTCTCAGAGTGGCAGTGTCTCTCAGAAGTCAAGATGGGCAGAGGATCACCAATTCCCCCAATGCTGCGGCGAAAAATAGTGGAGCAATATCAGAAAGGAGTTTCTCAGAGAAAAATTGCAAAGAGTTTGAAGTTATCATCATCTACAGTGCATAATATCATCCAAAGATTCAGAGAATCTGGAACAATCTCTGTGCGTAAGGGTCAAGGCCGGAAAACCATACTGGATGCCCGTGATCTTCGGGCCCTTAGACGGCACTGCATCACATACAGGAATGCTACTGTAATGGAAAACACAACATGGGCTCAGGAATACTTCCAGAAAACATTGTCGGTGAACATAATCCACCGTGCCATTCGCTGTTGCCGGCTAAAACTCTATAAGTCAAAAAAGAAGCCATATCTAAACATGATCCAGAAGTGCAGGCGTTTTCTCTGGGCCAAGGCTCATGGACTGTGGCAAAGTGGAAAACTGTTCTGTGGTCAGACGAATCAAAATTTGAAGTTCTTTTTGGAAAACTGGGACGCCATGTCATCCGGACTAAAGAGGACAAGGACAACCCAAGTGGTTATCAGCGCTCAGTTCAGAAACCTGCATCTCTGATGGTATGGGGTTGCATGAGACCCATAATCCAGGCGCCACCTCAGCAAGCGTGTGATCCGAGCCACTAGATTCTTTATTGCAGACCCACAATCTATGCGCTGCCTTGGCAAACGCGAGATCCGAGCCAATGCAAACAGAAAAACAGGAAAGCCAACAGAAGCGGAGCTAAAAACTCCCGATAGTGCATTCTTACATCATACACGTCGGTAAATGAGCTGTATGTTCCGCATGTTCCGCTCCCAAACAAACAACATTTTAATCGCATGTATTTCTGCTTGTAATGTAGTGAGGGCAGGGAAGGACACACAATTCAAAAAGCTGTTTGCTCGTCATTATACTACTGTCTGATATATATATATATATATATATATATATATATATATATATATATACATATGCTTGTGACAAACAAAAGTAAATAGACAGAGACAATTTCACACATAGTCATATGTACATAGTTCCATCACGCCATTGGACTGATTTCATACATGCTTCACGACGTAATCACGCAGAGGCACACCACAGCATTTTGAGAAGCACAATTAAAAAGGATGTTTCATCTTGAATACACTATGACTGAAATATAATACTCTTAAAGCAAAGCAAAGCACTTTAATAATGAAACATAGAAGGGAACAGATAGTAAAAAGCCATTTTATTTGATTTGTTCTACTGTATTTCCAACAATAGTAAAATGAATTAGATTTATATCTTGGCAAGACACAAATGGTCATTCAGAGAGATTTTGTGGCTGTGGGACTTTCCTCCTGATCTTATCCTGTACCTCTGTTGACCACCATCAGTCAGTGCATTAGTAAGTGGGGAAATTGATCTGTTTATCTGAATAGAGGAGACCTGGAGTGCAAAGGAGGTAGAAAAAAAGTGTATAACTGAGAGAGAAAGACACTTAAACACACTCCATTTACAGGCAGAGCACTGAAGGCTCACATATGTAGGTGTGTGGAGACAGCTAAACAAAATAGCTTTAGATAAAGTAACTAACACTTGATTTTAACAGCTCGTTGACATCAGATGGAGTGGAAGAAGGCATGTTTTATATGTCTTCCACAATGGAAAGTCTCAGGGAATTTTATTAGTAGTATTGATTTATTCAAGAGTGGTTTATTATTGGTTTGTCCAAACCACCTCTTTTTCTTGATTGTTGTGTGGTCCAATAATCAAAATTATGGCCCCACGCTAGAGAAGCGATTTCCAGTGTGAAGGAGGACTTAAAGGAACCTTGTAATACAATCCCAGCATGCAACATTTTTGTACTGTAAATATTCTACCAACAATCAATAATGAGTGACCTCACTGCTTTCAGACTTTCATTTTTATTTTGAATACTTCCAGCTGCTTCACATTCTTCTGACTTTCCTTTTGACAGTGGCATTTTTGAATTCACTCATATTAAAGGAACAGTTATTTACAAAATAAATGGGAAATAAAAAAATGTTTTTCAAAGGGAAGTGGTTTCATACAGAGTTTCATTTTTAGTAAAAATAAATAAATAAATAAAAGTATTTGGATTCTTATCTAATCAGAATATCCATTATCAGAATAAATTTTAGTTTAAGACATCAGCACGTAAAATTTCCATACTTTCAAGCATGATTTCACAGAAGCATAATTTATTTTAGACCAGACATTCGCTCATATTAAAGGCATGTATATAAAGATTATCTGCTGCAACATCCTTGAAATGCTTTCCACAGTGTCCCTTTCCAGACATAGGATGATGACTAGGCTATCAAGGTAATTCTACAAGTAATGATTATCACCGTATCCATTACAGGAGGTCCTGTGGAGCTCCAACCAATTTTCACAGGATCTAAAGGAAGATGGGTTTGTCGATAAGGTGCCATAACAAGTCTCAGTCACATACAGAGGGGGCTTTAAAGATAAGTGGCATCCCAGATGATCTCACTGATATAGGCCACCATGATTACTTCAGTCTCTCATGGACATGCTGACACCTAATCCCAACTTCATGGCATGGATTAGATGTGTCAGACCAGTATGAAAAATGAGGCTCCATTGGGTGGGTTGAGCATTTATACAACAAATGAGATGAGAGAGGAACTTTAGGCTGGAATGAGTAGAGGTTTTTCATTGTGTGCATTCCCTGGAGTGTTCCTACTCAGTGTTGATCAGCTGTGTGAAACATATACGCATTCACAGAGACTCACAGGAATCCATCAAAGAACTCAGTCTGCATTGCAAAACTGTAGAGGGCGGATCGATAGCAGTCCAGTGAAATCACCTCAGTGGAGATATCAATGACATCAACCCACTTAAAAAACACACTGAGGGGGCAAGGCAGAGCTGTGGTCACACTGAATTTTCACAGTACTGCTGATATGCTTTCAGTAGCCTGGAAAGCCTGTTGTGAACCTTTGCTAGTGGACATGTAAGGACCACCCATTGGTCCAATGATGGAATCCAGTGGCGTGGGTAAAGGTATAATGTGTGTAGGTCTTTTACTTGTGCCACTGTAAAGTTCACTTAATTTATTAGAATTCTATTTCAATGTAATTCTTGCTCTTCGTTTAATCTGACTTCAGGTTCAAATGAGTAACATTTAGACTGAGATTATTATTAATTTTAGTTTCGTTATTAATTTGTATATTCGATTATTCTGGGTATCACATACTTTCAATTATTTGTTCATTAGGGACCCGATGTCACATAGAGTCTCATTGACACAAACTCGCCAATTCTGATCTTAGTCAGAAGGTACAGGGTTAATTAATATATTTTAGTCAGCCGCTACATGCTTGCTCATACAAAAAGTGTAGTTTTTTAGTCACGTTACTGCAACTTGCTAAGTCAGTGATAGACAAAAATCAAAAGGTCCAACCTGATGTGCCAAAGGCTCTTTTCATTGGGCCTTTATTTTGACCTATCGTGGATGCAGATTTGTGGATAGACCAGACTCCACTTAATCTACTGTCATAATGATTTCAAAGAATACAGAATAAATCCAAAATGACATTTTATTCGTCAGGTAAAAATATATAATACCAATTATACAATTAACAAAATTAGAAGCAAATCCAGCAATGATAAATACATAACATCACTTGCTCAAAGATGAATCTTAGAGTGAGAGATGCATGCCTGACAGCAGAGAGACACTCAGCGGTATGTGAGTTCTGAGTGCAGGACTCAAGACACTGACACAGCACTGTGTCCCGATGGGATTGCAACATTCAAAGTATTTATTCCAGTACTGTCCAGTTGAGGATCGTATTCATCACGCCGGTATGTACGGTTTGTTGAGGAACTATGCCACTGGTTGTCGTGTCGATGAGGCCTTCACAATGGATGATCTAGTTGACTCAATCTCTGCTGATACTCTGTGTTATGGTCGTGTCAAGGCGCAGGTCCTCGATCTCACCTGGATATGGCCCGGATCCGGTTGACTACGGTAAACCTCGGGATAAACAGAAAGACTAATATTAGCGTAGATGCCATTCTTCTTCTGATGTAACAAGTACATCTGGTGTTATAGGAAGTGTTCCTGGTTCCGGCTGACCTAATTTATGCAGCCTAATAATCCTTTAATGGGTTTGAAAATATAAATTGATAATGTATTATGTGTATGCCAGGTTAAAAAGATGCGTTTTTAGTCAGACGGCTCGACGTACGATTCCTTTCCGACCATAATCTGACAGCCCCCTTGAGCCTTCCATTCCTTCCTGATCTACATGTGGTGATCGAGAAGGCATGGAAGAACCCGTATTTGGCTCATATTCATCGACATCAGCGAGCTAATTTCGCTGATGTTGAGGGAATGAGCAAGCATGGGTATGTGTCGGTTCCCCTCTATTGATGAGTTGTTTGCTAACTATCTCGTCATGGGGTGGGCACTGACATTAAAGCTGCCTTTGAAGCTCTTTTAGGTGACATCTCGCTTGAATGGCAGGGCATGCGCGGCAGCGGGTCAGACTGGTGCTGCTTCACACACGATGGCAGTGTTACAGGCTTACCAGTCTGATCTGCTGAAGGATCTGGATCAGCGGCAGCATTTTTAAACCTGCTTACCGCTCAGATCCGATTCTGGGCCCAGACAGACAGGAGGTCCTGGCCCGTCCCGGTCCAAGGATCGGAGATAGGGCCAGAAGTCCAGTATCGCCTCTTGGGCACCTCCTCCTCCTCGGGGTAGGTCCCAGAGAAGGTGGGACTCTGGGAAGAAGAAAGATTTGAGGGAGGTAATCAATTACTGACGGCAGCAGCATCTGTGATTGATTTCCTCTCCATGAGGGTAGTTATTTCTACCCTCTCCTTTCTTCTTCCACCTCCTGAGTAATGATTTTTTACCCATGTGCTTCTTACGATCAGGCCAAGGGCTGGGCCCATGATGAAGATTTCTGTGGCTCGCCTTTTGGCTTGATAGTGAAGAGGCTCTTACAGGCTTGAAAGGACCATAGATTCCATCCTTCTATGATGGTAAGTCTCTGTTCTTCACGCCGCAGGTTATAAGCATGCTCTATATTTATATATTTTATTGACCGTAGTTTTCCTGTATAGCTTTTCCTGGGTGTATAAAAGAAATAGAAGGGGAATTTAGGGCCCTGAAGTTCCCATTAGGTTGGATATCTTTGTGTTGGCTCTATGGCCACCTTTTTCAGCCACCATATGGTAGAGTAGCTTTCTCCTCTAGTCTTAGCTAGAGTTTGTATTAGAGATTGGCACTCTTTACTTCAGTTAGATCTATGTTAAGCGTCGGCCTTCGGGCCGCCTGATATTGTTTGACTTGGGTTGAGTTGCCTAACAACGCCCTTCAGCCTTGACTTATTCACGATACAGCACAGCCTCTTGTTGCTTACATATATTGTAGCAAGTCTAAAGAGTGTTTTATGTTCTATGTGTGATCTAAGTGCATGTATGTTCTTTTCCTGTGTTATGAGTTCTGCTTGTGTGGGGTATTCTTCTGAAGAACGAGCCTGCACAGTGATGTATGGGCGTGATCTGGGAAAAAGTTCCAGAAGTTTGTTCGCTGTCTGTGAGGCAGGAGCATCGGCCAAACAGGTCCTCATGTTAATAAAGAAGCCTAAGAACTGTTAAGTAAGTCTATAATTTTCTCCGTTTGCTACACTATATATATATATATATATATATATATATATATATATATGAGAAAAGTGATTCAAAGACAGTTGAAAATTGTATCCAGGAAAAGTTCAGGGAGGCACAGTGTAATTATGTGACCAGATGTTGCCGTGATGGAGGAGCAAGTGCCTCTCATCCTTGAAATACAGGGAATTTGCAAATTCACTCATTACCTCCTCAGCGATTCAGAGTCTGCTCAGCTTCTGCATCGCTGAACAGGCAAGGGAAAAATGTACCTCAGTGTATTTTATCGGGCTGTGTGTGGCCACTGAACCACTGAACTGCTGTAATTAATGTATTTAATAATACATTTAATTTTCCAGTTTGTATAACTAATAAACATGTTATTATATGCTCTATATAGGGGGTACTTCCAGAAATAGTAGATCATATTAATAACCAGTGTTTGAAAAACCACCTATAGAAATTTATTTTTGCACATAAATGGTTAGAACACTTGTGTGCTTATCTCAGTACACAGTATTATACAATCAAATACATTTTGTTGCAGGAGTTTTATAATCTGAAATCATAGTGGTGGATATTGTCTGAAATATGTCTGATAACAATGTAAATAATTTATTATACATATAAGGATAATATGCATAATTATAGAATATGTCACAAACATGATGAGGTTGTTCAAGGTGATGGGTCTGGGTGATGAGGACAGTCAGTTTGCATAGGAAGAGCTGTTCTCCAAGAAGACGGTGAATGTCATCACCCCTCTCAGGAATATGTCACTCTCTAGTGTAGATGCCACTGTACATTTGAGAGAGGAAGGTCATCTATAAATATTTCATGTCCCCTCTTTTGACATCCCTGATTTTTTAAACATTCTGAACCTAATTAAATAACTTGTGGTGTATACATTTTCATGTTCACAACTCTTTGCACAATTATCTATATAAATACAAAAGTAACAACTAATATAATAAAATTATAGCTGTGTTATGTTAATGCAAGTGAAAACACATTTTGAATAACTTGTAATCTAACTTGTGTGGTTATTGAAACATTTTTTTAAAACACTGTTGAAATGTTCATATACATATGTGTTAAAAAAGAAAAAAAGAAAAAATGTATTTTTAAGAACTCCCCAACATTTGGTTTTGACCAAAATTCACACCCTGGTTAATATGAAAAGTGACTAAGGCTCTTAACTCCAGATGACATGAAATAAATGACAACATGCACTGAAAAAGAAAAAGAGCATTAAACATTTTCATGCAGCAACAGAAGTTCCCAACGACATTGAATGCACTCTAAACAAAAGACATTTGAACTCTCTGAGGTTATGTGAGGAAAGTTTCAGTTAATTATTTTCTCCCCCTGTCCTTTGCCCTTCCTGACAGTCAATTTGATTACATTTTCGCTTACCACAGTGGCAGAGAGCATAAAACAATGAGGAGCCCTGTGCAGGGGAGAAAATGGCCTCTTAGGGAGATTATATGGATCTTATTTTGTATTTACAGTGTGGCTATCTCGATGTGTGAGTGGATCACATCCAAATAATCATAGCTGTGTTCTTATCACCTTTGCCCAGGGACAGCAATTCAGTGATATGCCAGTCCTGTTGTAGCAATTCTATTGGAACTTCATAAACGCATCAGATATGTATGAGACTTGGAGTTGGAATACCAACACAGAACTTTCTGTGTGTGGCCATGGTGCTGTAAGGGGTAGCCTGATCTGTTTCTATTTGCTTTGCCAAAGACTTTTAGTTTGTTAGTTCTGTTTCCCTGTATCTTAATTCCGGTTTCCTTTTGGTTCTTCTTTCTATAGAAGTCAACATTTGAAGTGGATAAAAAAAAAAAAAAAAATCATCAAAGTTGTCCTAAGAACTAAGCTGTCCTAGAACAAGGTTTTAGGACAACTATGATGAAAGGTTTTGATCCACTTCAAATGTTGACTACTGTAGTTTGTTTCTATGGTTACTCATTGATTATGTTCACCTGTGTCTCATTTAGTTTCTTTAGTTTTTCTCAAGTCAAGTCAAGTCACCATTATTTATATAGCGCTTTTTACAATGTAGATTGTGTCAAAGCAGCTTTACAGTGATAACTGGTACATTATTTTGGCTGCACAGCAGCTCGTAAGGAATAGTGTCAATGCAGGCAGATCAAAGCACTGTTGAATATCAAATGTCAATTGTCAAGTGTCCCCAACTAAGCAAGCCAAAGGCGACAGCGGCAAGGAACCCAAACTCCAACAGGTGACATCAGGTGGCAAACAGGTGTTAAAATGGAGAAAAAACCTTGGGAGAAACCAGGCTTAGTCGGGGGGCTAATTTTCTAATTGTGTATTTAAACCATTAAAGTGTTCATTCACCCAAAAATGAAAATTATGTCATTAATTACTCACCCTCGTGTCGTTCCACACCCGTAAGACCTTCGTTCATCTTCGGAACACAAATTAGGATATTTTTGATAAAATCCGATGGCTTAGTGAGGCCTCCATTGACAGCAAGTTAATTAACACTTTCAGATGCCCAGAAAGGTACTAAAGACATATTTAAAACAGTTCATGTGACTACAGTGGTTCAACCTTAATGTTATGAAGCGATGCCTGCTTAAGGGCCCATTGCTCCACCTCAGCTCCTCGACCTGCCAGCTGCACCATGAATCATTGCTACCTTGACTCTGCCGTGGTCTGTCGGCCCTTAGGCTCTGCTGGGGTGCTTTGTCCCTCCAGCTCCACGTTGGTCAGGTATCACTCTGGTTTTGTCTCAGCCTTTCACCCCTTTGGCTTCACTGGGCTCATCCTTCCCTCCAGCTTTGCCTTTGTCCTCACTCCCACCAGCTCAGCCTTGGTCTTCTGAGTCTCCACCCAGGTAAAAAAAAGTGCACTAAAATACACTTTATTTCTGTCCACTTAGTACACTTTCATAATGTACTTAAAGTGCTTTATTTTCAAGCACTAATTTTGTACTTAATATACTAAAAATTCTTAAGATAATCTTAAGAACATCTAAGTGTACTCAACTGTGCTATTTTGAGACACCATGAATGTGAACTAAAATGTGCTTTTAAAATACAATTTTTATATTATCAAAATGTATTTAGTTACCACTTGTAGTACACTTGAATCCATCTTTCATACACTTTTAAATATACTCATCAGACATAGAAAACACACTTATGAATTATTTAAAATATAAAAATAATTTATGATAAATATATACAAAATGTATTTATAATGTATTGCCCACATATTTTTATACATTAAATGATTCATTTCAAATGTATTGTAACTACTGCATGTTAATATTCCCTTTATATAATATACTTAACTGCATGTTAATAGTATCTTTAAATAGTACTGTCATGAGAAATAAGGATTCAATAGCAAATGCAGCAAATATCAGTTTATTAAGAAAACTAGCAGCAGGAAAGATAGCAAGGATCAGACGTTGTGGGTGCAGATGGCAAAGTATTTCTTGGTAGTGCAGAGACTCCAATGGGCAAACCAGTCCTCTGGCAAGAGTCCAACAGGTAATCCAGAACTGTCTTGACGGTGAATATCCAGAACAGGAACAAGAGACTCAAACACAACCAAGACTAACACTGCACGAACACACCAACGATCTGACAACACAAGACAAAATGCACAGACATTAAATAGCAGCGCTGATAAGCCCCAGCTGACGCTTATCAGCTCATCAGCAGTAGCAACACACACTCACAGAGAGACAGAGTAAACCAGTGAACCTGTGAACCGTGACAAGTACAATCAAGTACACTATAAGGTTTTTCTCACATTAAAATATATAAAATATAGCACTTTAAGTACTTTATGGTAAAAGTATACTTACTGTTAAATTGTGAATTTTAGTACATGTTTATAAAACGGTTAGTTCCTGTCCATGATTCTGACTGGTCAATAGCTGTGTTTTGGTCACTATAAAACACGGCTATGACCGCTTCACCCAACGGTTCTGTGTATCACTACACAACACCCTTAGCAGCCACTCTTAAAGCATTTGTCAGTTGCGTCTTGTTCCGTGTTTACAACAATTTACAGTGGGTACGGAAAGGATTCAGACCCCCTTAAATGTTTCACTCTTTGTTATATTGCAGCCATTTGCTAAAATCATTTAAGTTCATTTTTTTTCCCTCGTTAATGTACACACAGCACCCCATATTGACAGAAAAACACAGAATTGTTGACATTTTTGCAGATTTATTAAAAAAGAAAAACTGAAATATCACATGGTCCTAAGTATTCAGACCCTTTGCTGTGACACTAATATATTTAACTCCTTGAGATTTAACTCCATCCTTGAGATGGTTCTATACCTTCATTTGAGTCCAGCTGTGTTTGATTATACTGATTGGACTTGATTAGGAAAGCCACACACCTGTCTATATAAGACCTTACAGCTAACAGTGCATGTCAGAGCAAATGAGAATCATGAGGTTAAAGGAACTGCCTGAAGAGCTAAGAGACAGAATTGTGGCAAGGCACAGATCTGGTTCCTAAGAGCACAGTGGCCTCCATAATCCTTAAATGGAAGATGTTTGGGACGACCAGAACCCTTCCTAGAGCTGGCCGTCCGGCCAAACTGAGCTATCGGGGGAGAAGAGCCTTGGTGAGAGAGGTAAAGAAGAACCCAAAGATCACTGTGGCTGAGCTCCAGAGATGCAGTCGGGAGATGGGAGAAAGTTGTAGAAAGTCAACCATCACTGCAGCCCTCCACCAGTCGGGGCTTTATGGCAGAGTGGCCCGATGGAAGCCTCTCCTCAGTGCAAGACACATGAAAGCCCACATGGAGTTTGCTAAAAAAACACCTGAAGGACTCTAAGATATAATTTCCAAGAAATAAGATTCTCTTGTCTGATGAGACCAAGATAGAACTTTTTGGCCTTAATTCTAAGCGGTATGTGTGGAGAAAACCAGGCACTGCTCATCACCTGTCCAATACAATCCCAACAGTGAAGCATGGAGGTGGCAGCATCATGCTGTAGGGGTGTTTTTCAGCTGCAGGGACAGGACGACTGGTTGCAATCGAGGGAAAGATGAATGCGGCCAAGTACAGGGATATCCTGGATGAAAACCTTCTCCAGAGTGCTCAGGACCTCAGACTGGGCCGAAGGTTTACCTTCCAACAAGACAATGACCCTAAGCACACAGCTAAAATAACGAAGGAGTGGCTTCACAACAACTCTGTGACTGTTCTTGAATGGCCCAGCCAGAGCCCTGACTTAAACCCAATTGAGCATCTCTGGAGAGACCTAAGAATGGCTGTCCACCAACGTTTACCATCCAACCTGACAGAACTGGAGAGGATCTGCAAGGAGGAATGGCAGAGGATCCCCAAATCCAGGTGTGAAAAACTTGTTTCCCAAAAAGACTCATGGCTGTATTAGATCAAAAGGGTGCTTCTACTAAATACTGAGCAAAGGGTCTGAATACTTAGGACCATGTGATATTTCAGTTTTTCTTTTTTAATAAATCTGCAAAAATGTCAACAATTCTGTGTTTTTCTGTCAATATGGGGTGCTGTGTGTACATTAATGAGGAAAAAAAATGAACTTAAATGATTTTAGCAAATGGCTGCAATATAACAAAGAGTGAAAAATGTAAGGGGGTCTGAATACTTTCCGTACCCACTGTAGTCTTTTCAATGTAAAAGTCTTTGCTACTGACTGACACACTCATAAAGACAGTCTTTGACGCCATCTAATGGCGTAATAATGTAACTTCTGTTCACGGTCAGGGACTATTTTATTTTCCGGCGGAAGGAAGGCTTTAGTGAAAGTTTACTTCATGAACGTTGCATTGATACATATTTTTGGCTTTAATATTTTTATTGTGTGGTAATCGTTTTATAAAAGCAATAAGGTACTCGAGGCTAGTGCTGTATTGTGAATAAGTCACGGCTGAAGGGCATTGTTAGGCACGACGCGACACGAAGTTGGGAAAATGTACTTATAAATAGAACATTAGTAATATATTTTTAATAAAATACATTTTATTTAAACTTAGGACTACTATATACAAGTCTACTAAGATTTAACTATTTTTTTTTTTAAAACATTCAAAGCACACTTTTAAGAAATACACTAATAAAACTTTATTTCAATGCACTAAAAATCTATTTAAGTATTAGTGGTATTTAGTATACTTTTTAAGTGCACTGAAGTACTACTGAAGTAGAAATATAGGTAACACTTTATTTTAGGGTCTTAAACTAGTTTCTTATTAGCATGCACATTAATAGAATATTGGCTGTTTATTAGTACTTATTAAGCACATATTAATGCCTTATTCTGCATGACCTTATTCTACATTCTTAATCCTACCCAATACGTAGACTTAACAACTACCTTACTAACTATTAATTAGCAGTAAATTAGGAGTTTATTGAGGCAAAAGTTGTAGTTAATAGTTTATATGTGTTCCCTATACTAAAGTGTTACCGAAATATATTTTTAATTAGTGTATTTATAGTGTATAACTTTTACAATTTTGTTTAG
Organism: Elopichthys bambusa; assembly: GCA_037101425.1. Lineage (NCBI taxonomy): Eukaryota > Metazoa > Chordata > Actinopteri > Cypriniformes > Xenocyprididae > Elopichthys > Elopichthys bambusa. The sequence continues at coordinate 22,336,051 of CM074437.1, read as the reverse complement.
CACAAAAATAAGGATGTACTACAAATGTACTTGCTTGTATTTAAAAGTACCAGGGAGGACTCCGTGTGTCATCAGGGGAGGTGAATTTTCAGATTCCCTGTGGCCTCCTCATTACCGCCAGTGTTACAGTACAAACAGATCAGAAGCCAAAGATGTTGTGATGATGGTTTTATTTACACAAGTAGAGCAGTAGGTGAATACAGGTAAGTTCGGTGAAGTAACAGAAGTGCCAATGAGATGGTGAACAGGTTGTAAAGTTGTTTCTGGTTTGCAGGTTGGTATGGCTGGAGCGAGACGACAACGAGGAAGGCAGACGACACTCACACATGGACTAGGAGACACAGGAGGATGATAGAAGACACAGGAGCAAGGTAGGTAGTTCAGGGAGTCCTTTCGATAAGCCAAAGGTAGGTACCTTTGTCAACAACGAGACCGGACAATGAGGGTGAGTGTGTGAGTGTCTTTTATGGTGCTGGTGATTGTAATACTGATGAGGTGCAGGTGTTAGTGATCAGTATTCTGGTGAAGGAGTGCGCTGTGATTGAATGATGGAACCTGGCGTGTCTGTGACAGTACCCCCCCCTCCACAGCCCGCTCCTGAGGGCCGAGGACCCGACGTCGTGGTGGTCTTCCTCTTCCACGCGGGGCAGGTCTGTCGGGGTAGGCGGCGTGGAAGGTGTTCAGTAGGTTAGGGCCAGAATGTCGTTGCGTGGAATCCAAGAGCGCTCTTCGGGACCGTAACCCTCCCAGTCCACTAGGTATTCGCGCCGACCACCACGGCGCCGGGAGTCCAGGATCTCTCGCACCTTGTAGGCAGCTCCATTGTCTAGTAGAAGAGGAAGGGGGGATTCCAGCTGCGGTCACACCAGGCTCTGTGGAAAGGGAAACAGAAGGGTGGTGAGGCTTGAGGAGATAGACATGGAATGTGGGGTGAATGCGGTATTCAGGAGGGTGTTGAATTTTATAGGTGACAGGGTTGATCTGCTCCGTGATGGTAAACGGGCCAATGAACCTGGGACTCAGCTTACGACTTGGGAGGCGCAGATGGATGGAGAGCCTGGTGGAGAGCCAGACCTTCTGTCCAGGTTGGTATGCAGGAGCTTCAGAATGGTGAAGGTCTGCGGTCATCCTGCGCCTCCTGAGGGCACGTTGTAATTGATGGTGTGCTGAGTCCCAGACCCTCTCGGAACCAGTAATCGACAGATGGTACGTCCGATGGTTCCCCAGTCCAGGGGAACAGTGGGGGTTGGTAACCCAGTTGGTAAGTCCAGTAGATGGATGACGAAGGGAGTATTGTGCATACTCAGCCCAACCCAGATACTGGCTCCAAGAGTCCTGGTGGCCATGACAGAAGGTACGGAGGAAGCGGCCAATTTCCTGAATCTTCCGTTCCGTCTGCCCGTTGGATTGAGGATGGTAGCCCGAGGATAGACTGACGGTCACACCTAGGAGGGAAAAGAATGCTTTCCAAACCCTTGAGGTGAATTGGGGACCTCTATCAGAGACGATGTCCTCGGGGATGCCGAAATAGCGAAAGACATGATTGAACAGGAGTTCTGCTGTTTCCATGGCCGTGGGAAGTCCTCTTTGGGGAATTAAGCGACAGGATTTGGAGAATCTGTCGACTATTACCAGGATGCAGGTGAGATTATTGGAGGCTGGAAGGTCTGTAATGAAGTCCACTCCTAGGTGTGACCATGGACGGTTGGGAACGGGCAGAGGAAGGAGCTTGCCGGATGGTAGATGGCGTGGACTCTTTGACATGGCACATTCCCTGCATCCCTGCATGTACCTTCTGACATCAGCAGCCATATTGGGCCACCAGAAGCGGTCTTTCAACAGCGAGAGGGTTTCATTGACCCCCGGGTGGCCAGTGCCTAGTGAAGTGTGGGCAGAGTGAATCAGAGGAGTGCGCCGTGCTCGAGTGATGTAATGGTGACCCGGTGGACAACCCGACGGAGTGTTGGTAGAGGCATTGGAGGAGGGCAAGGTGTCAGGTGACCATGTGATCGGGTTCACGAAGATATTTTCTGGTAAGATGGATTCAGGTTCTTCGGTGGTTTCTTCTGGAGTATGGAGTCGAGAGAGAGCGTCAGCTTTGTGGTTTCTTGATCCGGGTCGGTAACAGATGGTGAAATTGAAATGGGTGAAGAATAAAGCCCAACGGGCTTGTCTGGGGTTGAGTCTTTTGGCAGCTCTGAGATATTCCAGGTTTTTATGATCTGTAAGTACCAGAAATGGATGTCTGGCTCCCTCCAACCAATGCCTCCACTCTTCAAGGGCCAGCTTGACAGCTAGGAGTTCCCGGTTGCCGATGTCATAATATACCTCCGCCGGGTTGAGCTTGCGGGAGAAGAAAGCGCATGGATGAAGGAGGCTTGGGTTCCCCTGCTGCTGGGAGAGGACCGCTCCTACTCTGGTGGTGGAGGCGTCCACCTCCACGATGAAGGGCTTGTTGGGGTCAGGATGGACCAGGAGAGGAGCGGTGGTGAAGGCTTCCTTGAGGGACTCAAAGGCTTCGGTGGCAGCTGGAGTCCAGGACAGAGACTTGGGCTTACAACGGAGTAGGTTGGTGAGTGGACTGGAGATGGAGCTGTAGTTTTGGATGAACCGTCTGTAGAAATTTGCAAAGCCGAGGAAACGTTGGAGTTCTTTGATGGTTTTGGGTGTGGGCCAGTTTTTGATGGCTTCCACCTTCCCCTCGTCCATCTGGATGCCACTGCTATGATGATGTAACCGAGAAATTTTTCTGCTTTAAGGAATAGCTGGAACTCCCTTAGACGTTTCAGGACCTCTGCAACGTGATGCCGATGTTCAGCCATGCTCCGGGAGTATATCAGGATATGTAGATGAGAACGAACCTGTGGAGGAACTCCCGGAGCACCTCATGAATGAAATCCTGGAATATGGAGGGGGCATTGACCAGGCCATACGGCATGACGAGATATTCATAGTGGCCTGTAGGCATGACGAAGGCGATCTTCCACTCGTCCCCCTCGCGTATCCAGATGAGGTTATGCGCGCTGCGGAGGTCCAACTTGGTGGACACAGTGGCACCGCGGAGATGTTCAAGAGCTGCTGGGACGAGAGGAAGGGGATATCTGAACTTGACTGGGATGGCGTTAAGTTCACGGTAGTCGATACAGGGCCGCAAGCCTCTGTCCTTTTTCGCCACAAAGAAGAAGCTGGAAGCAGCAGGGGAAGTCGATAGACGGATGTAGCCCTGAGCCAGAGCCTCCTTGATATACTCCTCCATGGCTTTGTCCTCCGGGATGGATAGGTGCTCCCCGGGAGCAGATCGATGGCGTAGTCCCATGGCCGGTGTGGAGGCAGCTTGGAAGCTCTTTCTGGGCAGAATACATCACTGAAGGGGGCGTAACACAGAGGAATGTCTTCAGTGTGTTTCTCGAGGGGACTCTTGATGGAGGTGGTTAGTACTGGAAGATATCTGGAACATGGAGAGCGAGGAACAGGCAGGGAAGAAAAACAGTCTGGAAAACACGTGTCGCCCCACTTCAGGACTTCGCCGGTTTTCCAGGAAATGGTGGGATTGTGCTGCACCATCCACGGACGCCCTAAAATTATGCCAGAAGTTGACCCCTCCAGAACCAGCAACTGGATGTTCTCCGTATGAAGAAGTCCTACTTGGAGTTGAATGGGTTGTGTTAAACGATTAACGAGTCTTCTTCCGACTGGTTTTCCAATTATTGACTGGATCTGGTAGGTTGACGGCGTTGTTTGGGTCTTGAGCTGGAGTTGGCGACAGAGAGTTCCGGAGATGAAGTTTCCAGCTGGCCCAGAATTGAGGAGCGCAGTAACTGTAATGGAAGTTTCGGCAGCAGTAAGTTTAATCATAGTAGTGAGTGGTTTCATGAAGTTGGAAACTGGAATGATGGCACTCACCAATGGACGGGGAGGGCGAGTTGGGCATGCGGAGATGACATGCCCAGGAGTACCACAATATAAACAGAGATTCTGGGTCAGCCTCCTCTGCCGCTCAGCTGGAGACAAACGGCTAGATTCCAGTTGCATGGGTTTGTTGGCTGGTTCTGGAGGGCTGACAGATTCTGGTCGGCAGAGGATGGTGTTGAGCTGAGGCTGTCCCTGGTGTTCTTCGAGACACAACTGCATACGAGTGGCAAAGCGGATGGAGAGCTGGATGAACCGTTCAAGGCTGATGGTATCCTCGTATGCAGCGAGATGCAACCGTACTCGAGGATCCAAATCCTGCCGATAGGTGGTGAGAAAGGCTTGCTCGTTCCATCCACTCTTAGCTGCTAGTGTACGAAATTGTAGGGCATATTCATTCACAGTCATACTCTTTTGCTTGAGATTATATAATTTCTCACCAATGGATGAATCGTAAGCGGGTTCTCCAAAAACTTCTCTGAAGTGTTCGACGAAACTGGAAAACGACTGGATGACAGGATTATTTTGAGACCAAATAGAGTCTGCCCATTGGAGCGCCTTACCATTTAGCTGGGAGATTAAAAAGAGAGCTCGGTGGGAAACAAGTGTGGTTGCATCTCCAGGAACAGCGAGCATTGCAGGAGGAATCCGTTGCAATCCTCCGCCGAACCAGAGAAGGGCGCCGGTCTGGCCATGGGACTGGCGTAGACTGGCGGTGAGGAAGAAGTGACGGTGTTCCCGGATGTGATGGCTGGTGGCGGTGAAGATGGATTTACCGGGAAAGTACGACGCAAAGCGTCAACCAGGTTCTGGAAGGGATCGGGATGGCTCATACTTGTGTAAGTAGTTTTGGTCCGGTCTTCTGTTACAGTACGAACAGATCGGAAGCCAAAGATGTTGTGATGATGGTTTTATTTACACAAGTAGAGCAGTAGGTGAATACAGGTGAGTTCGGTGAAGTAATAGAAGTGCCAATGAGATGGTGAACAGGTTGTAAAGTTGTTTCTGGTTTGCAGGTTGGTATGGCTGGAGCGAGACGACAACGAGGAAGGCAGACAACACTCACACATGGACTAGGAGACGCAGGAGGATGATAGAAGACATAGGAGCAAGGTAAGTAGTTCAGGGAGTCCTTTCGATAAGGGAGTCCTTTCGATAAGCCAGAGGAATCTGTCCGAAGCGGTCCCTCCCTGGATTCTTTGTCAACAACGAGACCGGACAATGAGGGTGAGTATGTGAGTGTCTTTTATGGTGCTGGTGATTGTAATACTGATGAGGTGCAGGTGTTAGTGATCAGTATTCTGGTGAAGGAGTGCGCTGTGATTGGATGATGGAACCTGGCGTGTCTGTGACAGCCAGCCCCTCAGTGGTTCCTTCCTCCGTTGGCTCCTCTTTGGTGTCTCCCTCCACCGGTCCCTCCCTGGATTCTTTCTCCCAGTATTGTGTTTACATGAGGTCAAGTTTAAGCACAATATTGCCTAAATCTCATTATAATCGCATTATGAGGGTGATGTAAATATAGTCATCATAACGAACCAACTCTAAAAAGTGATTCATTTGCGAATAAGACATCACTAGCTTTGATGCTACACAACAGACAGAAAATGCTGCACACACCTGTTGTTGACAGTACTTCACTACTTAATTATTTAAGCTTTTTTTGCAACCCAGGCTCATTAGAAAAGTGTGCTTGTAGCTACATTTCTGTGTTGCTTTTTGTTTTGGGACACTTTGAATGTGAAATGTCAGATGAGTGGTGCAAAAAGCTTGTTCAGTTTATCAAAAAAAAAAAAAAAGAAAAAGATAAACGTCAATATGGCCATGTTTTAATATGTTTGTTGTTGTATGTATCGAAGCAGTTTCAAAATTAAATTTACAGTGAGTGGCACTAAAATGATGTTGCAAGATAAAAATGCATTTGCTGAAGCAACCATGTTATTTTAGCTTGCATCTAAGTGTTTTGCTGAATTTGGAACTGTATCCTATAGCATACTGTACTACTGTAGTATTTCTTCCATAAGATGTTATGGTAAAAACAGTAAAAGTAGTACTGTGTTCTATGTATAAAGCATTTGAGCTCTTTTATTTATTGGGACTCGTAGCCTGAGCACACCATATAGTAAGTGAAATGCTTTATCAGGTGAGATACTGAAAAAGTTTACTAAGTCAAAAAATCATACAGTACATATGAAGCTGGTTATGAAGCAAACACGAAAATGTATTAGTTTACAAATCATGCACTTTTGAGGTCATGGTCATGTCAAGTCAGGTTACCTTTATTTATTTAGTGCTTTTTACAATGTCATAGCAGCTTTACAGTGATAAGAGGAAAATAATTTTGGCTGCACAGCAGCTCTAGAAGAAAATGGTGTCATTGTCCAGCTTAAGTAAATTCAGTATTGATTCATTCCATTGTAAAAATCATTAGTTATTCATTTAGTTCATTTATCTATACAGCAGCTCTGGAGAAAACAGTGACATCATCATCCAGCTCAGTTCAATTCATAAAGAATGGTGTCAGATCAAAAACTTTGTTGAATATTAAGTTGAATGTCAAGTGCCCCCAACTAAGCAAGCCATGGGCAACAGCAGCAAGGAACCCAAACTCCATCAGGTGACAAAAATGAAGAAAAAAACCTTCTCAGTCGGAGGGCCAGTTCTCCTCTGGCCAACAATGAACAGTGCATGATTATGATTTAGGCAGCGTTATGGGTCATAAGTCAGATTAGGATCATAGTATTGTGCAAGGATCCACAAAAAAATAAGTCTATATTAATTGATAATCTGGCTCTGTAATCATAATTTGTGTGAACATGAACAAAGTTGGTGTTTTACTGCCACTAGTAGTCATTTCCGCTGAAAGCTGCAGTGAACTGTATTTACATGTTTTCCAATGAGGATTTATTACAGCATAATTTGAACATGATTGTTTTCTCTCTACTCTGGCCAATTTAACATTTGAATCAGATCCGCAGTACTTAAACCAGACGTTCTGGCACTCTGACAGTTTGACAATCTGGATTTCTCAGTTTAACCATCAGCTGCCATGTCTTTGACTGACTGAACTCAGGGAGGAGTACTTTCATGCCTGCTGTTCCATAGGGACCTCTTGTCTTGTGATTAACAGCCTTGGTTGTGTCTGCAAAAAAGCCATCCATCTGTCCTCACACACTCCATCTCTTTTTGCAAGCCCAGCCCATTGCCAGTCTGAATTATTATCACTCAGTGGCTTTGATGTTTCTGGCACTGAAGGCAGAGGCGCATGTGATGTTTAGCTGATCGATAGATTTCCGCTCAGTCATCAGTGAAGTGCATTTAGAAGTGTTTGGAATGTTTACAGCTAACATGCTGGCAGTGGTTGCTCTTGGAAGCAATTGCAGAAAATAACATATTAGATTGCTTAGTCCTGATTTGTCCAAGGCTGCATTAAAAGTGCAATAAGCGATTTCTAAAAAACACTGTTGATATTTAAAATTAACCCAAACAAACAAATCCCCCTCTTCATTGCTCCACCCCCAAAATGCACAAAGACACAATGCAAGAGTGGATGTCACTTTATTATAGCTGAAGTGAAGCAAAACAATGCTTTGCGAAAAATAAAGTGAAGATGACGAACGGACAACAAGGAAGAACAAAAAAATTAACATAGAGTATATACAAGCAAGAGTTTGTTGTTAGTTGCCAGCAGCACACCAGCTCCAGGCAGATTATGACACTCAAAACTGTCCTGTTACTATAGCTAATATTAGAACAACAGCATATCTTGGTTCTGTGAAACATTGCAAAACTAATGTTACTCACATATTGGAGCAGAAACAACGCAACCTCAACGTCCTTTTTCAGGCCTTTTCACTTAAATCTCTCCAGCACTGGAAAGCTTTTCTAATATCAACGCAGGTCCTAAAGCATTTGCCTGATCATAAACCTTCTCTTTCCAGTGATATTCCTCTGACCTTTTCTCTTTTGTAATGTCTCTTAGCCATCTCTCTTTCTACAGTCTTTCTTCAAATCTCCCTCTTGCTCACTCTCGCTCCTCCCTCCTCATGAGTGTATACGCCCCCTACTGCTGATTGGCTACAAGTGTGTTGGAGTGCTAAACATTAAATATCTGCAATTAAAAAAACCCCAAACAAACAAACAAACAAAAAAAAAACAGACTGCACCAGCCCTTATATATACTATTCATTATTCTATTCAGCTTAAAAAAAAAAAAAAAAAAAAAAAAAAAAGGTTTAATGTTAGGGTTAATGTTATCAATTTGATGGATGACTTAAGTTCATAAAATTGAAAAGACGAATATTATTACATCAGGATATAATGCTAGATCTATGAATGGTGTCCCTTTCCCTTCAATATGGGTATAAAAGATGAATTCCTAACCTAGCTGATTCATGGGTAATGCAGTTTAAATTAATTGTTTAATTGTGTTCCAACTCAATTTAATTTCGCCATTCTGCATTACTAATTCAGTAAAGCACCTTTCCAAATACATTAAACAAAATGTTCAAAAGGGAAAGTCCTTTGTAACTTCAGATTTTTAGGCTTAATGTTATTATCCATCTGTGTAATTTGAATCTTAAAGAAACTTAAAGACAAAAAAAAACAAAACAAAACAGTTGTTTCAGTGAAACAAAACCCATTTCATTGGATATCAAAATGCAGAACATGTAAGATATTTAATTTCTGAAATATGAATGTCTGAATTTCAATAATCAGTACTGCATTTTGATGTCTTTGCCTTATCAGAAGTAGGTGATATTCATGTAGGAATCCCATTTACCTTTCCAAGAAATAGGAAACTACCATTCTAGATTCATGGAATGATTTTATGGCACTGCAGTGGCTTTGATTTAAGTTAGAATTCTTTTAAATCTCCTTAAGACAACAACAATAACCAAGTCTAGGTGAACAAGATATATAAGGACCAGAGGGGTAATCATGCCATGTTCCCTGGATGATTGCTTTTGCACGCAGCACAACAACTTCCATCAACGTCCAATGGCAATTGATTGCGGAATTGCATTATGAAAACATAACTTTGCACATTGATTCGCTAAGAAGTGTCAGGCACAACGATTAACTCTGTGTGCCTAGAGGCTAATGGATTATGATTTATACTTTGCTTGACCCCAAAACACTATCAGAGTTTACCTTCAATTTATCATGAGGATGTGTGCAGGGATGACAATGAGCAGATAATTTCTTGTCAGTGATTTTGTAAAGCATAAGACTTTTTCAGCGTGAAAAACTGGCCCTCAGAATACAGATACCATGCTGTTCCTTGCTGCGCTGTTGCATTTACATAAGCAGTGGTTTGATAAATGACTGTGCGGTGGCCTGATGACCCCGCCGAATATGCAACCCTATTATGTTTAAAGGAGAGTGCTACATGTCTAGCTCTACATTCCTGGGAGACGAGGCACCCACAGAGCTGGGAAATGACTAAAAGTCAGAACTTCTTACCAGCAAGATAATTTAGAAAGTGCCCTATTTTATTTTATCAAAAGCTGCTCATTTTTATTTTTATTTCTTTTCTAAGTTCCCCCTCCTCATTATGTTGTCCTATTCAGGTTATCTGGATAAGTGGCTACGTTCATGTTCCATTTCTAAGAATCATCTTTCTAGCTTTCAGTTAAGCTGCATGCATTTGCATAGTGGCACATGGTGTGTGTACATCTCTGGCACTCAGCTTGTGTTCGACTTGTGGCATTACCTCCAGATCATGAAGGTTATAGTGAAAAAAAGGTTAGCTGACAGAAACTGTACTTAACATGCTGGAGCCATACAGTAAAAGCACCCTAAGCATGCCTGACAAGCAAAAGACAAGCTAACCATATCCTTCCTATCTCCTCCACACCTGCCCACAACCGTGAGCTTCAACACATTCTTATTCATATTCCACACACTTGTGAACACACATGGGCACACTCACAATACTTGTCTAGGGCTGCATATTCCCATGAAAATTCATGCATTGGCTCTAGTGGGCCTGTGATCATTCTGGTCGGTCTGGGAGGTGCCTTTTATATCATACGAGAGAAATCACCTGTTAAACATTTATGGCTTGAGCTCCGTGACTGGAATTCTGGCCAATTAGAAGAAAAAAAAAATGCATGGTGGCATCTCCATTCAGCGAAAATAAGAAAAGAAAAATGACACACCTGCTACCTATGAGTGACAACAATGTACAATTTGACATTAAATTCAGTTCTGTGGAGCATGTTACATTGGTAATACTTAAAGATGAAGTTATTAATCATTTAGGTGGACCAGGCAGCTTTCCAGTATTTTCATCTGTCCTTTGCAAACAATGGTTATATTGTAGGGATAACTATGTGAGAAAGAGCATGTTTTTTTTTTTCGTTTTAAGGGTCTTTTGTATCTGTCATAAGCATTTGAAATTTAACTATGAGTAACAGATTGGACAGAGGAGCATCGGAAGCATTTACAAATGGCCTTTGATGGCGCTTGGGAAAGAATTCAAGTGGCAGCCAGGCTGAGGAAAGAGAGGAATGACCAGAAGGGTTACAGCTGTCATTTGAAGGAAGGGCAGGTTATTTATTTATTTATTTATTTTTATCGAAGGGACTACAGTAACCGGGGCAAGCTGCAGGAATAAATTACAAGATGTGTGGAGTTTGACAATGTATAAAGTGGTTCGAGTGCTTACTGAGGGAGGAGCTGTCTATTTTATTGTCCCTTTTGATAAGCTTACACAAGTAAAATGGGTATATCACACTATGTTGAAGCCTATCTCTGATGTTTCACCTTTATACTCTCTTCCATGTGCTGGCGTTGAGTCTGCGATTTGAGAACATTAGAAGTGAGGAAGTAACAGAGGATGGACAGTGCTGGATTCATGTATGGGGGGGTTGGAGTGTATTGTGATGCTGTGAATAAATAAGAATGGTGTGTAGGGTGGGGTGTACATATTTGTTCTGCCCTATAAATACCCTGAGGTTGGGAGGACGCATAATTTCCTGACTTTTCCCCCCTGAATTCCAGTGTTGTGACCCTGAAGTGTGTGCATCCCAGCACAGGTGTGTGCATCGGATTGTTATGTTTTAAAGGGTTAGTTCACCAAAAAATGAAAATTCTGTCATTAATTACTCACCCTCATGTTGCCCCACACCCGTAAGACCTTTGTTCATCTTCGGAACACAAATTAAGATATTTTTGATGAAATCCGATGGTTCAGTGAGGCCTGCATTGCCAGCAAGACAATTAACACTTTCAGTGCCCAGAAAGCTACTAAAGACGTATTTAAAACAGTTCATGTGACTACAGTGGTTCAACCTTAATGTTATGAAGCGACAAGAAAACTTTTTGTGCGCCAAAAAAACAAATAACTTTATTCAACAATATCTAGTGATGGGCGATTTCAAAACATTGCTTCATGAAGCTTCGAAGCTTTAGGAATCTTTCGTTTCGAATCAGTAGTTCGGAGCGTCAAAATTACGTGATTTGAGTAAATGAGGCTTTGTTGCGTCATAAGCTTTTTTAAAATTTCAATGGTTCACCACTAGGGGGTGTGACTTTGGTAGTTTGATACATGCTCTGAACCACTGATTCGAAACAAAAGATTTGTAAAGCTTTGAAGCTTCATGAAGCAGTTTTTTAAAATCTGAATATATATATATATATATATATATAATTTCATTTGATAGATGTTTTCTTGAGGAGCTGTGTACATATGGACCTCTGATATCTAGGCCCTGCTGTTTTGCTTATGGTTTAATTTTGTTATGTGTCACGAGTGGGTATTGTAGTATTCAATGCACAACGAAGGAGATATCTATTGATATCTTATCAAATAACATTTAATAGAACAAGGAACATGAAAATCACCAGGAAATAACAACTACAAACACAACATAATCAATACAGGACAAAGACTGAACTGAAACTGAGTGCTTATATACAAAGGAAACAGGAGCAAACAAGACTAATTAACAAGACACAGCAGGTACAAATGAACTAATGAAGGTAACCATGGATACAAACAAGTGGCGGGAAACTGAACAAAAGAGAACATGTGACTACAAGAAGAGTGCAAAACAGACAGATGTGACATGTTTGTCATTTTTGTTGGTTTTGTGTTGACACAGTGTTATGTTGTACTCTTATATTTGGTTTAAGGGTGTGATTTTAAAATCTGAGATAAGGTTGAGTCAACTGCTGACGTTATTGTTATTGAAGTTATTTTGTGTTATTGTTTAAAGGGGATTTTTTTTTTATCCTTTTCTCTGTGTTCTAGGAGCCAACCTGTCTGGGGTCATCTGGGCCTTCCCCTTTCTTCATTACATGGCTTGAGGTTTTCTTTCACTGCATATACATCAAGATGAGGGTGTAGAGTGACCTGTATTGTTCACCACATTTATTTTAAGTTATTTGTTAGTGATTTAGATAGCACATGTGGTGTGTACCCTTAAGACTGTGGGTTGTTGTCCAGTGACTCTTTGCTTCTTTCTCTCCCCACAGGCCTGGTATAATCTGTACGTTTTAAAGTGGTGGGTTGTGATTTTAATATTTTGGCACAAGGTCCACATTTCAATTAAAATGAATAGACTAGGATAAATAGATAATTTATTGATGGTTGTTTTGTTAATAAAAGTACTTGAAGGTCACTTCTCTGTTTTCTTTTGCTACTGGCTGTTGAACTTGTGTTGCTAGAAGGTGTTAAACAAAAATATTTCCGTGGGCACAAGTCCCTGGTGCTGTAGTCGGGAGTTAAGCGTGACCTTTTCATACAGTTCGGTCACATCTGCTCGTGTTCTTCTGCTGAAACAGCTGTTTGAGTTCCTTTACATATGTGCTGTGCCAACACTAGTCTTAGTACCCAAGTAACGTCTGAGCACTGCCATGTGCATGTGTGTTATTTCCATGACCATTCTTAAATAGACGTGACAAGCTTTTCCATGAAAAAAGAATGAGGATGTAGTTCTAAGCTAAACTGAAATGACAATGCTGATGGCATCAAAATTAAATCATTTATGCAAGATGACATGACACGTTACTTAGCAAAGAAACAGATTAGTTGCCCCTACTTTGGACTTTGCAACACCCAGACCTTCCATAATATTTCAATGATGTTTAATCTGCTGGCTGGGGAAACCTCCGAAACTGTTTGACTTAAAACCTCTTAAGAGCCAAGTTAAAATTTTCGCTACAAAGATATAATCAAGTCTAATAACTCCCACTAGATTGTCGCATCAGTAGGGGTCCCCTGCTAATAGTCAGCAAGAAATATTTTTGTTTTGCTGGCATTTTTTGGCTATTCTTTATCAGTAACAGCATTCTTATATGTCAAACAATGTTTATTATGATTCAACAGAACATTTGTAAAAATACCCATGGGTCCAGGTTTTGTGCTCCTTACGCAAGTTATGTGTTTTTTGTGATGGCCTAGGATACGAGCAGTTTCTGAATAGCATCCTGTCTGTAAATTCCAGGATTATGATTCTCACAATGCAAAGTTTTTTTGTTGAGGTGAAAAGACTTCAGTTACATGTTAAAATTCTTTTGTGGTATTTTGCAATTATCCGCTGAAGCAACATTATTAAGTGTCTTTAGCTACTATGTACTAACATTTAAGTTAATCATTTGCTACAATGCATTTTGGGTACGTTTACACGACAATGATGTACTAAAAACAGAAAAGTTTTTTCTTTGCATTTGCGTTGTCAAAACATCCTGAAGAGGGAACGAGACGTTGCGTCGAGAAATTGACGCTTTGGGAAGGCAACGCGTGATGTCGTCTTGAAGCACGTGTGAAATCAGTCCAATGGTGTGTCGAAACGTCAGAAGCGGGTGACGTCACGGCCAGGAAGCTATAAAGCACGCTCAAACAAAGCAACGCTAGCTTAAAGTGTCTGAGGTAAGCGCTGACAGGCGTGCCGGAAGTATGGCAGGGCGACGCAACGTCTCGTTCCCTCTTCAGGGAACTAAGGTTACAGTCGTAACCGAGACGTTCCCTTTCAAGGGAACTCGCGTTGCGTCGAGAAATTTACGCTTTGGGAACGTAAATACCCACGCCGCCATAGTTACAAGGGCCTGTCTGGTGTGACTCGTCAATCGCCAGAGAGAACCCGGGCCCCGGGGGAGCTGAGGTCAAGTTGGTAAAACCTGACGAATGTGTGCGGTGAGGACCAGCCTGCCGCATCACAGACGTCGTGTAGAGAGGCTCCCGAAAGAAGGGCTTTGGAGGCCGCCATACTCCTCGTAGAGTGGGCTCGGACTGCTAGAGGTGAAGGCAGTCCGGCCGACTCTTAAGCAAGTGTGATAGCCTCGACTAACCACTTACTCATCCTCTGCTTAGATGCCGGGGCCCCTTTATTGGGGGACCCGAAGAGGATGAACAATTGCTCAGTCTTACGCCACAGGGCAGCTCTGTGGACGTAAGCGTCTAGGGCCCGAACAGGGCAAAGCAAATTAAGGCGTTCCTGGTCTGACGTCCTGAAGGGAGGAGGACAGAAGGCCTGCAGTACAATGGGCCTAGCCACATTAGTGGGAACTTTAGGAATGTAACCAGGTCTGGGATGAAGGAAGGCTTTCACCATACCAGGTGCAAATTCCAGGCACGAGGGGGCAACCAAAAGGGCCTGTAGATCTCCTATTCTTTTCAAGGAAGATATGGCGAGGAGGAACAGTGTTTTGAGGGTCAAAAACTTAACTGGAACCTCCTCAATCGGTTCAAAGGGGGCTAGGGACAGGCCTTGGAGCACCATGGCCAAATCCCAAGCTGGAACCCTCGTGCGTACCGCGGGCCTCAGCCTCAGGGTGCCACGGAGGAAGCGAGTAATAAGTGGATCTCTACCAAGAGAAGAACCAGCCAAGGGTATGTGGTAAGCCGCAATGGCCGCCACATAAACCTTTAGCGTAGAGGGAGATAACCCTGCAGTGAACCGTTCCTGCAGAAATTCCAAAACCGTACCAACGGGACAGGAAACTGGATCAAACTGACGACTACTGCACCAAGAAGTGAAAAGTTTCCACTTCAGGGCGTATAGCTTCCTCGTGGAGGGAGCTCTAGATTGGAGAATGGTCCTTACAACCTCGGTTGAGAGACCGGAATTTATGAGCTGGGCCCCCTCAGAGGCCAAGCCCACAGGTTCCAGAGTTCTGGACGGGGGTGGAAAATCGTGCCCCCTGCCTGGGACAGAAGGTCCCTCCTGATCGGAATCTCCCAGGGAGAGCCGTCCAGGAGAGATACTAGGTCCGAGAACCACACTCTGCCCGGCCAGCGCGGGGCTATCAAGATGAGCCGGACGTGGTCCCGGCGAACTCTTTCTAAAAACTCCCGGGAGCAGAGCGATCAGGGGAAATGCGTACAGACGAAGCCTCGGCCACGGGTATGTGAACAGGACGACAGGACGTCTGCTCCGACATTCTGGACCCCGGGGATATAAGCTGCCCTGAGTGACAGAAATTTCCCCTGGGACCACAGGAGGATTCGGCGCGCCAATTTGGAGAGTGGGCGCGACCGCAGACCCCCCTGGTGATTTATATAGGCGACTACCGATGTGTTGTCTGACCGGACAAGAACATGGTGGCCCCTGAGATCTGAGAGAAAAGTCTTGAGAGCCAGAAAGACAGCCAGCATCTCTAGGCAGTTGATGTGCCAGGAGAGGTGGTGACCGCCCTACAGACCTTGAGTCGAGCGTTCGTCTAGGACCGCTCCCCAGCCTGTGAGGGAAACATCTGTTGTTAGCATTTTGCGACGACAAGGAGCTCCCAGCACGGGCCCTTGGGATAGGAACCAGGGCTTCTTCCAAATGGCCAGGGCACGTAAGCGAAGCTGCATGACCTTGATCATGCGAAAAGGATTTCCCCTCGGGGAGAATCCCCTGGTTCTGAGCCACCACTGCAGGGGTCTCATGTGCAACAGACCAAAAGGTATCACGTTGGATGCCGCTGCCATCAGCCCCAACAGCCTCTGAAACTGTTTTACAGTGAGTGACTGGCCTAGCTTTAACCGGCTTACGGTAAAAAGGATTGATTCGATGCGAGCAGGAGAAAGACGCGCCTGCATCGCAACAGAGTCCCAAACCACGCCCAGAAAAGTGGTTCTCTGAACTGGAGAAAGCATACTCTTCTTGGCGTTCAGCCTCAACCCCAGGCTCTTCATGTGAGCGAGGACGACATTTCGATGCCGAGCCGCTAACTGTTGTGAATGAGCCAGAATCAACCAATCGTATATATAATTGAGGACGCGAATGCCCTGAAGACGTAGAGGTGCCAGGGCTGCGTCCATACATTTGGTGAATGTGCGGGGTGATAACGCTAGGCCGAATAGAAGAACCCGATATTGGTAAGCTTTGCCCCCGAAAGCAAACCTCAGGAACTTCCTGTGATGAGGAAGGATGGAGATATGGAAGTATGCGTCCTTGAGGTCGATCGTAACAAACCAGTCCTCGGACCTGATCTGAGATACGATCTGCCTCAGTGTCAACATCTTGAACTTGAGTTTCATAACGGACTGGTTCAGTTGACGCAAATCTAGAATGGGACGCAACCCGCCATCCTTCTTTGGAACAGTAAAGTAGGGAAGTACATAATCTATGGCTCCCTTCTCCAATAGAGTTTTTACTTCTTGTTCCAGAACCAGAGCCTGCTCGGGTGGGCGAGACCCATTGAGACCCGAACTGAATGGCATAACCTTTTTCGATTGTACGCAGGACCCATTGAGAAATATTTGGCAGTAGCTTCCACGCTGTCATATATTCTACTAAGGGAACCAGTCTCTCGAGACTGGCCTCTGGTATATTTTGAATAACCAGCTCGGTGCGCCGCCTCGGGGCAACCGAACTGATCGCTCTGAGACCCTCCTCGGAAGGAACGAACACCCCAGCACCACTACGTTTACGGGCGGATGCTTGGGTGAATGTTCGCTGGGGGGCGCTGCGCCCTGGAACACCCGAGATGGCAGGGTTGGCAGAGCGGTCCCCTGAGGGCACCGAAGAGAAGTGAGCGCTATACGCTGAGGTGTAAAACACTTCTCTTCGGAGGGGGCTGCCCTCAGGGTCCTGACGCTGCTGGCGTCAGGGCTTTTTCCCCGCAGCCTTCTTGGTGATAAGGACGGATCGAAGAGGCCAGGAGGCGTAAGCCGGGCGTCCAGCAGGAAGTGCTTATCTTTGTCCTTAATAGTGCTGAGGTTCAGCCATAAATGCCTCTCCGTGGCCACCAGGGCTGCCATAGCACGACCGACAGACTTGGCCGTCTCCTTAGTGGCCCGGAGAGATAAATCCTGGTAGGCCTGCAGCACGCCCATGGTGTGAAGGCATGCCGCAGCCTGACCCGAGGCCTGATAAGCTTTGCCCACCAAGCTAGATGTAACCCTCACGGGCTTGGTGGGCAGTGTCGGGGCCTTTAGGGACGATGCCGATTGTGGAGAGAGATAGCTAGCAAGCGTCTCCTCCACTTTTGGCATCGTCCCATAACCGTGCTCTTTGAGCCCCACTATCGATGCATAGTGCGTGGTTTGAGCACTATGCACACGATAGGAGGCCGGTTTCTTCCAGGACCTCGACACCTCAGTGTGGAGGTCTGGAAAGAACGGGAGACCCCGACGAGGAGGCTGTGCTCGCGAGGGCAGGAAGCGTTCATCTAGCTTACTTTTAGGAGGAACGTCCTGCCTTTCTGCTGGCCAATCGATGTTTAATTTGGCCACGGCGCGAGTTATGACCTCCACGAGCTCCTCATAAGCAGGGGAGTGGGATGGCGAGTCCTCACTCTCTGCTACGTCGGTGCTCTCCACATCCAACTCCTCGGAGCTGGATACGTTGAGCACCGGTGCTTCACCCAATGTGGAAGGAACCGCAAAGTGTGCTTCCAGACACTGAGAAAAAGCACTGGACCTGTCAGGTGAGGGCTGAGATAGGGCGGGGCCTGTCTCAAACCCCTCTGACAGGTCCATTTGCGATCCCCAAGATCTGGATCGAGTGCTGACCGGGCATGCTTCGCTCCCAAGCAGGCAACACAAAGATCGTGTGTATCCCCACCCGTGATGTAACGTGGGCAGGGATGAACACAAGACCTAAACTGCTTTTCCGCCATAATAGTGATATGTAGAAGTGACAAACAACACCAAATAAGACATACGAGATACACAGAGCGCGACTGAAGACACAGAAGCTAGTGTTGCTTTGTTTGAGCGTGCTTTATAGCTTCCTGGCCGTGACGTCACCCGCTTCTGACGTCTCGATACACCATTGGACTGATTTCACACGTGCTTCATGACGACATCACGCGTTGCGTTCCCAAAGCGTCAATTTCTCGACGCAATGCGAGTTCCCTTGGAAGGGAACTATCCCTGTTCACACTGATCTGCAAAAATGACTAAAAAAGCTGTATTATGGTGCCAGGTCAGTAGTTGGTGCTGTCAGTTTGTAAAAAAAAACACTACCCACCTGTAGACTGAACTTATTGTAATTGTTAAAATTTCCAAGGATCAGCATTCTCCCCTAAAAGTGATCCGGCAGACCAAACTCTAAGTCTCTGGTGCTATAACATATGGAAAAATGGCTATAACTATAAATAAGATAAAGTCATGATCAATTTCAAATGAGTAATTGTATTTCCCTCTTCCCAGTGTATCCACAAACATGCAACACACATGCACTGTTTTCAAATGCATGATCAACAATGGAAACATCTGCATGATAGTTGCCTTGCATACTGCCCATTTGTCTGTTTAATAGACACGCATAAACTATGAATAAAAAACAGACACATCTGAGTTACCTTTACTATATATGCTGTCCATTGGTAGAGAAACTCGAAATATATGCAGTTTGTGGCAGTTGGTTTGTGTACCCTACTAGTAGCATATTAAATTTAGTCACCAGGGTGGGCAACTCAAGGTCATTGTCAGAAGTAAGGGGAAGTCTGGCTTCCCGTGGGGAGAGAGGTTGGTGAGACACAGCATGAGAGTGTTAATGTTGTGTGCTCCACCTCCATTTATGAAGTATACAGCCAGTTTTGCCATAACAAGGTTCCAAGGTTCTGTCCTGTGACAGCAGGTCTAGGATCAGATCTTATACCTGGGCCATTAATAAAAGTAAAAAATAAGTCTTAAATCAGTATTTTGGTTTTGACTGATATGGGTCTTATGGAAGCATAGTATACAAACAGAGGCATACCTGTACTTAACATACTTAGCAAGAAGCATACTTATGGACACACCTATCACACATAAATCATGGGTAAATCATGGAGAAAAAACCCCACAATTGAACTGTAGAATGTAAAAAAAGATGTACAACGTGTCTCCACTTTCTTCCAGTGTAGAAAAATAAAGCCAAAATGTCCCAGAAATTGCTGCTGATATCTTGCGCTGATGACGTCATTTGGAGCCAGAGTCTGCGCAGTAGTGATTGTGAGGTGGAGCTGTGGTATCAAGGTCCCGCCCATACTCCCATAGACTGACCTTCCATGATGTTACACCCCATTTTTTTTATAATCAAATAAGAAAAACAAACAATTGAACATACAGTACGTACATCAGAGTGATAAGAAATACCTAAATGACACAACCATCTTTGCAATTTGAGGTTAATTAAATTTTTTTTGTTTGACCTTGGTCCATTTACCCTTCGATAACATGGGGAGGGTGAGGGTTATGACTATACTGCAGCCAGCCACCAGGGTGTTGATACTTACTTACTAATTCATTAATCAGTGTTTCTTTGATAGTTAATAGTAGTTACTAGTGTTAATAATGCATTAGTCATTTGTTCCTGTGTAGTTATTCATTAATGAAGGATCAGTATTCTAAAGTGTTACCAAGTATTCTAATTGCAGACACATCATGAGACTGCAAGACAGTCTTTTTTTAGACCCTGGACTATACAGTATATGATTGAAACTAAATTGAAAGTGTCCAAAAAACAAAACAAAACAAAACAAAAAAAAAAAACAGGGCTGACAGAGGCTGATGAGAATTCAGCCATTACGCACTCCAAATGTAGTCTAAGTTGCGGTGGGAGGTCATTCTTTGAAGCGAAAAATGGTTAACCTCAAATCAGTGGCTCCACTTCCCCAGTGCCAGCTTGATGGATAACATCTCCTGTTTACCAATATCATAGGTGACCTCCACGGGCGAGAGCTTACAGGAGTAGAAGGCACAAGGGAAGAGTTTAAGAGGAGTGCCATGGCGCTGGGAGAGTACTGCTTCTAAGACAAAAGGGCATTGGATGTTGGAGGACAGGCATGGATGTGAAGGCTGTTTTGAGTGTGCTGTAGCCTGAACCAAAGTCCGTTCGATCACGAAGCACTGTATGTAGTCACTGATGGTGAGTTTGTGAGTTGGCCATCCCAAATGGCATAACCCAGTATTCATAGTGGCCAGTGGGAGTAATGAACATGCAAAAGGGGTCAAAAGACTAGGTAAACAGGACTGCATTTGGTGCGAATGGATTGTTGAGTTTTCCAACCCCATGCAGTCATCATACTCCACAAGAAAGAGTCTTGAGCAATTTAAAGTCTCAAGTTGAGGAATGACCTTTATGAATGAACTGCATTGTTAGCCTTCTTGCAACTGGGAGCTTCAACTGGAATGCCTTTTGCTTATAATGTAGGTGTAACTCTAGTATTGTTAACTTGCTAACATCAAGTAAAGTAGCTTCTGAATTTATTGTAAGGCACGTTGCCCACCACAGCAGGCTATTTGTATGACTGTCCACATTCGATCCATGCAGCCCACTCAATGTGATTCACTCTATATCCTTCTCATTCTCCAGACATCATGATTCCTTTAGGCTGAGAGATATTGCTGACTTTAAGGTAAACAAATTATCTTAAGTAGAGACTAGAATGTTAGATTCAAAGCATAACATTATTTCCTCTAAGGATGATCAGTGAGGACCCTCTTGCTGTTTTTGAGAAAGCACACACATTTGATCTCAGAACAACTCAAAATGTTGAGCAGTTTTTTCACTGTGTATGCAAAAGCCTTTGAAATACTGTATATATTTTAAGATTTGCATTTATTCTGTATGTTCAACAGTTGGATTTATTCACCAGCTCATGCAGGGTGTCAGTCTTATTTTAGTAACAAACACATTTTATTTATAATATTAATTACAATATTGAAAATCGGATGTCATATCAAAGGTAGTCTCACCCCAATGGTCTCCTGTCCAGGGACTTTAATCCCTCCACTATTACTCTATCCGGCTTTGATTTATCACTTTGTAAAAATGTGGTCATTTATCTTTTTACTGGACTGAAAAAGTATTTTTGCCACACTTTACTCGTATGTAATGTACTTAGGAATTTGCATTTTCCATGCTCTGCAAGTTATACAGTTATACATATATACCGAGCTGCTCTCAGATGCAGCTCCTGCAATTGCCTGGGACAAGATCCTAAACTACCTTGTTCATTTTTGAACTGCATTATTCATTCAGTGACCATATCCACACTTTTAGAGTACAAATTGAACTTTACCCTGAGTGAAACAGAACATTGGTCTGATTTAACTACAGTATAGAACATTGTGCAATTGTAGATGTTATGTGCTGCTCTTTCCATCCAATTGAACCAGAAGATTATACAGTATGAAATGGTTTTAACAAGCTGTACAATAAACCACTTTAGCCCATGATGTGCCAGCATATGCAAGGCTGCAATAAATCTTTAATAGTCCTACAACA
The DNA here is from genome assembly GCA_037101425.1 of Elopichthys bambusa. NCBI lineage: Eukaryota > Metazoa > Chordata > Actinopteri > Cypriniformes > Xenocyprididae > Elopichthys > Elopichthys bambusa. The sequence continues at coordinate 22,314,488 of CM074437.1, read as the reverse complement.
CTTTCAATTGCCATGTGTATTGACTGGAAATCTTTTTAACTAGCTCTAACTTATTTTATGAGGTGTATATTGAGACATGATTATTCTCTAAGGGACTATAACAGCAGGGGCTGGTGTTTTGCTCTTTGCCTTGGGTACCAGACAGTGCAGAAGAACTAATTGGACAAACAGTATTCATTGCCAAAAAGTATGATGCACTTCTAGACCTTGCTGAGAGCTTTATGCAGTGTGATTTCCATTCAGAAATCATAAAACTTTTATTAGCCAAGTGAGTGTTGTCCTAAGTAGCTGAGGATCATTAATTAAATGAATGAAATATAAAACATATATTATGTTCCACTCAATAAATAGCTCTTTCCCCCTATGTTCCTCTGATAATGTCACAAACTGCTCAGAGAGACACAGATTGAGGATCCAAATGCAGCTGTTCATTGGGGCAATTCAGAATCATCATCCAAAAACAGGCAAATTATCAAAATCACAAAGCAAACAATCCAGATAACAACAGGACAGAAAACACTGGCAAACAGGAAAATCCAGAAAACCAGGCAGAAGATCAAAAACCATGACACATGAAACCAGAAAAGCACTCAGAAATGCAGCGATGATGATACAAACCAGATTTTGCAATAAGTGGGTGAAAACACAGGGGTTTATGTAGGTGGGACTTAACAAGCTAATGACACACAGCTAAACCTAATCAAAACAAAATGAGTCCAGGCAATGGGAATTAAAGTTTATGATGAGATGGCCTAGGAGTCGGGAGGTGTGACCTCTGGTGGAGATTATGGACACTCCAGTTGGCGGATGTGAAAGATACTTTCACCAACACAAATTACATTTACAGTCCAGATTAATTTATTGATGAATTGATGAAAAAAACACTGGACATTTAAAATCAGAAATGACAGTGTCCTCAAGCTTTTTTACAAGCTTTCGTTTCTTTCTCCTGCATCCCTCTGAAACCAAACAAAGCCATCAGCCTACTAGGATGTATTTAAAGTTACTGTCTCTCCTCTTAAGACCAATACAAAAGGGTTGGTTGTTGTCCCCCCCCTGGTTTTTGTCTGACAAGTCTATGTGTTGTGGAAACACATCTGTTTTAGTCAGGGCAGATTTACAGCCATTCATAAATTTCCCTGAGATCCAGAGTGAGGAATAAACAGAATAACAAGCAACCTACAAACTCACAGGGACTGGACAAAGGTGTTGAGATGGAACATGATAGGGTGTGGGACTTTTGCTTTAGACTACAAAATCATTTCAACATGTATAATGCATATTTATCAACACCAACAAGCTCTTTTCATGAGCTATTCAAGTTAACCAACTCAATTGAATTGTTTTGGCTGCAACCCTTTCTTTATTTTCATAAATTTACATAATTATTTATTTTGTCCTGGACAATAAGAGGCTGTAAAAAATCCTGTTTCTATACACCCTAATTCAGTGGTTTTCAGCCCCAAACCCACTGAATCAGGGCATATATAGAATCAGGGTGCAAATTATGTTGAAGGTCTGATCAACCAAAAGAAGTCAGAATTAATTATTTTAGAGGTATTCTCACTGTTAAAGTGTTAGTTCACTCAAACATGAAAATTCTGTCACTTATTACTCACCCTCATGACGTTCCACGCCCGTAAAACCTTCGTTAATCTTCAGAACACAAATTAAGATATTTTTGTTGAAATCCGATGGCTCAGTGAGGACTCCTATAGCCAGCAATGACATTTCCTCTCTCAAGATCCATTAATGTACTAAAAACATATTTAAATCAGTTCATGTGAGTACAGTGGTTCAATATTAATTATAAAGCGACAAGAATATTTTTGGTGCGCCAAAAACAAAACAAAATAAGGACTTATATGATGGCTGATTTCAAAACACTGCTTCAGGAAGCTTCGGAGCATTATGAATCAGCGTGTCAAATCAGCGGTTCGGAGCGCCAAAGTCACGTGATTTCAGCAGTTTGGCGGTTTGACACGCCATCCGAATCATGATTCGATGCGCTGATTCATAACGCTCCGAAGCTTCCTGAAGCAGTGTTTTGAAATCAGCCATCACTATAAGTCGTTTTTTTTTTTTTTTTATTCTCGTCGCTTTATAATATTAATATTGAACCACTGTACTCACATGAACTGATTTGAATATGTTTTTAGTACATTAATGGATCTTGAGAGAGGAAATGTCATTGCTGGCTACAGAGGCCTCACTGAGCCATCGGATTTCAACAAAAATATCTTAATTTGTGTAGAATGGCATGAGCGTGAGAAATAAATAAAATTATTTTCATTTTTAACAAACAGTAAGTAGCCTATATGTTTCAACAGCGTTACATCAGCACTTCAGTAAAAAATTAGTTTAGCTCTAAATAGACGCTGGCGAACAGAAATCGCGTTTGACTGACTGTGGATCGGTATCGGAACACAAGTAGAACACTGTCATTATCACTTAATTAAATTTACGCACTACAAATACATCACAAAACAAAAGTTTTTCGTTTTCTTCTTTAAGACAAATCAACATTATGATCGGGGCGCCAAAAGGCTGAACGAGCGCCGATTTGTTCTCGATAATGGGGAATTCATTTAAAAAAATGACTGCCTGAAAGTAAATGAAGAAATCTGAAATGGCAAAGAATAAACATTGAGCACCATGGACAGCGCTCAAACGTGTGAACAATGATTTCGGTAATTCAAATAAAGAAAGGCATTTCAAACTTTCTCCAGCTTTTACTACTTTTCACGAGATAAAATTTGCCATCCGTTTCAAAATGTGCTACAGAGCGGATACAGAGCAGGTGCGCTGCAGAGGTTTTTGTCCTTGTAACCCGGATGTAGCGTCCAGTAGGAAACCTCAGTAGAGCAGACAGACTCAGACGTCAGCTGAGAAGGAGGTACACTAATCAACACAGTAGTTCCACCGCATATGAGGATTGTAATCACCACACGGTGGAGCAAAGGGACGGCAAACTTTCCCACTTCTGAACCGATAAACCGAGCAACAAAGTTCAGCAATTGCAAAAAACAATCAAAAAATAATAATAATAAAAAAAATTCTAACACTTAAACTCTTCAGCAAATAATTATCCTCTCTATTGATTGCAGTCTGTTGTCAAAACGCCAGAGCACAATAAATGTTTCGCTTTTCCCCAGAAAACAAGGCAGTGACTTTTGTTCAATGTGCACCCATAACGGATTGCGATGATTGTGTCCAACTTGAGTGTGATCAGCTGCAGAAGGGCGAACAGCGCGCTGTGCCTCAGTGCAGTGGAGGGACAGTTGGAGTCGTCCTCCTCCTATAGCACCCTCAGTCCCACTGGCCACCTGCTCGTGGCGGTGAGCTTGGGCTTCATCGGCACTTTCGGATTCGTCAACAACCTCCTGGTTCTCGTGCTCTTCTGCCGCTACAAGGTGTTGCGGTCCCCCATCAACTTTCTGCTGGTGAATATTTGCTTGAGTGATCTCCTGGTTTGCGTGTTGGGCACGCCATTCAGCTTCGCGGCGAGCACTCAAGGGCGATGGCTCATCGGCGACAGTGGATGCGTGTGGTACGGCTTTGCCAACTCGTTGTTAGGTGAGTGTTTTTTTGTGAAATGAGCTGTAGGATATCTACACGTACTGTATCATGAGATTCTGTTATGCTTTTGAATGCAGTAAAGATTATTATTACCAGCTATTTATAAATAACCAAAGTGTCCAGTTTTGTCTCGGTTTGCACGTTTAGTTTTATGTATATGGGATAACAAAACTTACATGACATCTTTGTGTTGCTACAGCCATTGATCGACGTAAATTAAGCACAGCTGATACGACTAAACGAGAAATGTTTTTTTTTTTAAATGTTGTTTAAAAGAAATGTGGCAAGTTAGAAATGTTATATTTGTATTCATGTTAGTTTCGTACAGTTTCGTACTATTCTAAATCGTGTATAGCATTGTCTACAAATATCTTGTTTTAATGACTTTAAAATTTCAAATCGTGTAAACATAAATGAAAAAGAATTAAAATACTTTCCTTATGCTTGGAGTAGGCTACACACGAATGTGCACAACTTAATCGCTATTTTCAAGGCTATATAGTCTTATCAGAAAGTCTGCCTTTTCATAAAAAATTCAAGATTTGTTTTATGGTTTCTGTCACATGACAACCAAATGACTTTCTGTATGTTGGTTAGATCACACTGACTCTGAATTATATTTTAATATTTTAAAACAAAACTGTTATTTTTTAACAAATAATAATAAAGGAATGCAAGCACCTATAAACATTTTTACATTTTCAAAAAAAACATAAATTAGTATGATTTATAAACTGTTTTCCTTATTGGGACAAAAAAGTCCAAGGATTTTGGATATTGGACAAAAGGACAAGGATTTTGGATATTGCCATCTTTGTGGGGACATTTTTTCCCCAAAACGTAGGGCAGTGGTTCTCAAGTCCAGTCCTCGGGACCCACTGCTCTGCACATTTTGTATGTCTCTCTTATCTGACACACTCAGTTTAGTTCATGGAGTCTCTCCTAACAATCTGATGATCTGAATCAGGTGCGTTAAATAAGGGATACAAAATGTGCAGAGTAGTGGGTTCTGAGGACTGGAGTTGAGAAACACTGACATAGGGTATACCTGAACCACACACACACCCACACACACACGAGACAGTCCACACCAGTTTCAACACGCTGACAGAGCTGTAGTTTGTTGCTGCAAATGCATCTGAAGGTAATGACTTTGGTTCTTTATAAAGGCAGCAAACTGTATGCCAAGTAAATGCAGTATCTTGGACTGATGTGATTCTCTGTCAATAGCTCAGTGATGAAACAAAAAATGTCCTTCTGGATTCAGTGTGAGAAGGATTTAAATGACTCATTAAACATTTTTCAAGAATTATTATGTCCACCTTTATCACAAATGAACTTAAATGAGACATGAAGCATTTGATGTTTTTCAGTTTGAAGACTGCAATTGCTTTCACTATGTTTAACTGATGTCATTTGACTAGTATGCTAACTTACATTAGTTATATTTCGGTGATACTGTAGTTAACGGCTTTATTTTAGGTTAAAACTTTATATAGGCTAGTTACAATTTAGATGTTACTGTCATAAGCCCTATTAGGACGGGATAGGAATAGGCAGGGGCGCCTGCAGGATTTTATCTCAGGGTACGCACAGAACTAACAACTTATGAAACTGCACTTAGAAAATTTGATGCACGTAACTAATAGTTGCTTCGTGAATTTTTGTTTTTTATGTTATATCTGAGCGGCTTTGTCCCGAAATGTGCGTATTGTTTTTAGAGAAACATGTGATTAACGAAAAACGAAGCCTCACTTTCCAGTCACGTTAATGTTTCACTTTGCGTGTCGGAATGTTTGAACTCAGACCACTAGCCTACTCTACAGGTATATGGAAGTTCATTTACTAACATTTTAAATATATAAGCATGTAGCCTATATTACATTATCATATGTCCTCTCATATAAATAGTAGCTAGCCTATAAAAACAATAAAATAACAGCACAATTTACTTGCCTCAAACAACTCAGTACGTATTATATATATATATATATATATATATATATATATATATATATATATATATATATTGTTTTTTTTTTGTTACATTTAATTTATTTACACACTTTAATATGTGAATAATATTATTAGAAAACTAAACACATTTAGCGTCGTCAGGCTTTTGTTTGTGCTTAATGGATAAAACGGAGCTGCGCACTCAGGTTTATGGCTGATGTAAATTTTACCTGCCACAAGATGACACTGTTTTCTATACTCTTGATGCTTTTAAACTTTTTCCGAAACATTTAGAGAAAAGCTTTAAAGATTTCAGAGGCTTCATTTCTCCATCCCTACTCAATAGTTTTAGGCTTTTTTTTGCATATGTTTCAATCAAATTTGGTTGTTTTAGAGAGTGTTTACTCATTTTGAACCTGTTTTTAAACATTAACTGTAATGTCATTTTTCATGTGTGGAAAAAGCGACGAAACTAAACTAGCCAATCAGATTTCTTTTCACCCATATCCCCCACGCCCACCCATGCACGCACATACACACATTTGACTTTACAACACACAAACGCACACCTTTATTTATTCTCATTCTCTTTTGCTTTTTTTAATATGTCATAAGTGTACGCTGATAGATTTAAATAATCAATTTAAAAATTATGTAAAAAATAAAAACGGCATTATTTAGCGCCCTAAATCAATGAATATACATATATACATATACATACATACATACATATGTACATACATACACACACACACACACACACACACACATATATATATATATATATATATATATATATATATATATATATATATATATATATATAATGTGTGTGTGTGTGTATGTATGTATGTCAAGTCAAGTCACCTTTATTTATATAGCGCTTTTTACAATGTAGATTGTATCAAAGCAGCTTTACAGTGATAACTGGTACATTATTTTGGCTGCACAGCAGCTCTTAAGGAATAGTGTCAATGCAGGTAGATCAAAGCACTGTTGAATATCAAATATCAATTGTCAAGTGTCCCCAACTAAGCAAGCCAAAGGCAACAGCGGCAAGGAACCCAAACTCCAACAGGTGACATCAGGTGGCAAACAGGTGTTAAAATGGAGAAAAAACCTTGGGAGAAACCAGGCTTAGTCGGGGGGCCAGTTCTCCTCTGGCAAAAAGTGCTTTGTTACGACTCAGGTTGCTATCATAAGTCAGATAGGATCGCAACATTCAAAGTATTTAATTCAGTTCCATCCAGTTGAGGATAGTATTCATCACACCGGTATGGACGGTTGTTGAGGAGATGTGCCACTGGTTGTCATGTTGATGAGGCCTTCACAGTGGATGATCTAGTTGACTCAATCTCTGCTGATACTTCAGGGCTGCGTTGTGGTCGTGTCAAGGCGCAGGTCATTGGTGTCACCTGGATGCGGCCTGGATCCGGTTGACTACGGTAAACCTCGGGATAAACAGAAATACTAATATTAGCGTAGATGCCATTCTTCTTCTGATGTAACGAGTACATCTGGTGTTATTGGAAGTGTTCCCGGTTCCGGCTGACCTAATTTATGCAGCCTAATAATCCTTTAATGGATTTGAAAAAATAAATTGATAATGTGTTATGTGTATGCCAGGTTAAAGAGATGTATTTTTAGTCTAGATTTAAACTGACAGAGTGTGTCTGCTTTCCGAACAATGCTAGGAAGATTGTTCCAGAGTTTAGGTGCCAAATAGGAGAAGGATCTACCACCTGCAGTTGATTTTGATATTCTAGGTATTATCAGCTGGCCTGAATTCTGAGATCGTAATAGACGCGAAGGACTATAATGCATTAAGAGCTCGCTCAGGTACTGGGGAGCTAAACCATTTAGTGCTTTGTAGGTAATTAGCAAGATTTTAAAATCTATATGATGTTTAACAGGAAGCCAATGCAGTGTTGACAGAACCGGGCTAATATGGTCATACATCCTAGTTCTAGTAAGAACTCTAGCTGCTGCATTTTGTACAAGCTGTAGTTTATTTATCAGGCGAGCAGAACAACCACCTAGTAGAGCGTTACAGTAATCTAGCCTTGAGGTCATGAACGCATGAACTAACTGTTCCGCATTTGTCATCGAGAGCATATGTCGTAATTTAGATATATTTTTAAGATGGAAGAATGCGGTTTTACAGATGCTAGAAACATGGTCTTCAAATGAAAGATTGGTATCAAAGAGCACACCCAGGTTCCTAACTGACGATGAAGACTTAACAGAGCAGCCATCAAGTGTTAGACAGTATTCTAGGTTATTACGTGAGGAAGTTTTTGGTCCAAAAATTAGAATATCTGTTTTTTTCTGAATTTAGTAGTAGGAAATTACTGGTCATCCAATTTTTTATATCAGCTATGCATTCCGTTAATTTTGTGAATTGGTAAGTTTCGTCAGGGCGCGAAGAAATATAGAGCTGAGTATCATCAGCGTAACAGTGAAAACTAAAGCCATGCTTCCTGATGATATCTCCCAAGGGTAGCATGTACAGAATGAAAAGCAATGGTCCTAGTACCGAGCCTTGCGGTACTCCATATTCAACTTGTGATCGATATGATCTCTCTTCATTTACTTCTACAAACTGATAACGGTCAGATAAGTATGATTTGAACCATGACAATGCAATTCCACTAATGCCAACATAATTTTCGTGTCAAATAGTGTCAAATGCAGCACTAAGATCCAGTAACACTAATAGAGAGATACAACCCCGATCTGATGATAAGAGCAAATCATTAGTAACTCTAATGAAAGCAGTTTCAGTACTATGGTACGGTCTACATCCTGACTGGAAATCCTCATAGATACTATTTCTTTCTAAAAAGGAACATAGTTGTGATGATACTGCCTTTTCAAGTATTTTTGACAGAAAAGTGAGATTTGAGATTGTATATGTATATGTCCAACAATTTATTCATTGATTAAATTCTGATTGGATTCTGTTGGTAATAGGCATTTACCTAAAGCTAAAATAAATTTTGTGCCTCCAACAAGTGCTTTTGACCTTCTTTTTGATCTGAATGATTTTTCCAGACCTTTTTCCAGAAGGTAAAAGTCGCCATAATCTTTGATGTCGGTAATAATCTAAAGATGTCGGTAATTATTACTGAAATGGCACATTCAGATGGGACTAAAATCACTGAGAAGCTCTGGTGATAATTACTTTACCCTACCTCTCCATGTAAAACTAATCCCTTTCGAATAGGGCTTTAATGTTTATATAGAAGAAATGATTACACATTAGTCATTAGACAAAAAAAATTGTGTTTAATTAGAACATTATCTAAGTAAAAGAGAAGGAAAACTAGGGGAATAAAGAAGGGAAATGTGAGAAAGTGAGAGAAGGATACATGGAATAAAGAGTCTCAGAAGAGAGAAAGAGAGATGCCATTGAAGGACAGAGCTCAGGTAAAGAAAAAGGCTAGAATTCAAGAGCAGAGACCAGAGAAAGGACAGTATGAGTATTGGTTAAAACCTTGTTATCTGTCTTGTTCGTGTGACTCAACTAAATGTGAAACGTTCAGACTGACCAGTCAGCACACCACAGCATCTCAGGCTCACCTTAGGCTTTGCGTTTGATCATTATTATTATCATTATTATTAGCACCTCCGTGAACTTTAGGATGCAAAATGATTTTTGGTCAGAAAGTAGGATTGTAATAGAGAAATAAGTATCTTTGTTAATTTTCAAAACTGCACAATGTCTTGGAAATTATTGTCACTTCTAATCATGGCAGTCATCACTGTGTTCTCAGGACTCACAAACATTGATTACGTTAGATGACAGATGACTGAAGATAATAACATTGATGTTGAAAATGTGCCACTAATTTGTTTTTTGAGGAGGGATTGGCATCTGTCTTTCAGTCAGAAACACTACTAAACTCTGTGATACTGCAGCACTAGTAGTGTCTTCATGCAGTCACATGCAATTGTGGTTACTAGTACTATATCATTTTCTGTGCATGGATTGTGAAACATTTTGTTTTCTGATTAGTTGTTTTGGACTTGCCATTTCTCTCTATATTTTATTATAATACATACATTTATTTGTGTCAGATAATATATCAGAAACAAAACCATCAACATTTTCACATCCATGATGATTATTCAGTGTTCAGAAACTTGGCCTACCCAATCACAGGGAGGTAATATACACTGTAAAAAAAAATCATGATTTAAACATTATGAAGCAATCTCTGTTCAACTATAAAACAGATAATAGCATGATTCAGTTTAAGTCAGTCAGTGTTAATTTAATTTAGTTCAATAATAGTGCTTCAAATTATGAAGCTTACAGCTTTACAAAAGGTAACAGTGCCATTATTCAGTGCAAGTCAGTTCAGTGTTGATTCAGTTCAGTTAAATAACCTTGTCGATGATGAACTCTACAACAATTATAAAACAAATTCAATTCAGTTAAAAAGCAGAAGAAAAGTTCAGATTTTGTTCTCATCCAGTAGAGTTGATCAGGGTGTCATTGATATTGTTACTGAACATTAAATGTCTTTTAAACCCCAACTGAGAAAGCCAAAAGCAAGGAAACATAACTCCATCAGATGAAAGTAGTGGAGACAAAATTACAGAGACCCTAAAGGGACCTTTGCGAAAATAAAAAAATTTACAGAGTTTCACGAGAAACTATCCCGTGCCCATGAGAAACTATCGTTGCAATTTCCAGTTTGTGTATACTAAAACCTATTTCATTTGTGCTTCACTGCCTATAAAGAAAGCAAGAGTATGCATGCACATGAATCAATAAAGATCTATTTACTCAAAATTATGAAGAAAATGCGAGTATGGATGAATTAATAATTATCTATTTGCTCAAAATTATAAAGAAAAAGAAAGTATGGACGGAGGTGGTGCTCTGTGGTTAAACCTCTCGGTGATTAAGGAGAAAGATAAATTCTTTCTCCTGAACACCCCAATCTCGCCTTCGGGTCTATTTGGCACCTCTGTTGAGACAGTGGTCGAGAGATTCAAGGAGGCAAGGAAGCAGGAGATTTTGGAGAGATTTATCAGCCTTCAGGAGATTTATCCCCTGTAAAGCCGAGTCCAGATCCTCTGCCTCCTCTAAGCATTTTGGCCCGGAACAGAAGGGGAGAAGGGGGCAGAATCATGATCTGATCAATCCATAAATAGTCCTAGGGGTTAGCATTACTGAAGGTTACTGGCTAATGTGTTGATCATAGTGAATTGATGCGATCTCACATTAATTCAGTGTCCCTTAATCGGCTACTGGCTCAACCGTAGGACTCTCACTTTCTAACTGGGTGATTACTGCTTCTCAAAGCAGCTTAATCTCATGCACGTATGTGTAGCACCTGTCACTACTTTTAAGATTGAGCAGTAAATCTGAGGCATCAACCTTATCAGCTACTGATATTGGTTGATGTAAACCACCAGTTGCTCAAAATTATGAAGAAAATGTGAGTATGGATGAATTAATAATGACCTATTTGCTCAAAATTATAAAGAAAAAGAGAGTATGGATGCACATGAAATAATAAAGATCTTTTTGCTCAAAATTATGAAGAAAATGCGAGTATGGATGTGCATGAATTAATAACGATCTATTTGCTGAAATGTGGTTCATGAAAAATCGTTACAGTAAAAAAGAAAAAAATTGGATTTTGTTAGGGCAGTATAGGCTATAGGCCTACTATTTATATTGTCCCATATAAAAATACTGGAACTGTAAAATGTAGGCCTACTAAAATGTCATATTTCACAAACGCCCATTTATTAAGCCACTTTGTCAGTTTTAACGCATCCTTATAGAGAAATGCTTATTTTCTTCATTCAGTTCTAACAGCGCTCATTACGAGCAGAGCCATAGACGTAAAGGACTTTAAGGGAGGCACATGTTTAAAAAAAATTTAAACGAATAATTAGCTGGATTCATCCTAGATGAACTGGTCTAAGAAAGCCAAATTTTGAGTAAATACAGCTTTATTAATTCATGTGTATCCATACTGTAGCTTTCTCCATAGGCAGTGACGCACAAATAAAACAGGCTATAGTATACACAAACCGGAAATTGTAACACGTGCGCACGCGAAACTCTTTATATTTTTTATTTTTGCAAATGTCCCTTTAGGGGCTCCGTAGAAAATATCTCAGTATGAAAGAAATGGTAAGGAAGGACATTCATGGCCCACTAGGAGTTCTCGTCCAAGCGACCACAAACAACTTGCCATTTTTCACACGACCAGGGCAGACTTAATCAGTGCACAGCTTGGGCCATTACATCCAATAGTTCCCTGTATGCAGGGCTGGTGGGAGAACCAGACTCAGTCAAAACATCATCACGTGGTTCACGTGGTTCTCCAGTCTCTTCAAGTCTTGGAAGAAGCCTTCACAGCATTTGAGCTATTCAAATGTGGAGGGACTGGGCGAGCATGGGTATGTGAAGATGCCCCCTGTGGAGGAACCACTAGTTGGTTATGTTTCACAGGTTAAGGCGTCTTCACTTAAGGCTCCGGCCTTGCCTTCAGAGCCATACCAAACCACCTTGCAGCTTGTGTGGAAGGCATATATGGCAGCAGGCCAAGGAGGTGGTGCTCTGTGGTTAAACCTCTCTGTGATTAAGCAGAAAGATAAATTATTTCTCCTGAACACCCCAATCTCTCCTTCGGGTCTATTTCGCATCTCTGTTCAGACAGTGTTCGAGAGATTCAAGGAGGCAAGGAAGTAGGAGATTTCGGAGAGATTTATCAGCCTTCAGGAGATTTATCCCCTGTAAAGCCGAGTCTAGATCCTCTAAGCCTTTTAGCCTGGAACAGAAGGGGAGCACGGGGCAGAATCGTGATCTGATCAGTCCATAAATAGTCCTAGGGGTTATCGTTACTGAAGGTGACTGGCTAATGTGTTGATCGTAGTGAATTGATGTGATCTCACATTAATTCAGTGTCCCTTAATCGGCTACTGGCTCAATATGGCGAGTGGTCATGGTAAAACCCTAGGACTATCACTTTCTAACGGGGTGATTACTGCTTCTCAAAGCAGCTTAATCTCATGCAAGTATGTGTAGCACCTGTCACTACTTTTAAGATTGAGCAGTAAATCTGAGGCATCAACCTTATCAGCTACTGACATTGGTTGATGTAAACCACCAGTTGACCAACTGATGACTGTATGTTCTATGTTCAGTCTCGTTTGTGCTTGATTATAACATGGATGACAGTGACGATATACATAATCCTGCTGTCACCAAGGCCAGCTGTCATGCTCAGTCTTCTGTTTCTTGAGTTGAGCACACTTGTTATTAGTAAGCCCCCCTCTTTTTCGTAAGGATGGCTACTATAATGCCCTTGTGACAAGCTGTGTGAGGCTGAGAGCTGTGGGAATGGAATGAGGCCAGTGGCGCGATTGCTAATGAGCATCACCTGCGCACCACACTGGGCTTGAGTCTCATGGAAGGAGATCTGGAAGAATAAAAGGAGGAGTGATGACAGTGCAAGATGAGAAGACCAGGCCTGGACTTTATGTTGTTTTGTTTTTAAGCAGCAGTCATTTGTGATGACTCATTTTGTTATTTGTTTATTTTGTCATTAAAGTTTATATTTAGGTTTGATGGTTCCTGTCTCCTTCCTTGAACCTTTAACTTTGTTCCATTGGTATCTCTGAAACCCAAGAGGAAGAAGGGACGTGCTGTCAAAGAGCCCTTGACGCTGTGGGAAATTTGCATTGCCATCAAGTTGAGCAGACTCTACCGCCGCTGACGCTCAAAGCGGTGGGTAGGAGTAACCTGCCGGGGGGGCGATTGAACTCGCTGCTGTCCGCCTGGGTTGTGGAGGGGCGACTGCCATCCAAGAGGGAGCAGATGAGTTGCGGCCATTTGCTGAGGCTGGAGCCTGATGCATTCTGCCATGATGGGGAGGAGCAGGGAATGGGGGAGGAGCTGCCGGCTGCCCGAAAACCGGAGGAGTCGTCGCTATCCTCTCTCCTCTCTGTCTCTCCTTATCCTTCCATCTCCTTTTCTCTCACCTGGTCTGTCCTTACCCCCAGGTGCTACAGCCGCCTTTAACTTTGTTACAGCCCTGAATATGACAAGTGCTCCTGTAGTCTTGGGTCAATGCAGGGTGAACTGCAGGTTGAAGTTGCTATTATTAGTTTGATTAGCTCCCCAACTTTATGGGCGAATTGTTGGTGTTTACCAGGAGGGGAATAAGGTTACAGCCTGTAATTTTAGCCCAAAAGTTAGCATTTTTCACGCTCCCTTTTTATATCTGCTACTAGTGTTTTTTAGGATAGAGCAAGGAGGTTAGGATAGGAATATAATATCCTTCCTTCCTCTTCATTTCCTCTCCAATGAAAACTCTAAAAGTAATTTTGTGATTAACCCTTTCGCACGTAAGTTTAAATTTTCTGTCCGAGCCCCCAGCATGAGTTTAAGGTGACTGTTATTTAGAACGTATCACTTTACTGTTTTCTATGGTGACGCGTCATCACTTGTCAGTCACGTAAACACACCACAGCGCTGTATAACTGATGATCTGCTTTTATTAAATTTTTCCTCTTTTATTCAAAATATTCACAAGTTTGTTAACTATAGCATGAAATATCTGATATTCCGATTGTCAAACATGTGCAAGTGGATGTGTTTTGCTGTTTAAACACCTTTATAACGATTGCTTTAGTTGAGCTGCATGCGTGATGGGCGCTGCCATTTTAGCTTGTGCCGCACAGAGAATCGGATCTGTTGGATTTACAACATGTGAATTCATCCATTTCTCCCGAAATACATGAAAGTAAGTGAGTCTGTGAACTGGGGAAGAATAGAGCTTTAAAGTTACTTACACAGTGTGTATCTGATATGAATAACGTGTCATCTAAATAATGGAAAGGCTTCTTATTTCTGCTTCTATAGACATTGTGTATTTTACAAACTCTAAATATATTGTTTTGTTAGTACTCATGTGTATTTAAATGTCTGATACCTAAAATAAACATTATTTGGTTAAAAACACTGCATGTATGTGATATATAAAAAGCGCTGCGCACGTCCGTCTCTAGTTTAGCGGCATTCAAAGTGCGCAAGCATATTTGAATTTGGCAGTTGATCATGTGATGTGCTGAACGCTCTAATCACACCGGTGTGATTGTACACTCCAGGGACCAGCCAAGACTGATCACACAGGTGTGCTCGTATGCGTAAAAGGGTTAAATCGGGTAAATGTCAGAAGCATCTTCTTTAGAGGCCTAGGTTATGTTAGCTTGGGCACGCTTTACATGCCCTGCTTTCATTTCCCTTCCACAGTCAGTGAAATATATGGGCCTCCCCCTAGAGGAAGAGTAAGATGAATGAGACCAGGTACCTAATACTTCCTGTATCTCATTTTTCTCCTCTCTCAATGCATTCTTGGGTCTGGAAGCAGGGGTATTGCTCTTGGGAAGCTTTTAGACATAAGCTATTTACTGGTGTGCTTCTGCCTGGTTGCAAAAGTATGGAAATTAAGTATGAAAATGCATGCTTCCCTTTGAGGTTGTAGGTTGTTCATGTGCTTTTATTTATTCATTTATTTATTTTAAATAAATCTCAAAACAAAGAATGATTTAATATAGGACAGATTAAACATATTACCAATCTAGACAATTAATTCTTAACGAATATTAATGAATATTAGCTGGTTAGTTAAAAATTTAAAGATATTGTATAGATTGTAGAACCTAATGTATTGTTCATGCCTAATTAATAATAATATATATATATATATTTTTTTTTAAACAATTCCTTCATTGGGGGCTGAGCCCCCCCATTATTGAAATTCTTCAATTGCCCCTGCTCCCTTCCTAGTCTGCTTTTAAAACACCCCATAGAATGAAGCAGGATGAATGGTACCATATGGATGAGCTCATAGGGTTTATTTGGTTTTTCCTCTTCAATTGATTTTGGAGTTTAAAGCGGGGATATTGCTCCTCTTTGGAAGGATACTTGTCTTGGTCCCTCCCTGTTATTAGGCCACCACTGGTATTGAACCTGGAGAAAGGTTTTTTTTTTTTTTTTGTAAGGGTAAGGGTTGAGTAAGGGTTGAGCTATTCTTCCCCAATCATATTTAAGACCCCAATATATAATTTAAGCTCCCCTGTGGTCCCCTTTGGGTTTTTGCATCTGGGTGATAGAGTTGTAGGCATTTTAACTGAATTTCTATTTAATGCCTTACTCTTGATTCCCTTAGGCTCCCCTTGTAGGGCAGCAGCAGTAAGGTTATAGCCTGCAGGCTAGTTAGCAGGCTCCCTTTCTTACTCCTTGTAAGAAAGACAGTGGTGTGCCAATTGCAACAAGAAGGGCCCCAAAAATGTTTTGAACAGCAGCAGCACCACTGCTCCAAATGCACCGGTAGATGGAGGCGCAAAAATGACGTGATGTGATGACAAAGCCAAAAGTCCAGTGTTTACTCCAAATTAAGGAAAAATAAAGGTTTTCCAATGGTGCACCAATGGTGTTTACAGTAAAAGTCCAAAAATAACGTTACAAATGTTACAAAGACAGATAAATGTGATTTAACAGTAACAAAGAGGTAAACTGTTATAATCATACAAAAATACATAAACATGTAGAACAAAACAAACTCAATTAATTATTAATGTTTAACAATGCTCAAACAAGAATTAAACAGATCACCAAACTCCCCCTCACATGAGAACAATGAACTGTGCCTTCTATTAGCGGGAATTAGATCTTCAAAATGGTAGCATTTACTGAGACCGGGTTTTGTCTATTTGGGATGGGAAAATGTTCTAGTACGTAAGTATGACTATTTATAATATGCAAGTGGTTATATGAAAACAAACATTTAACATGATTACCGGTCTTGTTTTAGTCCTTAACACCACACAATAAATAAATCAACATACAAAAAAAACAAAAAACAAAAAAAACATTTAACGTTAAACAGATGAAGAAATGGCATGATGATGTCAGGAACAACACAACACAACACATGATCAATAATACAAACATATCTGTGTTAACTGATGTTCAATATGCGCAAAAGAGATGGTGTGTATGATGTTACAAAGGGAAGTGTATGCATGCATGTGTTTTCACAGTCCCTTGTCAAAGTAAGAGTCCTTTTTATAATACAAGTCTCTAGTCACAATGCCTCACTGTGACACCCCTTAAAGTAGAGCAGGAAAAACGGAACTTGGAAGGGTAACTCACATAACTACCTCTGTTTTGTTTATTTCCCTCTCCTTTAGTTGGCGCCTTAAGAAGGGATATCATTCCCTTTTGAGAGTGTGATCTCTAATAGAGTGCCTTTACTGTAGGTAGGGTATGAGCTGCTCTCCCACAGTTATCTGGCTCCCCTGCTGTCTCCTTTGGGTATAGAGCCCGGGTAGTCAGAATTATTAGAATTAGTAAGCAATGCTATGCTAATGCTATGTTCCTTCCCTAAGTTAAAGTAGGGATTTGCTCCCCCTTGGCTGAGCAGCATTAATAATAGTTAAAACTATTACTAAGGGTTGAAAGCATTTAAAATGCATTGTCAGAGCATTTAGCGCTGCTCTGACAATATCCTTTAGGGTAGAGCAGGATAGATGAAATTGTAATTAATTCGATTCAGTCTGTTCCTCCCCAACAATGGTTGTGTCCTAAATTAGGACTTTACACTCCCCTATAGTGGGTATCGCTCAAAACTCTTGTCAATTTAGGCTTATGGGTCCTGGCAAGTTAGGGCAGTTGGCCTATTGCCTTCTGGCTTGTTATAATAGCACTGGCTCAATTAGTGCTTGTAGGTCTCTAAGCATGTCCCCGAGATGACTTGGACAGGGTTGAGCTCTTTCCCCTAGAGCTTTAGCTCCCCTGCAGTTTCGTCTGGGGTTGAGTTGAGGTGGTAAGAGCCCTTCCGCTATACATTGTGTATTTTCATCAGGCAGGCAGGCACCTCCTCAGCATTGTGGCATGGGTATTTGTTACCCATAACTTCAACTCTAGACTCCACTTCAAAGTTACACTTTGAAAGGGGTCATCTCAGTTACAACTGTAACCCTGGCTCCCTGTAAAGGGGAACAAGACGCGGCGTCTCGTTGACATGCATCGGGTTGCCTTCTCACACTGAAGGTGTTCCCTATAGCATCAACTCCAGACGCTGCATCTCGTTCCCCTTCAGTTATGACTGTTCCCCTACAGTTATGACTGTAACCAGGGTTACAGTCATAACCTGAGATAACCTTGCCAACATTTATTCACTCTCATGTTGTTCCAGATTTGTATGCTTTTTATATTATATTTTTTATCAGTTGACATTGTATGCATGAAAACAGTTGAAACATTGTTCAAAATATCTTTTGAATTCCACAGAAGAGTTAAAGTTATACGAATTTGGAAAGGCTAAGTAAATTATGACAGAATTAAATTATTTTTGGGGTGATCTCTCCCTTTAAGGTGTCACATAACCATGGTAATCATCAGACCAGTGCATTGTGAGACCTAAAGGCCAAGCTGTTTACCCTAGATTCTCAGAGATGGACTATTCGGTTTTTCTGGCATGGTCTAGTGGTTTAGTTAATGGATCAGCAGTCGGGCTGTAGAAGGATTCGATTTCGAGTGAGCTCCATTGCGGTTATGCCCTTGAGCTGGGTACTTCAGTTTATGTATTATGCCCTCCCTATCACTCCATCACAATATCTACAGCTGGTCCTCGCTATCCCTAAAACTCTCATTAAGTGATAGTGGCATTGTAAGGGACTTGATGCTGAAAAATAATGAACAAGCCTTTGAGATTTAATTGTTTTACAGAATCTCTGGCCTGCTTTTATGGACCAAGAAATTAAAGTGTTCCACTTTAACAGATGCAATAGTGTATTTACCATGATTACTTTATTAATTTGGGTATCTTCACAAAATTAAATACATACTTGACTGTGCATTGCTCCAAATCAAATTAATTAAACTAACTAAAACAAATTAAACTACCTTTACCTGACAAAGCTAATCAGGTTAGTTCACCTGATAAAAAATAAATAAATAACAAATTTCTGTTATCATTTAATCAGCTTCATGTTGTTCCAAACCCATAAGACTTTCATTCCTCTCAGAAATATATTACAAATATTTTTTGGTTATGGTCTAATCTCTATTAATTTTGTTCAAGTCCATGCAAACAACATTTTAAAGCGTCAAAAAGTTATAAATATCAAGCAGTTTAATCGAGTCTCCTGAAGCTATGATTACTTTATATTATGAACGGTTAATGTAGATTTTTATTCACATATAAACACTGATCAACATACATAGAGCTCATCAAATATGGTAAGCGGAAGCTTAAACATCTCATGAACACTAATGGACAATAACTTGAAGCTTTAAATAATCTGATTTTAGAACATAATGCATTAGTTACCTGCACTTTCATATCAATTAATCTGGTTAATGGTTGAAAAAGTGGTGCATGATGTTATGAAATTTTAGTTAATCCCAAGACTTTCGTCAGGTCAGTTACAGGCTTCATGATTAAAATTACAACACTACTTCTGTCCACTTCACTGATAAGAGAAAATCAATAAGAGGTAAAGTTTAATCTCAGAAACATTAATTGATTCCCTTGACACATATGTAAACACCTGGGCTCTGTGGTGCTCTCAAAACACCAGTGGATGACAGAAGACATGGAGATGGCTTGGGAAAAACTTTTAAATGTCTTTATTTTTTGCAGTTTTGTGATTTATGTATTGGCACAAAAATTACACACTTAAGCTTTAAGAGATGGCTTGTGGTTGTGGATCGCTTTCACCTAAAATGATACAACAAACAGAAAGTATGAATAAAGAATCAGAGCCTTACTTATCAGGCAACTGAACTCTGCCAAAATACTTTTTGAAATGGTATTTATCAGTCAGTGCCAGTCTTGAATTAATAGTAAGACATGAGTTCTGCTCTTCTGAATGTATTTTCTTTGCCTGCTGAAAAAAAAAAAAAAAGCAGCCTGTTGGTAATGGAATGTCACATTCGACTATATATACACACAATTGAGCTCAAAAGTTTACATACCCCTTGCAGAATCTGCAAAAATGTTAATCATTTTAACAAAATAAGAAGGATCATGAAAATCACGTTATTTTTTTATTTAGTACTATCCTTAATTAACTATTTCACATAACAGTTGTTTACATAAAGTCCACAAGACAAAAAAAATAGCAGAATTTATAAAAATGACCCCGTTCAAAAGGTTACATCCCTTTGATTCTTAACACGGTGTGTCATTACCTGGATTTTTTTTGTGATGGTTGATCATGAGTCCCTTGTTTGTTTTGATCAGTTAAACTGAGCTCTGTTCTTCAAAAAAATAAAATAAAATAAAGAAACCTTCAGATCCTGCAGATTCCTCAGTTTTCCAGCAACTTCTGCATATTTGAACCCTTTCCAGCAGTGACTATATGATTTTGAGATCCATCTTTTCACACTGAGGACAACTGAGGGACTCAGACAAAACTATTGCAAAAGCTGCAGACATTCACTGATGCTCCAGAAGGAAACACGATGCGTTAAGAATCAGGGGTGAAAACTTTTGAACAAGTTGATGTGCAAGTTTTTTTTTATTTTGTTTAAAGAACATTTTTTCATTTAGTTCTGCCCTTTGGAAGCTACAAAGGATACTTGCATGTTTCCCAGAAGACAAAAAAAAAAGTACAATTTATTCTGTTCATCCAATTCAAAAAGTTTACATCCGACTCTCAATGCGTCATGTTTCCTTCTGGTGTTACAAACTTACTGGTTATTAAGCACACAAACAAGGAGATAGAGCTAATAGAGTCTTTACTAGAAAATCCAATAGGAGAATACAGGAACATACACCAGCATAAACACGAACAATACCTGACAACATAATCCACAGAAACAGGAACTTAAATACACTGATGAATGAACTCAAACGACGAACTGCTGAGATGAATGTGATTAGTGTCCATGGTGACAGATTGTGGCGGGAAACTAGAACAAAGGAACACGTGACAGATGAAAACAACAAACAGAAAGTCCATGTGACTGTAACATCTGGAGCATCAGTAAATGTTTGAACCTTGTTTAATACTTGTGTTTGAGTCCCTCAGTTGTCCTCAGTGTGAAAAGATGGATCTCAAAATCATTCAGTCACTGCTGAAAAGGGTTCAAATATGCAAAAGATGCTGGAAAACCAAAGAATCTGCAGGACCTGAAGGATTTTTCTGAAGAACAGAGCTCAGTTTAACTGCTCAGAACAAACAAGGGATGATGAACAACCATCACAAAACAAAAAAAATAGTCGTGGATCATCCAGGTAACCACACAGTATTAAGAATCAAGGGTATGTAAACTTTTGAACGGGGTCATTTTTATAAATTCAGCTATTTTTTTTTTTTGTCTTGTGGACTTTATGTAAACAACTGTTATGTGAAATAGTTTATTAAGGTTTACTAAATAAAAAATAACATGCAATTTTCATGATTTATTTTGTTAAAATGATTCACATTTTTCTAGATTCTGCAAGGGGTATGTAAACTTTTGAGCTCAACTGTATATATCTTAAATTACTATTATTATTTATTATTATTTTTTTATTTTTTGCAGGCATTGTGTCTCTTATCTCCCTGGCTGTGCTATCATACGAACGCTACTGTACGATGATGGGCTCCACAGAAGCTGATGCCACCAACTACAGGAAGGTGGCCAGTGGGGTGGTGATGTCCTGGGTTTACTCTTTAATCTGGACTTTGCCCCCTCTATTTGGTTGGAGCCGCTATGGCCCAGAAGGCCCTGGGACCACCTGCTCTGTAGACTGGACAACCAAGACAGCCAATAACATCTCTTACATCATTTGCCTCTTTATTTTTTGCCTAATTATCCCCTTCCTGGTCATTATCTTCTGCTATGGTAAGCTGCTGCATGCCATTAAACAGGTGAGTGAAACATTGTCCACTTTCATTAGTTTTCTGAAAACAGTTTTTCTACTAAACTTCTGCATTTGTCCTTAGTATTTCAGTATTTGATTAAGGTTAGGATGTTTGTCATTTAGCAGCTGCTTATAGTACACCTGGGGTTATGTTCCTTGTGCAAGGGCACAATGCTGGTAGGGGATCTCAATAGCTTTCCAGTTCTGGATGCCAGCCAGGATCCCTAAAGGAAAAGTTCACCCCAAAATGAAAAGTTTCATCTTCTTTTTCAACATCTCGTTTTACATCCATCAAGCTCTGAAAAACCCAGCACCATAACAATAACACAATAAAAGCACCATAAAAGTGGTCCATATGACAAACTCTTCTAAAGTGGTTGAATGGCTTTGGATTCTTTTTTGCATCAGTACTCAACAATGTCTCCAAAATAGATTACAAAAATACCACAAATGGCTTTGGCTGTTGCATGTCTCGTAACCAACTCGTAACGTGTGGGCCAGTTTGAATATGCCAAATGAAAACATGCCAGGCCAGTATTTGGCGATGTCACTTTATAAAGAAACATTACACACCTATAGACTGAACAATTAATACTCATGCGAATGATGTCACCATTTTCACAAATTCGCATTTTTGTTGTTTACATGGAGGCGAAAAATGTATAGTTTTCAAAAACTTGCACTTTGAAACCCGATTTCAAAAGCTTGCATTTTCAGGCCACCATATTTGGTTGCATTTTATTTTACGATTTCACTAGAATAGAAAGCGCTCAGATGAGAGATATTATATGCAAATGGTGTGCGTGCCGACCACTGGCCCAAAGAGGTAAGGATAATAATATAACAGATGGATTTTTAACTGGTGGTAAGAGTAGTGAAACAACCTATTATACCTTGATGCAGTCACTTTTTTTCAGCAAACATAAAGTGTCTATTTAAAGTCCATTAAGGTAACTGAGCTTTGGCATTTTTCAGACCTGAGACAGTCTTGCACATTTACTTTCTGATGCTTGCATGTGCTCTTAAGTGGCCAAGACCGCAACTGTGGGTATTGAGACAGGACCTACTAGAAACATCCAGTTAGGTGTGTTGGAGCAAGTTGAGGTTAAACTCTACGGGAAATGTGTCATCCAAAAGCAGGATTGGACCCTGATTTAGATGGTCATAAAATAAATGTCACAATGAAATCATGGACACCCACAGGGTTCCCACTCTTTCATAAACACCAGACTTTCAAGGACTTTTTAAAGCGCTGTTTATTTTATATCAAGCACCTATCAAATTCACATTACATATTGAGCGTCATGAAAGACCTCTTACAGTACTTAACATTTTAATCCTCCCATTGCATTTGCATCCATTTTAACCCGGAAGAGGTTATCATTTGTACATTAATTTTGGAAATATATTAAAACGGTTTGCAGCCTTCTTATCCCTAATGTTAATTATTATTCCATACTGGTTTTGGTTTTCATTTTTTATGAATCATTACTTGAGTAAAAACATTATAATATAGAGAGAATATTATAAAAATATATTTTGCAATTGAGTGAAAAAAAAAAAAAAAAAAAGGATTATATGGATTGTAATTGTGGCTTAAAGTCAGAATATATACAATATATTATAGATATAAGCTTGCAATTTTGAGAAAAGAAAGTCAGAACTGAGAGATATAAATGAGCACTTCTGAGAAAAAAAAAAATCAGAATATCAATTTATATATCACAATTCTGAATTTATAAGTCACAATTGTGGCTTTATAATTTTGCAATTCTGACATTTTAAAGGGATAGTTCACCCAAAAATGAAAATTGTCATCATTTATTTACCCTCAAGTTGTTCCCAATGTGTATGACTTACATTGTTCTGCTGAACACAAAGAAAGATATTTGGAAGACTGTCAGTAACCAAACAAATCTCACCCCCCATTGACTACCATAGTTATTATTTTTCCTAATATGGTAGTCAGTAGGGGGCGAGATCTGTTTGGTTACTGGCATTCTTCCAAATATCTATCTCTGTGTTCAGCAGAATAATGAACAGGTTTGTAACTACTTGAGGATGACAGAATTTTCATTTTTGGGTGAACTATCCCTTTAACTCACAATTGTGAAATTAGGGTAGAGTGGGGGAAAACGAACTCATACATAGTATGCATAATATTCTTATTAATAAGTAGGGGTGTGCGATATGACAAAAATATCATGATTCATGATTTGATCACATCTTTTTCATGTTTGTTTTACTATTTTGCCAGTGACTGAGCAGTACTGTCAAACTAATTTCCCTATATATTAAAAAAGTAGCCTTACAAGGTAACAAAATATAAAAGAAAAAAATAATGACAGACTTTCAGATAAAGTGGATGAAGATAAAAATACTAATTTATGAGTTTCTTGTTAAAGCTACTGTATTAAAGAAATTAAAAAAAAAAAAGAAAGAAAGAAAGAAATTCTGTCATTATTTACTCACCGTAGAAGTTGTTTAAAACCCGAATACATTTCTTCTGTTGAACATACAAGTTTTTTTTTTTTAAGAATGTGGGTAACCAAACAGTTGCTGGTCCTCAGTGAGTCCCTTTAAGGCTCTTGCGCGCATCTAATATATTGACACGCATTCGACTGTTTACTTTAACTTTATACTTAACTGATGGAGTAAACCTTGTGTGTATTGACAGTATTAGCAGAATAAGATGCGAATTATAACTTTGTCCAGCAAATGCAGCATTTGACAGGCTTTTTGAGTGTGCGCACTTCGGGTGTATTGCTCAGAAAAGCACGTGTCAGAACAGCACGCAGATAAAATGTTTAACCAGCAAGGCTTTAAAACTCATGCAAATAATAAACTTGTGATTGTGAATAACTTCAGTGTTTCGTGAGTATAACTCTACCACTGTTTTAACATGTGATGTGAATTTATGTTGCTTTGTACTACACAGTATGTTGAGACAGAGACGCCAGGACTGCAACTGACAGAAAGCACTATAGCACAATACAACAATATTTCTTCAAAAGCAGATCGTGGAGACCTTTTAAGTGTCCACAATCAAAATCGCACACATCTATTAGAATGTTCATTTCGAACACAGAAAGTGTCACAGCTCAAATATCCAAACCCCTCCTAATAACAAGCATGGGGAAGTACCGCAATGGAAAACACTTGGAAATTCAATATTATTAATATTAATATTATTTAATGTAAAATAATATTCTAAAACAAATATACTAGGACTAAGAGGGGCAAGTTATAATTTTCACAGAATGTATTACAGGTTTAATTCAAGCACTTTCAAGGACCAATATTTGTTTTCAAGTACTTTCCAGGCCTTGAATTCATGTGTCTGAAATCCAGGTACTTTCAAGGCGTGTGGGAACCCTGCACCCAAGTGAAAATCTCAGATGAAAATGCTTCATTTTACAATAAACCATAATTTTACAACTCCAGTCCTCTAGGGATCCACCACTCTACATATTGTGTATGTCTTTATTTAAAAGGTTAGTTCACCCAAAAATGAAAATTATGTAATTTATTACTCACCCTCATGTCATTCTACACCCGTAAAACTGTCGCTCATCTTCGGAACACAAATTAAGATATTTTTGATTAAATCCAAGAGGTGTATGACTCCTCCATAGACAGCAATTTAACCATCACTTTCAAGGTCCAGAAACTTATTAAAGACCAGTGTTGGGGGTAACGCATTACTTGAGTTACGTAATCAGATTACTTTTTCAAGTAACTTCAATTTACAGCAAAATATCTAAGTTACTTTTTTCAAATAAGAAACGCAAGTTACTTTTTCACATTTACTGAAGGACAGCTCTTCTGTCTCCATGTTAAGAGAAATAAAGTGCAAAGGTGTTGTGTGTAGAACTATTGTAGTTCTAGACTAAATGTGTGCATGCATTTACTCATCTCACTTGCACAAAAACATTCAGTATTCCTCAAAATGAATAAAAACAGTGAAATATTACACAAACCTGTAATTAACTATATTAAATTACACAAATATACTTTATGTATTTAATCTCACTTTATTAACCAATGTTTTTGCTGCTGATCTTCAATGATCTAATTCACCCATAATAATAAACAGAAATTACTTTAGATTAGATTTATAAATAAGAGGACTTCCTTCTCCTGTATCCTATTCTTCTTTAATCCAGAATGGCAGCACAACTGAAAGGTTTGTTTGAGCTGCACCCTCTAATGTACAGGTATAAATATACTTTTCCTTCAGCCTGAGGCTTTCATTTCACTTTTGGTGTAAAAGGGCCTATACATTTGCCAAAAATATAACTTTCTTTTTTGTTGTTATTAAAAAACAAACAAACAGGCAACCCCAACCCAGGTAAGAAAAAGTACGCAATACTTTTCATTAGAGATGCACCGATGGATCGGCCAACAATCAGTATCGGCCAATAAAAGCTATCATTATCACTATTGGCCATCGACCGACTGTTTAAAATAACCGATTTTATCCTGTCAATCAAAAGGGGGCGGAAAAACATGTTCAGACTGCAGCTCATACTGTTTGTGAAGAAAATCTCTCTTGAGATTTGATCCTATGAATCACCCATAGCTCAAGCCAGGGTTGACATGTCTGCGTTTTTTTTGCTACATCAAACATTATTTGTAGCGTCTCCTATCCAATAATAACAAAGAGCTTTGTGCTTTGTTACTCCTAGTAAGAAACAATGTCTCAAATTCTCACATTCAAATTCATGGTGTTTTGACGCTCTTAAATCTGACGTGACGGATCGCTGTATCGCAAGCGGCAGTGCAGAGCATGAGTCTTTTCTTCCACATTAATACAAGTTACATCTTAATGCATGAACATCAAAAGGTATGTTGAAAGATATGAAAGATTGAAGATGTGAAAACTATGTGAGTTGTATACAAACATTTCAGTTGTTATTTGAGTGTAATTATTATATCTGAAAATAAATAGCAGCTGAATATTAATTGTAACCTCTAATATTATAGTGTACCAAATGAGATGGTTCCCTGTATAGTTAGCAGCATTATTTGGGAGAGATTTTTTTTTTTCCCTTAAGAAAAATCAAACTATCGGCATTGGCCAATATCATTCTGAATAATCGGCTCAGTATTGGCTGACACTGTTCACGTGAGCAGTACGATGCATGCATGTAATGCTGACGCAGGAGCAGGCCAATACTGAGCCTCATAACATTAAGGTTGAACTACTGCAGTCACGTCAACTTTTTTAATGATGTCTTTAATACCTTTCTGGATCTTGAAAATGGTGGTTAAATTGCTGTCTACGGAGTCAAATACCTCTTAATTTGTGTTCTGAAGATGAAAGATGGTCTTACGGGTGTGGAACGACAAAAGGGTGAGTAATTGGACAGAATTTTCATTTTTGGGTGAACTAACCCTTTAACACACCTGATTCAGATCTTCAGCTCGATGGAAAAGAGCAGAGCGGATTTGAGAACCACTGCAATAAACCAAGAAGTGCAAAAACATTTAATTGTGTTTGTCTTATGACTTTACAGACTTTAACTTAACCTGTACTTTTTTTTTTTTTTTTTTTTTTTTACATGACAACCATCGCCCACCATGTTTGATCTGTAGAAGAAAAGGGTAGTCATGTGCAGACAGACAGAGAAAAAATGGCATGGGAAGGAAATGTATGAGGAGATGCTTGGAATAAGTTGCCTCCTAGGAAACAAATAATTTTCCCTGAGAGGGATGGGTGAAGTTTAGAGTTAGAAAACTCATGAATGTGAACTTATGAAGTAAGTTGAGTGTATGTCTGAGAACAGTGAGTCACCCTGACTATGACAAATTTTTGTCTTTTATGTTTTTGTGTATTTACTCTGGATATAAATTTGTTCCCTTTCGAAAGGGAACTTGCTCTGCGTTTGAAACGCTATGGGGAACGTCACACGTGACCCGATGTCTGAAAGCCAACTATCCAACAACTCCAATCCCTACTGGCCAGCGACAGCCTATGACGTAATATGGCGCAACCCGGAAGTATAAAAGGAGTGCCTGGAGAAACAGTCAGTATCTTTTCGTCTTTTGGGTCTGTTCTGTCCGATCGCGACTATGTCAACTCCGGTAAGGGATTCTATAATATGTCTCACAAACGTTCAAGAGGGTGTGTTCATCCATGTCCCAGGGTTTGACTTTTTTCTGTCGGGAGAGGAGCGCGCATAGACAGTGCTTGAGGGCGCTGTCTGTGTGTTTGTCTATTGTTTACTGTGAGCGTCTCCCTATCGGGACGCTTCGTTCTTGTTTGGCACTCTTCCCAAGGGAAGAGGTGTCCGCATCTGTGCCTGGTGATTCTGGCCCCGTTTGAGCTGAGGCATAACGGTGGCTGCAATCATAGGGCTCACAGGTGAGCTTGTTAGGAAGTTTGAGAAAGTTGTATTCTCTCTCAACTCCCTAGGGGCTGACGAGGATGAGTTGTTGGATGACGATGACGTCCGTGTTTGACGTCACTGCGTCCGGCAGCGAGCGCTCCTCTGGCTGCTGTGTATGCGGAGCTGCAGGTGTTTTTAGGACTCGCTTTTCGGCAGGATGCAGCTGCTGTGAGAGCGCGTTAAGAAAGGGGCCGCGTGCAGACGGCTCGACGAACGGTTCCTTTCTGTCCATGAACGTTGCAGCTCCCATAAACTTTCCATTCCTTCCTGATCTCCGTGTTTCAGATCGGGAGGGCACGGAAAAACCCCTAGCCATTCAGATTTGTATCTGAGCCCAGACAGACGGAAGGAGGAAGAAGCGAGAATGAGATGGGTGATCGATTGTAAACACTGTTGCATTTGTAATCGATTCCCCAGCTACATGAGGGTGATTTATATCTACTCTCTCGTCTTCTTCTTTCACCTCATATAATATATATATATATATATATATATATATATATATATATATATATATATATATATATATATATATATATATATATATATATATATATATATAATATAGGAGGGAGGTGAAGCTCAGGCTTCACTAGGCTTGTGGCCCTGTAAGGAGGCCCATAACTTAGCGGCCAGACTAGAGCTAGGTTAGGTGTGTTATATGTAAAAATAACCCTATGTATACTATCCCTTGTCAGGTGGTATAGTTCCTAGTTCTGGCCTCCTTCCGAGGGAGTTGTTAGGCCGTATGCCCATTGTCCCCTTGTTTATGTAGGTGCAATTGGTGAGTTGAACAGCTAGGTTGTAGACTGTTTTAGACTCCCTGATGCTGTTTTTCTCAGGTGATAGGCCCTTATCCTTGCGTAGATAAGTTATGCATGTGTATAAAGGCCCCACTTTCTAGAACTTTTCATGCTATGGAAAATGTTTTTTCTTCTGAGCCACTTGATTTTCTTAATCAAGTTTGAGTTGACGGTGCTAGTTTTTAGCCTTCGTCCTCTAGGGCTTAGTACAGATTTAAGAATCTGTGTGGAGAAGATGTTTATCCTCATTGGAAGCAGCATGTATGTCAAAGCATTACGTTTGCTTTGAGTTCTAGACTTTTGCCCTACATTTGTATGTGAGCTTACTTATGCTGCCACAGTTTAGCACCTGTTCTCATAGTAGCAGGCTCTTTGATGTTAGCCTCTATTGGAGAGATTGGTGACTTATATTCCCCAGTTGAGGTTTATTGTGTCACTGAGTGCATCGCCTATTGGATTGCATACTCAGGGTAATATAGAACCACTTTTTGAGAAAAGCTGATTTCTATTAGCTCCCTTTTTGTGATCTTGTCAACAGCTATATTGCATATAACTTTGATTATAGGCTCTTATGGTTAATTAGCCTCCTTCTAGTTAGCAATTGTATTTCTAACAAGTGCTGTTAGCTGATCATAGTTTGCTCACATAGTTTACACTGCCACAGGCTTTTTGCTACGTGT
The DNA here is from genome assembly GCA_037101425.1 of Elopichthys bambusa. Taxonomy (NCBI): domain Eukaryota; kingdom Metazoa; phylum Chordata; class Actinopteri; order Cypriniformes; family Xenocyprididae; genus Elopichthys; species Elopichthys bambusa. Next base: position 22,285,182 of record CM074437.1, on the reverse strand, counting down.
CCGTTTGAGGTATTAGGCCATTTAGGCCTCCCTTAGACCATGTTGGCATTGTTTGGTTCCCTTTAGTCACATGATTTAGGGTACATTGCCTGTTGGAATGTATAGCCTAGCTCAGGTTGCAGTTAGCTTCCCACAGCTATTGTTGGGTTAGAGCTGGTCCCCTGTAGCTTGGTTCCCTTTATTTCACGAGCTGTAGCCACGTGTCATTGGAACGGTAGGCCCCAACAGGCCTCCTTTCTAGTTCACATGGTGGCACAGTTTGTGTTTTGTTCTGCAAACAGGCTGAACGCCACTTGTTGCTGAGATTGTAGGCCCCATAAGGCCTCCTTCTTAGCTGACATGCTGGCAGGATGCTTGTGAATCCATTACCACCATCGGCCACGCCCCACCTCTGTTGAGTAGGCCTTAAGCAGGCCTCTCGTGGAGTATGTGGCGTAATATGCGTTTCCTTTTAGAAACTAAATTTTTGAATGAATGGCCTTATGGTTGGTATAGTTATGGTCGCAAATTGGTGATGCCACGTGTTTACTAAGGTAGGCCCTGTGGGCCTCCCGTGTAGCATGTTGGAGTTCAGTTATGTACTCCTCTCGCTGAGAGTAAAAAGGTGCTTTTTCCGAGTACTATTCTGAGTGGCTGACCTCTCAGGGGTGAGTTCTCGTGGTAAAACCTTACTGAGGTTTGGTTTTAACTACATCAGCCTCCTGGAGTCTGGGTGGATTGTTATATGGGCACTTTACAGTTTAACTACTGTGATTGAGTCATATGTCCTGCTCCTAACAAGACAGGTGTTCAAGGTGGCGCTCACAGGCCACCATTGAATGTCCTTCTAATATGACGAAATGCTTTTTGTATGTCATGCTCCATATAAAGCTATTATCATGATGTAGGCCCCTTTCTGGCCTCCATGATTATGTGCCCACAATATGGTCTACCTGTTAGGTTGAGCTTTGTACTTCCCTGCTAGGGTTGTCTGTGTAATAGTGCTTAGCTCCCTAAGCTGATCATGGGTTGTAGGCTTCCATGGGGCCTCCTCCTGAGGTTCAGCCCTAGGCTGGTTTGTGCTCCCCTGTATCAGGGTTTCTAGCGCATAGCCTCCTCAATGCAAATAATCAAGCGCTGAGTAGATCCTAGGATGAGCGGATTATACTCCCCTCAATACGAGGGTTTATAGCACTCAGCTGAGTTCTGCTCTCCTGGATGTCAGTCTCTACGTGGCAACTAGACTTACGCCATATATCTTGCTAGGCCCTATGGGCCGCCTTTTGAACATACTGGTGTATGTTTGTGTATATTTCTTTCTGAGAATTATCTGTATACACTTCTGGTTGGCCAGGGGCCCAGGTGATAGATTTAATCTCCTATGGTTCGGTTATTTATCGTTCTTGGTGCCTAAACACTGCCACGAGCTGATGCCACGTGTCTGTTAAAGTTATAGGCTCATCTAAGGCCTTCCTTAATACGTGTTGGCGTACGTTGTACTCCTCTTGCTTTAAAGAGTAAAAAGGTGCTTTTACTGAGTACACTGCTCCTTGGATTGTGTTAGGTGGATTGTCATGCGGGCACTTTTGCAGCCTCTTAATGCTGCCATTGAAGTTGTCTGTCTGCCCCTGGCAAGACAGGTGTTCAGGGTGGCTCCTCCAGGCCACTTGCTGAATATACTTCTGTTTCACATGTAGCTACTATCATGTTGTACGCCCCTATTCGGCCTCCATGATTATGTGCCCATTGCATGGTCTACCTGTTAGGTGAGCTTTGTATTTCCCTATTAGGGTTCTGTTTGCAATAGTGCTTAGCTCCCTAAGCTGATCATGGTGGTAGGCCTTAATCAGGCCTCCTCCTAAGATTCAGCTCTAGGCTGGTTTGTGCTCCCCTGTATAAACAGGTGTTTAGCACAGCCTCCTCAGTGCCTTAATTAAGCGCTGAGTAGATCCTAGGATGAGCGGATTATACTCCCCTCAATACGAGGGTTCATAGCACTCAGCTGAGTTCTGCTCTCCAGGATGCCCGTCTCTACGCGTGGGTCTGAGTTGCTCCTGCCTTTCTGCAGTCACTATTACCTGCTCTCTTCTATGAAGAATGCGTTATGGAGATTCTGTACTCAGACAGGGTTGGCCAAGACTAAGTTTGTCCTATGACAGACCAGGTCGGCCTCCCTGGTGGCATTGGGGGTGGCTTCGTTCCCCTCTAGTGACTGGCCGGGGTTCCTTTCGGTTCTCTGGCCACATTCCCTTAAAGGGACCACTTTCTCTTTGGAAAAGTTGGTTCCAGATGCCTTTAGCAGCCTTGGTAGGCCTTCTGCAGAAGACCTTCTTGAGGCTCAGCTTGGGCTGTTGGCCATAGGGAATGCTGTCACTGACAGCCTGGTGTGACCTGAGGGTGATTTGCTAAGCGTTTCCTTTGAAACTGCTCGACATTTGTCAGCCATATTATTTGGCATGCACTCTCCATAAGCGTGGCGGCGTGGGTATATCGTTCCCCATAGCGTTTCAAACGCAGAGCTAGTTCCTGCGAGTATGTCTCAGGTTACGTATGTAACCATAATTCCCTGAGAACCAGGGAACGAGACTCTGCGTTTTCTTGCCATGCTTCGGGCTGCCTGCTGAACAGTGCCTCAAGACGATAGATACTGACTGTTTCTCCAGGCGTTCCTTTTATACTTCCGGGTCGCGCCATATTACGTCATAGGCTGTCACTGGCCAATAGGGATTGGAGTTGTTGGATAGTTGACTTTCAGACATCGGGTCACGTGTGACATTCCCCATAGCGTTTCAAACACAGAGTCTCGTTCCCTGGCTCTCAGGGAACTATGGTTACATACGTAACCTGAGACATCATATTTGCTAGTGTTGTTCTTTCACAGATGAAGACAGTCTGACTTTACAAAGCACATGAATGAATAACAGATCAACATTCCTGCAGCTACAGGCAAAAACAGCACTCCTTGGTATTTTATCTATTTATTTTATTAATTTACATACATCTGGACTCTGTAGACAAATGCTGCAGTGTCCTCCCTCATTGCAGAGAGCGTGCTAATAAGGCAAACTAGCTAATGGTGTTGAATTCGCAATTTAATAAAGCAGTCTTCCTTTGACTGTATGATGCAGTGACAGCAAAATCAATTAATCTGCTTTAAATTAGACAACAAATACTTTCTGGCGTATCACAGATGAATAATCAATTATGTTGAAGTTGGAAGTGGAAGAAGTCCAGAAGATAGGCTGAACTGAGTTATGAGCTCAGGACTACTGTTGCCTCTGGGAATTAGACGCTCTGGATGACATTTTTCATAGTCATAAAATCAGACTATTTGCCAAACCCAGGGGACATAATCTCATTAGTAAGTTTCTTGGAGTTGGTTGAATGTTAAAGTTTGCATGCTACTTTTTTGTTTGTATTTGTAAGCTGTATTTCTGTATTTCTTTCTCTCCCTTTATTTTTTTTTCTTAAGAGTCAAATGTGGCTTCTCTTCAGCTTTATATATTTTATAGCTTTTTATATTTTAAAAGATTAATATTTTAGCAGAACTCTCAGCTATGCATTGTTGCTTCTTTATAGGCAATTGAAATGCAAACTCTAAATCAGTGATCATATAAAACCCTTCAACCTACAATTTTTTTTTTTTTTAAATCAGATTTTTAGACTTGTAAAAACTACAAATTATATCTAGCCAGTTCTGATTTTTATTTCAGGTTTTACTCGTTATCATGATTTCGTGACAAGCTTACTTATGTTCACTATGCGTTAGACATTCGCAATAGACGTTTCGTCATTGAATATGTTTCTCATGAGGAAAGGACCCAAATGCCAAATCTGAATATATTTGTCAAAGACAGTATCTTAAAAAACAGGAAAGCGTGGCATGTACACTTCTTAAAATCACCATGAAATAATTTTTTTATGGAATATTGCAGTATTTATTATACATTATTATTAATTTATTTTTGAATTTAAGCATTTATTTATTTTTTGAATGTGCCTTTGTAATCTTTAATCAAAATCATTAACATCCCCTACCCCAGCCTCACAATTACATCTCACAAATACAACAGGGCTTAAGGTACACCAGGGTAGAAGATGCATTTGATTTGATTTAAAAGATGCAAAAATTCAGCTCAGCACTTTTCTTAGGTTCCCCTGTGGTGAAAATCAAGTTCCCTTTCAGGGGAACTTCGAGCTGCGTCGAGACGCATTGGGAATGCTCATGCGTTATTGCGTCATGAAGCACTTGTGAAATCTAACCAATGGCGTAACGGAACGTCAAAGACGGGTGACATCACATACCAGGAAATTATAAAGCATACCCAGAACAAAGAACGCTAGCTTCCGTGTCTTCAGCAAGTGCTCTGTGTTATTGTGTGTCTTATTTCGTGTTGTCTGTCAGTTACACATACAGAAACGATCTCTTTGTTTTGTTTGAGTATCATCACACCACACACCATATATATATATATATATATATATATATATATATATATATATATATATATATATATATATATATATATATATATATATATATATAATGACACTATAATGGCGAGTAAAGACAAACAGCAGTTCACTAAGTGTGTTCATCCCTGCCCTCATTTTATTATGGGTGGGGATAGACATGAGTTGTGTGTAGTTTGTCTGGGAGTGGAGCATGCCCAGGCAGCTCTCGAGGGAGTCTGTGTGCATTGCGAGAAGCTCTAGTTGAGAACACTTCTCTTTGAAAATAAAGAGGGCGCCTCGGCCAGTGTTCCCCCGCGGATCGGGTCCTGCTTCTGCTGAGGCAGAGGGGCAGCTTAATTCGTGGGGTTCACAAATGGATCTGACATAGGCCCAGCCCTTTCTCTGCCCTCACCTGTCTCCCCTCTGGTGGTGGAAGCACGTGCTGCGGTTTCTTCCCCCTGGAGAGAGGCACCGGCACTTCAACTATCCAGCTCTGAGGAGTTGGATGTTGTGAGTGTCGATGTTGGAGATTAGGACTCGCCATCTCAATCTCTAGCATACGAGGAGCTATTTGAGTTTGTGACCAGAGTTGTGACTCACAATACGTACAGTGTCGATCTTACAAGCCTATCAGGCCGACCTACTGGGGGAAATTGATGAGAGCGGGGAAGCTAGTTTTGAAGCCATCCAGGAGTTAAGGAAAGCTACTGATCTGTTTCTCCGGGCCACCAAGGAGACGGCCAAAACAATCGGCCGCTCTATGGCAGCCCTGGTGGCCACGGAGAGGCACCTAGGGCCGGTCGACATTTGATTTGGTTGTTCCCTGCCGGTTTGCCGCTTCAGGGCGCCGAGTCGAATGCTCAAAAAACACCAGAGGCCAGTCTCGAGAGACTGGTTTCCTTAGTAGAATTTCTGGCAGAATGGAAACTTCTCCCAAATATTTCTCAATGGGTACTGCTCACAATAGAAAAGGGTTACAGAATTCAGTTCGGGTCTCGCCCTCCCCAGTTCAACAGGGTCCTCCCTACGGTGGTGGACCCCGAGCAGTCATGTATCACAGACATATCCGATGAGCGCGTCAACACAATAGCCAATCAGAGGTGTTTATGAATCCTCATTTTTTAAATTTCAGTACCGATAGGTACTGAAGTCGGTACTTTTGACAACTCTAGATCTAAAGACAGTTTTAAAAACACTGTTTGAAAGCGCTGGTGTTTTTGACATATTAATTACCGTTATGTGTCCAACGTTGTAAAAAACAATACCATTGTGCAGCGTTAACCTCAGTAAGTTGACAGAGTGGATCTCTGATCTTGTACGAGTGAGTAGAGGTGAATATTTATAGGTATACTTAATGAGGCACATGCAGGCTTTATTTACAGGAGAGTGTAGTTGTACAGGCAGTAGGTCAAACACCAGCAAACAGAGCTTGGGCCATTTTTGTCACCAGCATGTACTGTTTTTAATGTACCCTCCTGTCCTGTAATTCCCACGCCTGAGCCAGTTCACAAGATGTCTGCCAAGCCTGAGCCAGTCCATGAATCCGCTCCAGAGCCCGCTCCAGTCCATAAATCTGCTCCTGAGCTTGCTTCAATCTACGAGTCCATTCTTGAGTCCGCCTCAGTCCGTGAGTCCACCCCAGAGTTTGCCACGGTCCCAGAACCCAGCCTCGTGGGCTATGGACTTCCTGTCTGCCTGGATAGGACCACGGAGGTCGTCCCTGAGTTTCCTGTCTGCCTTGACACGACCATGGAGGTCGTCCCTGAGTTTCCTGTCTGCCTTGACACAACCACGGAGGTCGTCCCCGAGTTTCCTGTCTGCCTTGACACAACCACAGAGGTCGTCTCTGAGTTTCCTGTCTGCCTCAACATGACCGCAAAGGTCATACCAGAACTGTCTGCCTGCCTCTACATGACCAGAGAGGATGTTCTAGTTAGAGCCCTGGAAGGCTTTCCTGAGCTCCCTACCTGTCCTGTTATGGCCCTAGTGGCCAACTCTAACCTCTCTCTGCTTCCTGTTTCAGTTTCATCTGATCAGGTTCTCAGTGTTACCAGATCTGCCCTGGGCAACTTCTAGTCCGCCATGGAAATCTCCAAGCCTGTCTGAGCTGCTTTGGTGGTCGTCTGTTCCGCCGTGGGGGTCTCCAAGCCGTCTGAGCTGCAGTGGTGGTCGTCTGCTCCGCCGTGGGGGCCTACAAGACCATCTGCACGGCTGTGGTGGTCTGCTGCTCCACCGTGGGGATCTTCAAGCTTGTCTGCACTGCTGTGGTGGTCGTCTGCGCCATCGTGTGGATCTCCAACTCTGTTGCCTTGCTCCTTACGTTACATAAGGCAACTTACACTCATTGGTGGGCACACACTGCCAACTGTAGCACCAGATGTTGGCGCAGTGAGATGGGATGATGAAAGCTAGGATGGGAAATAGTCAGTTCAGCTAAGGCATAGCTAGCTAATAAGGCTGTATGTAACTGTAGGCTGTTGTAACTCTCAGTAATGACAGTAACTCGTGATTGAGGGGAGAGGCCATGCTCGGTGGCTCCAGTGTGTCATCGAGCCCTGATTTCAAAAACAATTTATAATTGTTTAGAAACAATTCTCTGAATTGCTCTTAATAGTTTAGAAACAATTCTCTGAATTGCCATTACACAGACAACCGATTTTGACAATGACAATGCATGAAAATTTGGCTGATCCTTGGCGTGATCACCAACAACAAAGTTGATTCTGTGTTAATTTTATCTAATATTTGATGTTTTTAAAAATGTTGTAGATTTTGTAGTAAATAAAAATCGATAAAACTATTGACTATATTTTGAGGCAAATATTTTAATGTTTTTCGGTTTTGTTCAAGGTAATTGAAGGGTTAGTTCACCCAAAAACCCTTTCTCCTGCATCCAACACATTGATTGTGAGAACTGATTATTTGTTTATCATCTAATCTACTCAGACCTTAATATGTGGTCTTGTTAGGAGATGATCAACGGTATTCACTTCACCTGTGACTGGTCATAATGTTTTGGCTCATCAGTGTATGTTAAGTTTTGCCTAAGTGTCATTTCTAGCATCTAATCTACATTTTTTGGTATGGTAAACAGACACCTTTCATCAAGTTCCCTTTCATGGGAACTTTGAGCTGCGTTGAGACGCATTGGGATCACCCAATGTGAAATCGAACCAATGGCGTGACGGGACGTCAGAGGCGGGTGACGTCACGGACCAGGAAACTATAAAGCACATCTGAGAACAAAGAACGCCAGCTTCTGTGTCTTCAGCAAGCGTTCTGTGTTATCGTGTGTCTTATTTGGTGTTGTCTGTCCGTTACATATACAGCTATATATTTAAGACACGGAATGGCAAGCAAACTGCAGTTTGTCAAGTGTGTGTTTATGTGTGTGGGGATACACACGAGATGTGTGTTGTTTGTTTAGGAGTGGAGCATGCCCAGGCAGCTCTTAAAGGGAGAAGAGAAGAGATCTCTCGCCCAAGTATGCATTGTCCCTTAAATCCATGACGCTGCCCACCAGACCGCTAAGAACTACATCAGCGCTGCTGGGCAAAGCCTATTCAGCAGCAGGTCGAATAAGTACCTGTTGGAGGAGATGGAGAGAGCGGTGAGGCTAGCTTTGTAGCAATACAGGAACTTAGAAAAGCCACTGATCTTTCTCTCCGGGCCACCAAGGAGACGGCAAAAACAATTGACCGTTCTATGGCAGCCCTGGTGGCCATGGAGAGGCATTTATGGCTGAATCTGTCAGATATTAAAGACAAGGATAAGAGTGTTCTTATGAATGCGCCGCTATCTTCTCTGGGCCTCTTCGGCGAATCTGTCACATCTGTCATCGAGAGGTTCCAGGAAGCCAGAAAGCAGTCAGCGGCCTTCCAGAAGTTCCTCCCCCGCCACTCTCTACCCCCTCTGCTGAGTGGGAGCAGCCTCAGCCGTCAAGCAGTTCCTCAGCGCAGCAGAAACAAAGTGTCGCCACCCGAGCTCCCCCGCAAAGAGCTTCGAGACAGGGACGGGTGACACAATCGAAGCCTTCGAAGAGTAAGACAGATCTGAGGACTGTCATTATCGCTAAGAAGGCTTCGAAGAGGTCCTGAAGCCAGTGGCGTGGGACCTCTGAGGGCAGCCCTCTCCGGAGAGGGTCCTATATCACACTATATGGTATCCGTCCCTCTTCGGTGCCCTCAGGGGGCCGTTCTGCCAACCCTGCCACCTTGTGTGCTTCAGGGCCGAGGAGGGCCGGTCAGCATTTGATTCGGTTGTTCCCTGCCGGTTCGCCGCTTCAGGGCGCTGGTATTTTTCCCCAGTATTTCTCAATGGGTGCTGCTCACAATAGAAAAGGGTTAGAGAATCCAGTTCGTGTCTCGCCCACCCCGGTTCAGTGGGGTCCTCCCTACGGTGGTGGACCCCGAGCAGTCTCTGGTAATGGAACAAGAGGTTCTGACACTCTTGCAAAAAGGAGCTATAGAAAGGGTTTCTCCTCCCAGCAAGCTGTCAGGGTTTTACAGTCGATACTTCACTGATCCAAAGAAGGATGGAGGGTTGCGTCCTATTCTAGATTTATGCGTATTAAATCGCTCTGTTCAAAAGCTCAAGTTCAAGATGCTTACACTCAAACAGATCATCCCACAGATCAGATCCGAAGACTGGTTTGTGACAATAGATCTGAAAGACGCTTACTTTCATGTATCCATCCATCCTCAGCACAGGAAATTACTCACATTTGCTTTTGGAGGGGCGAATCTAATCAGTACAGGGTTCTCCCTTTCGGCCTAGCACTTTCACCCCACCCCTTCACGAAATGCGTGGATGCAGCTCTGGCTCCTCTGAGACTCCAGGGCATCCGCGTGTTGAATTATATGGATGATTGGTTGATTCTAGCTCAATCCGAGCAACTGGCAGTCCAACATCGAGATGTTGTTCTGTCCCACATGAGAAGGTTAGGGCTGAGACTCAATGCCAAGAAGAGTGTGCTTCTTCTAGCTCAAACTACCAACTATCTAGGGGTAGTCTGGGATTCCACCACGATGCAGGCACGTCTGTGAATTCCATTCTCTCAGCCGTGAATGGGGTGAAATTAGGCCAGTCACTCACTGTAAAACTATTTTAGAGACTGTTGGGTCTGATGGCAGCTGCGTCCAATGTGATATTAGTCTGAATACTTAGGACCATGTGATATTTCAGGTTTTCTACAAAAATGTCAACAATTCTGTGTTTTTCTGTCAATATGGGGTGCTGTGTGTACATTAATGAGGAAAAAAAATGAACTTAAATGATTTTAGCAAATGGCTGTAATATAACAAACAGTGAAAAATTTAAGGGGGTCTGAATACTTTCCGTACCCACTGTATATAAATTGGAGGAAGTTCATCATCTGACCAATCTGGAGGATTTGTGAGATATCATTAACTTGTAGGGCCTCTTACTTATTATCAACACAAGGAAGACACAAGTGTAATAAATGGATTTTATTAACAAAAGTATAGACAATAGTAACTAACAACTACTGAATGGATAAAGTGCAAAAAAAATAATAAATGCAAGTGAATGAGTAGGATGTTACTTTGTCAGTTACAAGTTAATCTTATGGAAAGATAAACTGTAGTTTCTCTAGAAGAAATAAGGTAAACCTTATTCTGAATTCAGCAAATAAACCGAGAGATTATTTGTTATCAACTGATATCATCTATGCAAGATAATCATACTGACAATATACACTAATGCCAAGGTCTCTAGAAATAGGTTTGGTAAGAGATACTTACGTCTGCCTGGTCATGCTGAACACAGAGAAGGTCCTTTTCCTGGAACACGCAGAAGAAGAAGCCTTAAAGGTTCTGATGTCTGTGCAGAAGATCCTTATTCTCTGGAAAATGCAGATGGAAGGATCTCTGATGAAAGGATTTTGAAGTTGGTGCAGAAGATATCTTGAAGATGGGGGGCTAAGCTTGTTGTCGTTGTCTCCGTTGCGGTTTTCAAACTCCCCAAATTCACTTCTTGCAGAACTTCCTTTCAGAGTCTTGAGAGAGCAACTTCACAACTCTGTGGAGTTGGACTTAGCTTAGCACAACTTAGAACCAGAACCTTGAACCGGGACTGGAACAGGAACTGGATCCTGGAACCGGAACGGGAAACTGCAGTAAACCGACAAACTGGAACAATTCTCAGAAACAAGTCTTTTAACCTGTCCCGAGAAGGAGGGAAATGCAAATTGGCACCTTTCAGATCCAGTGTCTTGATTGACTGATTCTGTCAGAGGTGGCCACTGGATGGCCCCCTTCTTGCATGAGGTTCATTTGCATAGCCTTAATCAAGGCATTGTGCTGAAAACATAAAGACCAAACATCATTGAGTTATGTTGAACTTTTACCTATGCATTCATGTATACCTTAATAAGTAAGTTTGTATATTTTGCATGTACGCAAACAACACTCATTAAGTACATAGAATTCTGATAATAGAAATGGAGAAGATACAGTTTTGCAGTTTAACCGGTTTTGCGGAAATCTGAGGTTCTTGGGTGGTGATTTTAATTGTATAATTGACAATAATTTGGATAAATTCACCCCACAGACCATGACCGGCCACAAATCCTCCTGTACTTTACAGAATGTTTGTAAAGATTTAGGCCTAGCAGATATTTGGAGGGAGCTACACCCTAAATAATTCTTATTCCATGTTGGATTATTTTTTCGCACCGTCCGATTGCATTCAACAAGTAAAATCCTGCTGTATTGGCCCTATCGTTTTGTCTGACCACAGTCCTGTTTTAGACCTTGATGTCAATTTGTCCATTCCCAAATCTAATTATTGGAAGTTTAATTTTTTTACATTTGAATAATGACGATTTTTGTATGTTCCTAAAACAGAAAATAGTCAATTACTGGCAGGACAACCAGAACTCTCCTGTTTCTTCAGCAACAAAGTGGGATGCTGTTAAAGCAGTGTTACGGGGACAAATGATCTACTATGCTTCTTTAGTGAGTAAACTCAAGGCCAAAAAAAGGAGAGATTTAGAGACCGAAGTGATTAACTTAGAAAACCAGCACAAGCAAATACCAAATCAGACCAACTGGATTCAGCTGAACAGAGCCAGAGCGAAATTAAATTTAGACTACATGGAGCATATTAAGAAATTACTTTTTATTATTAAGCAAAAATATTATGAAAATTCGGAAATTTCATAATGGTTGTGGTTTACTTGCATATCAACGCAACAAGAAAGCGTTATAAAGGCAATCAGGACTCCAGAGGGCAGGGTCTCTTTTGATCCCCAGATAATTACTGATACTCTTTCCAATTTTTATAGGACTTTATACAAAGCTGAGGTCTGTGATTTGAAGAGGGATTTATCAGACTATTTGCGTAAAATTTCTGAAACAAACAGAACTTTTTTAAATGCCCCCTTCACTAAAGAGGAAATCTGGCAAGCTATTCAATCCATGCCATCAGGCAAAGCTCCGGGCCCAGATGAGTTCTCACTCGAATTTTACAAGCAATTTTGGAAGGATATTATCCCAATCTTAATGCCTACGATCAATAATCTCTTTGAGCTAAATTCAATGCCTGACTCTTGGTCTTCTGCCGTTCTCAGCCTCATTTTGAAACCCTTTGGATTGCTCCTCCTACTACCCCATCAGTTTATTGACTGTAGATTACAAAATCGTGGCTAAAGCAAATGTCTCGACGCCTTGAATCCGTCCATTCCTTCTATCGTTTTGCCAGATCAGACCGGGTTTGTAAAATCTAGATATGGCTCTGATAACATTCGTAGATTACTGAATATTCTAGATTATGTATATATGACCAAAGATCCTACATTAATTGTTTCACTTGACGCTGAAAAGGTGTTCGATAGGGTGGAGTGGCCTTTCCTTTTTGCCGTATTAGAGAAGATAAATTTAGAGCACAATTTTATTAATTTGGTTAAAGTTTTATATTCCCAGCCTATGGCGGCGGTTAATACGAACCGGCTAATGTCTAGTAGATTTCCTGTTGGTAGAGGCTGCCGCCAGGGCTGTCCACTCTCACCCCTCCTATTTTCTTTGGTCATTGAGCCTCTGGCCGTGACAATGAGGGCCAATACAAGTATCCAGGGTATTAGAATTGGCTCAGACGAGCATCGTATTTCTCTATATGCCGACGATGTGTTATATTTTAAATATTCAGAGACTTCCGTTACTTCCGAATCCTTTCGATTATTGGAGAATATAGTACATTTTCTGGGTATAAGATTAATCTAAATAAATCTCAGGCCTTATACTTGTATACTTGTACCCTGAAGCTGCTTTGGGCTGTCCATTTCGTTTAGCTCCCTCAGGTTTTCAATATTTAGGAATAAATTTCACACCCAATTTGTGTGATTTATTCAAAGCTATTAGTCAGGACTTGTCAGATTGGTCAAACCTCCCCATTTCGTTTCTGGGCAAGATTAACGTAATTAGGATGAACATCCTACCCAGGTTGAACTTTTTATTTCAAAGTCTGCCCTGTTATTTGACTGCTGCTTTTTAAAAAAAGTTAAATTCCATTACACCAAAATTCATCTGGAATAATAATAAAAAAAAGCCTAGACTGAAATTTTCTGGAATCACTCCTGAAGGACAAGAGAATACGCTTCTGACATAGAAAAACAATTGTACTCTTCATTTTCTCTCAAAGGAAGATTTCTGTTTTTTATACTATGCTATCTAATGTTGGCTCCTCCTCTTTTGATCCTCTGAAACTGGTATGGAACTAATCTCAGTGACGAGGATTGGCTTTCGGCATGCTCCGGCATCTACTTTAGAGGCGCATCAATATCGAGTTCATTTACAGAACTTATTTAACACCGGTTCACCTCCACATTTTCACTTAGGGGTGTACTCACTTTTGTGGCCAGCGGTTTAGACACTAATGGCTGTGTTGAGTTATTTTGAGGGGACAGCAAATTTACACTGTTATACAAGCTGTACACTCACTACTTGACATTGTAGCAAAGTGTCATTTCTTCAGTGTTGTCACATAAAAAGATATAATAAAATATTTTAAAAAATGTGAGGGGTGTACTCACTTCTGTGAGATACTGTAGTCGCAAAGTTACTTATAGTTAGTAGAATTTATAAAGTGTACCATCAAAATAAAGTGTAACCAATTTAATTTTGAATTTGACTAAATAACTTAAAATAATTTAATTGGTGTCCTCGGAAAATCCCACCTGTCTCTATGACAGCACATAGCACTGTAAAAAGCAAAACAGAGTCAGGATGTGTTTGGATTTGCTGACATCTAACTTTGGCTAACATCTTCGGAGAGCAAAGTAAAGGTAATTGAAGCTAGCAAAATGGCTGAAATCACCTAAAGCACTTTTAATATCAGCAGAAAGCTCTTGATAAATGATTGCTCTCATGATCTCACATGAAAAGGTCAGTGAAGTATGTCACAGTGTGACAGCTGTCAAAGCAAATTCGATTATCATTGTTTGATTCATAAGGGCCACTTGTTGTATAAGTTGTAAGTTTGTATGACAAGAGAATGCAAGAATCTTCTATGTCCGTCATGCTGCTCACCATAATGTGACAGTAAAATGCTCAGAAAACCTGGGACGCTACCAATATCAGTATCCAAAATCACTTGTTTTATAGTACACAACTCTATTAGGTGTACCACAACACCTAGCCTGAAGGCATGTGTCAGAACATGGGGGTCTGGAGACACTTGCTTGTCAGAAGAAGCTGGGGATGTGTAGATATAATTTCTAATTAAAAAATGGTTGTACCGGTGCATGTTTCCTCACCAGTCTGGGGAGTATCAACAACATGGCTTGCATTGGTGTGATTCAGCAGGACTTTGAGACAGCACAGTGTAGGACATGACAGAACTAAGAGTTTGGCCTCAGGTGCTGGATGTGTTCGTGGGCCTACAGAGACATTAGACGGACCGGTTTGGAAATTATCAGTCCTGCTGCAGCTGTGTGGAGGTTACATTTTGGGCAGCTCATTGCCTTAGGTGCAGGCTTCTCGCACACAGATACAAATCCACACAGCCTGAGGACTAACAGTCCAACCTACAGGGGAGGAAAAAAAAGCTGTGTGCAAAGAGAAAAGGAAACAAGTGCTCCTGCTGGTAATTCTCTACTGAAAAACTCTACAAAGATTTTCATGATGTGATTTTGATTGGATTTAATTAGGTATGAGCTACAGCTAATGTTACAGCAGTTCTAAGTCTGACCATGTAACTGATGTTTGTAAGCTCAGGAAGTAGCTTTCTTAAGCTTCCCTTACATAAGGTTAAGTTCACTCTGATTAGCAAAAGCAGCTTGTAATTAGCCTCCTCTGGAACTCAGGTTACTTAGCATTTTGTGGATTGTATGTTGAGCTTAAACCTACTATGATTTGCAGTGAAGTGCAGTATGTGTACGTGTTTATTATTCATGCCTGGGGAACATATTATCCTTGTATAAGTATAAATTTTACCTGGCAGATTGCCTACACCAGGTGTCATTAGCAAGCCATGAGTATGCATGAGTATCCCACTTATTTTTTCCCCTTCCTGGCTGTGAGTAGCATATATAATCTCATTATAATAAGGGTTCTAATCTATCTAAGGGTATGTCATAGTATGTTAAATAGTCTATATGTTAGATATGTATAAACAATACAGACATTATTTTATACTATTAAGGCTAATAAAGTTGTATTTGGGTCAATGACAAATAAGAATGTCCTTAATAACTAAAAGGAAAAATAGTTTTATATAGTTTTGAAAACTTTTAAAGAAATGTTTAAATTGAATGACTCTAAAAATACCATGTAGTGTAACCATGAAAATAATAGCAAATTTTCTTTACTCTTTGAATACATGTGTCTAAATCTTATGCTTTAAAAAAAAATTAAAATATTTTTTTTTTCTTTTTTTTCACAAATACAATTAATTAATAAATATTATAAAGTTTTTAGGAAGTCATAACATAACATTTTACAACCTAAAAAGCAGAACCTTTTTTTTCCTTCTCAAAATGCATTCAAAATCTGCATTTGATTTATAATAACTTAATATTTTTCAATTAAAATCAATTGGTATTTTTTTAAGAATGCACCAGTGGATTGAAGCCAAAAGTGACAAGACAAACCGCTGAGTAAGTTTTGAAGATGAATTACTGGTGCCACACGATGAAAGTCCCACAGTACATGTGCAATAAAAAATAAATAAAACAAAACAAAAGCACAATATTTACATTATATAACAAGAACAGCGAAATCCAAAGATCTGCTTACGGTAGCTCAAACACCACGTACTACAAACAGCACTTAAGTTCTACCACCCTTTACTGTGTTTCTGGAGCCATTTTATATGCTTGACTCCTCCCCCTGGACCATACCACTCTAAAGGCATGTTTACTTCACATAATCACACACACATATATATATATAAAAAATAAATAAACATATATACAATAACTTGAATCTGCATTTCTATATCACAGCACATAAATAAATAACAAAAACAAATAATTCAAATAAAAATAAATATTTTTACAGATACGACAGATGGAACCTTCGGTGATGTCACATGCAACATGGACATGCTGCTCATATGGTGCAAATATATTATATAAAAGAACCGGATTTTTAACTGTACCAGTTTGGTAAATGACTCTTCAAAAGTGGTAAGTGTATTTATAACATTTATGGCACTGTTCTTAATAAATGAAAAGGACCAGATGAACATGGTGAAGTGATTATTTCTGTTAGTAATGAAAAAATAAACAAGTCTGTTATGATATAATATATGCTGATGTTGCAGCTGCTGACTCACATACTGTAGTTATGCTGCATTCCAGACGAGGTTTGATGTGGAAATATCCTAAATTAAATGTCTCACTTCAGACCTCAGTGAGTTCCAGGCAATCAGACGTTTACCACATGATGTTGCCACAACACAACGAGAGCATATTGTGTTCTTGTGTCAAATATGACAAAACAAAATAAAAATAACATAAAATTGCTTAAAAAACAGCTGATGAAAAGCAAAAACACAGGCAATATTACATAAACGTAATGTCTAATGTTAAAGTTTGTTTTTATGTTTTTGCTCATTGGAAGCAGGACTTGCTGAAATCTTGGGTGATGTCAAATTACGCATCTTGTTGAGGTTGATCAATGTACCCTGAGTTCAATATTCGACTTAGAGTGGCATTCCAGATGTTATTTCCAAGAATGAGGTGGGAAAAGTCCAAATTCTGAGCTGTCTGGAACACAGCATTAGACACATAAGACACGTAAACCACTTAACTGTGCATAGACTTAACATATAGGACATAATACTGTTATTGTAGGGACGTCGACGTACATTTTCATGCCTCTAAACATAACGTGGAACTGTGATTGGTTGCTTTACATGTCAGTCAGATGGCTTCTGCGTGGTCCTTGGCCAGTGAAAGCTGCTATGGAGTCCACACCTTCTGCTGTCAGTCTGAGGGTCTGGCTACACAAACTATGTGTGTGTACTCAGTCCATGTGTACCATGTAGTCACAGCCACAGGGACATGGTGAAGAAAAAAAAAGAAAGAAAAAGAAAGTAAGATGAAGGAAAACACTTTTGCTTTTGCGTTCTCTCGCTAATGTTTTGTGTTCCCCAGAGAAAATTTGCATTCCCTTGCAAAACTTTTGCATTCCGAATACAAAGAATACGAAAGCAATGACATTAATTTTCTTCCCAACTCATATTTTTTTTCCCACCACCATAGTTGTGCATGTCACGCTTATCGACAAAATTCTGTCCCCAAAGTTTATGTGAGAAATGTGAAAGACACTAAATATATTTTTACAAAAGTATTTCTGAGACAAATCTGAGCATAACATTATGTGTAAAATTTATAACTTTGCTCATGTTGAATACAAGCCTCTCTAGCCTAGGTATACATGTAATGGTAATAACACCCAAAGCTCATTATTGCTACTTACAGACATTAGAAACTTCAGCAATTTGCATTTCATTATATGCCGTGGACTAATCATAACTAAAGTTCATGGGGAATAACATCATGCAATCTTTGAGCACTTAGGAAAAAAAAAAATTAAAAATCAGAAAGCAGATTTCCTATTCATTCAGTCATTTTATTTAATTAAAATCTCATGTGTTCCCATATGGTGTGAGCTGCTTTGACTGACACACAGAAGCAAAGATTAATTATTTACCTGTGAGAGATCCTTTTGTACATGGCTTCTTTTGAGAGTCAATGACATTTGAAGTACTGGTTGAGTCAGGAACTTGAGTTTGAGGAACGTTTTCAATTGCTGACAGAGTACATATTCCTTTGTCCCATCATCCATATCTCATCAATAAAGCCAGTGTCCCATGCCTGTAATTTACATTCAATTAAGTTGTGTCATACATCTCTGTTTGTTCTGCAGAAATTGCTGACATAATGGTTGACATCTTCATTTCTCAGAGTTTTTCTGTGAAATGTTCAATCCAAATGTCTTTGTGAGCAAATTGTGAGGTATCAAAAATATTTATTCAGATGACAGTTGACAGTTTCTTGGAAAGGAAAATAGCTTAAATTAGCAGGTTGCCAAATAAGCTTTGCAAGGAGATAGATTGTTTTGGGACTGGCCTGTGACAATAAAACAACTGCAAAATAGTACATTTTTATAAAATCCATCCATCCATCCATGGCAAGTGTAACTTGCATGAGAACATGCTTTAAGCAAAATTAAGTATTTTTGATAAAGAATGTTTTCATGAAGAATTTTCACGAAAGGAGTTTGCTTGTTACCCTGTGGTTTGCTGTTTGTCGCATGATGACAGTGATTTTTGACGCTGTTTGAACATGGCAAAACAATAAATAAGTACATACAGCATGCATGCATGCTTAATTAGATTGCTGTGGATTATTTTCTGTCTCTGTCAGCTTGCAACATGATATCATTTGTTGAAGTCACACATAGTGCACATTCTAATTAGATAAGTTTGAGCCATATATTGGCTCAGACATATCCCAGCTGAAAAATCCAGCATGAATTTCATGCTGGTTCACCATGATCTTGTGGGATTGAGTGTGAGTAGGCTGTGTGCAAGCAATGTTTCGGGGACAAGCATTGTTTTTGTTTGCATATTTATATATTTAACACATTAATGATGTAAAAAAAAAAAAAAAAAAAAGATTAAAACATATGATTTATTGTAATATATATTTAGAACTTTGTCATTTTGTTTGCTGGTACAGTTAACAACAACTTGATAATGAACGTTGCTATTTTAGCTGTCAGTCACTGATTCCAAAAAGTGTACATAGTAAAAAGTATTGCAGTCAGGAGCATGACATATAGGCAATAGTGATAGACTGCAGTTTCAACAATTGCTGAAAGAAAATTAATTTAACCAAAGTCAAGGGCCAAGTAAGGAACACTAATCACCACAATGATGACTTCAAACAAACTTCAAAAACTTGTACATGTACCACATGAAAGAAATAAAGTCAAGCTGGTTTGTTATAAGTGAACATGGTAATGCTGTTTTTGGAGTTGTTTAAGCATCCTCTAGTGAGATATCATTGATTTTATTTGCTGTTGATTTAATCTAAGGCTGTGTGGCTATGATTGATTGGGACCTTATGAAAACTGAGCAGTGTTCATGTAACACTGAGGATTTTGCTGTGTACCATTAAACATATAACCTGCAACATGCATTTTTCGTTATTAAATAATTTATTAAAATTTTCTTGGTCTTTATTTAACTATGAACATACACTAACGGACATGATATACACATGTGACTGTTGTTGTGGTCTTGCTAGGATCATACCAACACCCAAAATACAGCATCCCAAGCTCGTCCCAGCATGCAAAACATACACTTATGCTGGTCCACCAGCACACCCACTTGGAACCAGCAACCAGCATCCCATGCTGGTTCCAAGCGTGCAAAATATACATTATGCTGGTCAATAGATCAAACCTAAGGGTATGGCACTGCTAATGTCACTAATTAAATAACTCTGGGCTTCGCTAGCCCAGATGCACATAAGTCAAGCCACAAGATAATAAGCCAGGCCTGATAAATGAAGTACTAGGTTTATTAGACTGATGTCACTTTAAAACCTGACAAACATGACACAGATCTGAAACACATCAGATGGTCTCTTTAAGTTAATTTAAGACTTTTTAACTGTTAACATGTTAATGCATGTGATTAATGCAAATAAATTACTGAAGCACATAAAACTGTGCCATTACCCCTTTGATGCATACGATCACACCGGTGTGATCAGTCTTGGCTGGCCCCTGGAGCGTACGATCAGATCACCTGTGATTAGAACGTTCAGTGCATCACGTGATCAACTGCCAAATTCAAATGTGCTTGCGCGCTTTGGCTGGCGCTAACCAGAGATGGACGCGCACAGCACTTTTCATATATCACATTTATGCAGTGTTTTCAATTAAATAATGTTTATTTTAGGTTTCAGACATTTAAATTTGTAAAATACACAATGATGTCTATAGAACCGGAAATAACAACCCTTTCCATAAGAATTAGACAACACGTTTTATTCCTATCAGATACACATTGTGAAAGTAACTTTAAAGCTTACTCTATTCTTCCCCAGTTCACTGGCTCACTTACTTTCATGTATTTTGGGAGAAGTAAATGAATTCACGTGTTGTAAATCCAACAGATCTGATTCTCTGTGCGCCGCAAACTAACATGGCGGCACCCATTGCGCATGTAGCTCAACTAACGCGATCATTATAAAGATGTTTAAACAGCAAAACACATCCACTTGCACATATTTTACAATTGGAATATCAGATATTTCATGCTATCGTTAACAAATTTGTGAATGTTTTGAATAAAAAAGGAAAAATGAAATAAAAGCAGATCATCAGTCATACAGTGCTGTGCTGTGTTACATGACAAGCAATGACGCGTCACCATAGAAAAATAAAGTGATAAGTTCTAAATAACGGTCACCTTAAAAACTCACGCTGGGGGGTCAGCCAGAATATTTTAAACTTACGTGAGAAAGGGTTAATGTAATTTATGTCACACAGTTGGATGATCTTAGAAGTCGAGATTATCAACAATGGCGCAAGCACCTGTAATGCTGGTAGGTGTAAATTTCTATTTCTATTCTAACCCTTTATTTCTATTCTAATCCTTTTTGAAATCTAACCCAATTTCGATTCTCTGTGTCACACTCACTCAGTTTTGATTACTCTTAGTTTATGTTTTTGTGGACTTTCCCCTGGTCCAGAACACAGCCGGACCCAGAGCCCATTTCAGTCAGAGAGCTACCACCCGCCACAATGGACTGTTTAGTTTCTAAACATCACTATGGATTATACATTAACTTTGTTCTCCTCGGATCTTCATTTGCCTCCATTACTTCCCTGCTTAGTCCTCCAGCCCTGCCTCTGATAGAAGTTTGCACCCCTTGCTATTTCCTGGGATACCTAGCTGTGTCATCAATCCTCAGGTCGAGCAAACTCCATCAGTGCCTGAGCGAGTGGATCCTGTGGCTCCGCCTCTGGCCACTGACCACCTCGATCTGTCTCGGCCCATCAACCTGTCGGCTCTGCCTTGGCTCCTCCCAGCTTCAGCTCCATCAGATACCCTCGGCCTATCAACTCCACCAGGTTCCCTCGTCCCACCAGCTCCCCTTTGCTCAGTCATTACTCCACCTTCCACCACTGACTTGCGGTTCTACCGCTACGCTCCGTTCCTCCACCCCTACGGCTGCAGTGGGCTCCTCTTTCCCTTCGGGTTTGTCTCAGTCCTCCGGTCCTCCATCACACCGGCATTGCCTAGGTCTCCTGTGCCAGCTATGTCGCTCTGTTCCATCAGTTTTCTGTCTGCGCCCTGGGATCCATCGGCTCCACCGCTGTCGGTCGTCCCACAGCTTCCATGACACCTTGGCACCTTCCCTCGACTCCACCGTGGGCTGTTGTCTCTAGGCTCTGGGACTGTGCCTTTGGACATCTACCACCATCGCTGCCGGGGTCTCGTCGTCTGTCTGTCACCATCCCTTCACCTGCTTCTGCCACTATCCTTTCACCATCTATCGCCACCCCTCCGCCACCCCTCACCTAGCCGTGAAGTCGCCTTCCAGGAGGGGGTGTTCTGTCACACTCACTCAGTTTTGATTACTCTTAGTTTGTTTTCATTGACTTTCACCTTTTGTTTTCAAAACAAAGTCATGTGTTCCTTTGTTTGAGTTTTCCCGCCAGTCATCAGTTCCCATGGACACTCATCAGATGATCATCACACCTGTTCATCATCTCCTCATTATCACTGTGTATTTAAGTTCCTCACCTTCACTCTGTGTTTGTCGGTTGTTGTGTGTGTGTGTCTAACACATGCTGTTACTTTGTCTTCATCATTGTGGATTATCTGAGTTTGTTTTCATTAAAGGATCATTTTGTTTATTGAAACCATTTTGAACTCTCCTTCATCTTCATCATCATCATCTAGTAACACTCCATTTGCGATCAGATAATTTTAAGCCGCTAAACTCCAGTCTAATGATCCAGTAAGTGAATTCATTGAAATAATCAGTCCAAAACAGTGCTAATGTAAAGAAAACCAGGCTGATAACATTGGAGATGGCAGAGAGAATAAAGACTTGCGTTGCATTTTCATTGCATTGTTCATTACAGTGTTTGTTTAGTTTTAAAACACGAGCTCTGTCATTATAATGTCATTGTTTCTGAAGAGTGTAAGCCCTCACGCATCACGCTGTCTGAAATACAGACTGAACGGAATGTCAAAACATCCCTCCGCTGTATGGCTAGATGATACTCAAACTACATTTCGTGGCTCAATAAAGCAAACCAGCATCTCGCTAGTAAAGTTTTGATGGATGAGGATTGCAGTCAAGGTAAAGACAATTGTGGTGACGTACAAGAGTCGTACAGTAAGCATGTGTGAATCCATTATTTTTGTGCAAACAAAACATGTATGTGTGCTCTTGACACACTGATCACACATTGTATATATGCAGAGACACACTTCAATGCATTCACGTTGTTTCCACACACATTTAGGATAATGTTTTGATTTGTCATGTATATGTTGCTGTGCAATTGCGTGGGGTCCTGTGAGCTCCTGGAAAACGATCGTGATTACTATCGCGGGGGAACCGGAACACGAGCGCGCTTACTACCGCAGGGGGAACCGGAATGCACTTGCAATTACTAACTCATAAATTTACTTTGATTTAAGCTTGCAGAAAATACATTTGTGAGAATCACCCTTTAATCTGATGGTTTACTTTGCTGGATATAGCAAATGATGACAAAATAAATGTGTTAAACAAAATAAATGGTGTTCGCTTAATTTCACGATAGGTGTGCAATTAATCATGATTAATCAAACAAAAAATGTGTGAATAATCGAAATTAAAAATTTTACAACCCTAATGGGGGATTTTTTCTTGGTAGGCTAGGAGTCAACTTGAGCCAGCTGTCAAAAGAAAATTTATACAATGTAAATGTACTAACTTAAAAATAAAAAATAAAAAATCTCCATCACTGGGCCAGCCCAATTAAGCTGCAGATTCTGGGGAGAAAATATCTGTAGGCAGCATTGCAGCTCTCAGACACACACTCCACTTATCTATCACACATTCACAGCAGTTTTATGGGATTGTGCCTGCTCTAAATTCCACCTACCACTCTCATTGAAAATGATTTGTGTCAGAGTGCCCCATCTTACTTCTGTATGCACATGAGTCTCTCCTCACCTGTGAGGGGCTGAACATGGTGGGCGATGGATGTTACAATACAGATCAAGTTAATGTTAGTAAAATGATTAAACAAACACAATGAAACTTTACTTCTTAGTTTATTGTAAAGTAAAGCATATAATGGGTACAATAGGTACAATTATCCATCTATGCACATAGAAAAATAAGTTTCTAAGTTTGACTGATGAAGTGAAATATTTAATGATCTTGTTTAGGTGCATGCACAGCTGAGTTTTTCTACGATTTACTGTCTATTTATGCCCAGGTGGCAACAGCGCTCATTCCATTAGTCAGATGTAGTATTTTACAGTCCTTTAACCAGGATGAAAACAGGTACTCTTGACACAAACATAAGTTTAGTGAGTGCTTTTTCTCATTAATCTTCATAATGCCTTTTTCAGGTTCTATAGTTTATTGTTTTTTTTTTTTCCCCTATTTGAGATGATGAATGTAAAGTTTGTAATAGAGAAGTTCAAGCACAAGTTTGCCTCCTGTATCTAATTAATTACAAAAATAAAAGTGGAACTGAGGTGGTGGAGGAATGCTGTAAGATTTGAAACCCATATGAAGAACCCATTATATCTTTAGCAGTATTGTTGGGATTAGGCAAAATTCTAAATTTAAGAAATGGCTTCCTTTCGATTCATTATTTAGAATTTGAATTAAAATGAGGATGAGGAATTAAACACAAATTATTACACACAGCCACATAACAGAAGAATTTTATTAGCTTTAGAATTGTATTACCTTTACGTGCACATGAACTTTAATGACATCCCATTCTTAATCCGTAGGGTTTGACATGGAGTTGGCCCACCCTTTGCAGCTATAACAGCCTCAACTCTTCTGGAGAGTCTTTCCACAAGGTTTAGGAGTGTGTTTATGGGAATTTTTGACCATTCTTCTAGAAGCGCATCAGGCACTGATGTTGGACGAGAAGGCCTGGCTCACAGTCTGCGCTCTAATTCATCCCAAAGGTGTTCTTTTGGGTTGAGGTCAGGACTCTGTGCAGGCCAGTCAAGTTCCTCCACACCAAACTCACTCATCCATGTCTTTATGGACCTTGCTTTGTGCACTGGTGTGCAGTTATGTTGGAACAGGAAGGGGCCATCCTCAAACTGTTCCCACAAAGTTGGGAGCATGAAATTGTCCAAAATGTCTTGGTATGCTGAAGCATTAAGAGTTCCTTTCACTGGAACTAAGGGGCCTAGCCCAACCCCTGAAAAACAACCCCACACCATAATCCCCCACCCCTCCCTAGAGTCTAGTGGCGGCATGCTTTACACCACTGCATCCAATGCTTTGCATTGCACTTGGTGATGTAAGGCTTGGATGCAGCTGCTCGGCCATGGATACCCATTCCATGAAGCTCTCTACACACTGTTCTTGAGCTAATCTGAAGGCCACACGAAGTTTGGAGGTCTGTAGCTATTGACTCCGCAGAAAGTTGCCAACTTCTGTGCACTGTATGCCTCAGCATGACCCCGCTCTGTGATTTTACGTGGCCTACCACTTTGTGGCTGAGTTGCTGTTGTTCCAAAATGCTTCCACTTTGTTATGATACCACTAACAGTTGACCGTGGAATATTTAGTAGTGAGGAAATTTCACGAATGGACTTATTGCACAGATGGCAACCTATCACGTTACCAAGCTTTCACAAATGTTTGTAGAAGCAGTCTGCATGCCTAGGTGCTTGAATTTTATACACCCGTGACCATGGAAGTGATTGGAAAACCTGAATTCAATGATTTGGAGGGGTTTCCCAATACTTTTGGCAATATAGTGTAAGTAAAATGTGTATTTCCTACTGGTGCACTAATACAAAAGATATAAATAACCATCTTAAAAATGTTCAAATTCAATTCAGAAGCCTGGTTGTTATGAACAAAGAAAAGATAAGCATTAGACATGCATTTAAAAACCCCATTTTCTGTATGATTTGTAAAAGTATCCATTATGAAAAAGAAGTTACTTAATGTTCTCAGATGCCAGATAAGTCAATTAATCTATCTATACATTCATCAAAAGCAGCTTATATAAGGGTTAATTGGTTAAGTCAGTTTTCTAATAAAAACCTTCTTCTGGAGAGGACTGTTGTAATGGCCAAGACTGAAATTGGGATGCTGTGTTTTGATCTGAAAACACCTCTTCACATGAGAACAGATGATTATGTCAAGCAGTGCACACCATCTGCGTTTCTATCTTCCATCTAACCCCTAAATGAAGATGTGACACATTTGGAAGTTCCTACACAGTGATAAACAACCAATGATTTTGGACATGACTGCTGTAATGACAAACTAATTAAATCAGTGCAGTTGGTTTATTTATTGAGAATGATGTGGATTTAATTCTGAAGTCATTGGTCTTGAGAGTTTAAGCTGAAACATGCAGTCTGTGCATCTGTCCATCACTTTTGTCCATCTGTCAGGACAAAAGGACAGTTCACACTAAGAATGATAACTATAAAGATAACTATAACGATAACTATATTAGCATACACACCGATGCACAATATCATTCTGTTTATTATAAGCATGTGCTGAAGTCATGTCATCTGTTACTTTAAATGCATTAGGTCTTTAAAGTAGGATGGATTCTGATTGGCTGTCTATAATGTTATCATTCATCAGCTGAAAAAACAAAACAAAAAAAAACGTTCCAAAGATATTGTTTCTCAATGCCGTTATTGTTGTAGTTGTAGTGTGAATTCTGCTATTCTTTTACATTTATTTAGAATGATTTTTAAAGCTATATCTTAAGTCATGACTGAAGGTCTTTTGTGTGGAATGCTGAGGCTATTAGAGGCAATAATGCATGCAGGAAGCAACTCTCATTCATTTGGGTGAGTCAAGTTTAACTCTCTGCACATTACATAAAGTCTGGTCAGCTTCCAGGTCCTATAATTCCCTTAATTTGCGGCAATCAGAAGAAATGGCACATTGCAAGATCCTTTGTGCAGAGGAGTTGAATTGAGCATCTGATTGTAATTTGATGTTAATCTCGCATCTGATCATCATGTGGGTCCCTCGCCCTCTGCCAGAAATTTGTGAAATTAGTCACTGAGGCCTTGCTAATTCATTTAGATGTCTGCCCCACTGTGGTTTTGAAGATTAAAGAAGTACTACAGCCCTTTCTCTCACAACCACAGTCCAAAATCAAATGAGCAGAGAAAGTGCAGAGAAACAGCCTGTGTCCTCACTCCCTGGCATTTGTAAGAAGACACGGCTAATGACATGTGGTCCTCGTAAATTTTGGAGTGAGACTGGGATTCGGCATATATGCTGTCACTATTAATTTCTCCTGCATCTCCTGCAGGGAGTATCAATCCCAATTCATTTGGGAGTTGCACGAAGGAATCAGGGCAGCAACTGGAGCTGATTATCAAATGTTCCATCCGACCCACTTTCACATATGCACTTGTAATGCTTGTATAAATAGGAAGGTAATTCCAGGGTCTAGATTGTTTCTGGTTCTCATTGATCTTTTTATGGGTTCACCGACCATTATTTTCCAATTAAAGTCTATATTCTGGTTAAACTAATATAATTAAACTATATATATATATATATAGTTTAATTATGCAGTGTAGTGCAGTCCATATAAGCTGTGAATGCTCTGCATACCCAAGCCATTTGTGGACTCGGCAATTAATTTTAACATTAATAAAGTACTATTAAATCCCTTGTTTGAGGTGTACCATAAAGCCTACATGATTGGTAATGTGTATGTAACTGTCCGTGATTTATTTATTTGCCAAACGACTTCTGGGTAAGCTGATCTACAGCAGCTTTTACGCCTTCGCGCATGTTCTGTTTGTTTTGGTTTTCATTTCATCACATGTGCTCCTTTGTTCTGTGTTCCCGCCACTCGTCAGTCATCATGGACATTAACCTAATGTAATCATCACAGCTGTCTGTCATTTGAGTTAATTGTCTGTGTATTTAAGTTCCTGTCTTTCCTTAGTTCATTGTCTTGTCTCGTATGTTTTGAGTGTTGTGTTGTTTTCCTGCCTGGATTCTGTATTCTCCTGTTGGATTATCAAGTAAAAACTTATTTAAGAATTTTATTCAACCAGTTTATATGTTTATATACAACCAGAACTTTTGAGGAACGTCATCATTGTCCTGTGTTCTCATTGTTTTGCTGGTATATGGCGGATTACATTGCCAGGATAAGCTGTGAGTGGACCGCTCGCCCAAGATCTCGATCAACGAAAATCACATTGTATTTGATACAAAACGAACTAGACTTAACCACATGGGGAATAAATCATAACTAAAACTATTTTCATAGTATTTAATTTTCTCCATAGGGAAAATTTCATCTCCATAATGAAAAATGAAAAATGAAAATTGTTTAAGACGGTCCTACTAGGCCTATCCGGGGATGCTAATCGATAGTCTGTGCATTTGTTAAAGTCATCAGTTTGCACAATTTCAACTTATTTTTTAAAGAATACTGATATTTTTATTATAGCCTACTTATTATAATTACATTTTATTTTTTATTTACAATAGGCTGCTAATACTAATTATGTTATACTTATTTTTAATTATTAATTTAAAAAGTACTTCTGGCATACATTATAATCGACGCCATGGAGTTTTTTATTTGTCATGTCTGATTTAGATCTGTGTCCTAAACTGGTACGTTGAAAGGTGAAGTATGTCATTTGGAACTTTATGAGTAAATTTATGAATTTATGTTTGTTCAGCTTCATTAATCACCCCCATATCTTATTTGCATAACAGTATTAATCATTTTAACACATTTTAACAAGATATTATGATGAATTCACCAATTGATGATTATAGCCAGTTTAATGTCAGCATAAGTGCATTTGTATTGATTATACAATCTTAGGAACAAGATTTACTGTCACACCAGTTAAAACTTTATCTTTAGTTGGATGCAGTCTCTGTTAAATATTCATGACATAAGGCTTTTTGCAGATTCCTGAATTCACTGATTAACAATAGAGCAGAAAGAATATGTGAGTGAATCAGAAAGTATCTGATACACAATCTATCCATCTTCATTAGGAGGCAGCAGATGTAATGCAAGACTTGTATGTGCCAAATTCATTATGAAAATGGCTCTAAAATCATTATATTGATCAAAAGGGTTGCAGTTTGAAATATATTTAAAATAGATAAATATCTGTAATAAATCAGGTCAGTTGTAATGATTGCATGAGTGTGTTCTGAAGTTAAAATAAAAATTTGGTTTTTATTTATTTATATATTTTTTGCATCGTAGTTGCATTCAAAGGTTTAAGAGGTTTCTTTGTTGATTTCTTTAGATTGGGAGCTTCAAACATTGCATTAGTCGGAACATTTACTCCTGTCAGTAGTGCAGTTTTTCTCGAAAAAAGGCTGCATTCGCTCAGCTTTTGGACTTCTTCGTAAGTGGACATCACAATTACAGGATTGAAATAAGTGCTGTTAGATGCATTTGACATGCTTTGGTTATATACCACAGGGCCTTTGAAACATAGAAAAGGAGTCGTTATAACTGTTTCCCTAGCACTTTCAGCCTCGTCAAGGCATCATAGATTGCAGTGTTTTTCAACAGAATGCTTTAAAAGCTTTTATATATATATATAAAGGGTTATAATGTTTCCCATTAATCAGTTGACTTAGCATAGGGCAACACCACCACATACTAAGATTCTAAAAGGCATGACAGACATGATAGGGTAGGGTGATGGAATAGTGAGCATGTCTACACAGAGCAAAGGCTTCTTGCTGAAGAGAAGCCTGA
Organism: Elopichthys bambusa; assembly: GCA_037101425.1. NCBI lineage: Eukaryota > Metazoa > Chordata > Actinopteri > Cypriniformes > Xenocyprididae > Elopichthys > Elopichthys bambusa. The sequence continues at coordinate 22,256,257 of CM074437.1, read as the reverse complement.
AGCTGTCTTTGCTGCTGACATAAAGACCTGCCAGGGTGAAAAAAGCCCCATGTCAGCCAACACACAAGACCTGGGCATGCAGTCCATCACATTAAGGCGAAAAGAGGCAAGATTGACAGCTACTACATGTAGACACTTAAAGGCTGAGATGAATTTCTCTTTATTCTGTTTCTCTTGTTCTAGCTCTCTGATTGAATCTGGCTTTGACAGGGTGCATAAAGCAAATGTTTTAAAGCCCTACTCTACACCTCACTAAAGAACACTCCCAATATGCACCTTTGTACAATAGAGAAACAACAGATCCCACATGGTTCCAGTACTATTTTTTCCATTTATTTTTTCCCCCACCATTGACAGAATTTCCCTTTATTTATGACACAGTGCTTCACTCGCCATTGACTGAATTTTTCAGGAATCAATGTTTTCAGTGCAGAATCCCTGGATCAAAACACATAAAAAAAAGAAGCAGAAACAAGAGATAAAAGCATTTATTATGCACATTGTAGTCTTTGACAAAAAAAAAAAAACAATTAAAAAAAATTAAACTTACCCACATTCAAGTGTTGATAAAAAAGAAAGCATGAAGCTAGAAGGATTTAGTTTTTTGTATTTATTTAAAAGCAGAGGCTCTGTATTTTCTTTTGATATATTGCATGTTTAGATGTTCATACAACAAAATATTCTGGGGGACATTACATTTTTGTGAAAATCATGAAAAATGCTGACGGTGCCTGTCACACCATCCAATAAAAGTTTGAAACGGAGTAGTATTATAATGCTATCATCTACTAGTGACTCTGAACAGATAGTAGCAACAACAACAGAGCTTCCATTAATCCCTGTTTGTTTACATCAGTGGGCTTGCTTTGATAGGAATGACTACACTTGACAATAATCCTCTGATTGGTGTGTATTTCTGATCTGTTCTTATGATTATATTTAATGTATTTCTTCACCATTTTCACTGTTAAACACTTTTTTTAATGGTGTTGAAGTGATGACTTCAACAAAAACATCATCAATGAACAACCTCTGCCCTCATAGGACTATCTTAAAAGGTTTATGAGTTTTCAGAATCGTACACGTGAAAGTGAGCATCCCTATGCCCTGCTCACTTTGATGGGAGGAAACCTTGAAGTGGGAACTCTGGAGGGAGCAGGGCAATAGTGTCTTGTAATGAAGCAATGAAATGTGAGCAATGAAAAACAACATCACTTTCTCTTTATCTGGAATGACCCTTAATATGGTGTTCCCTTTCTGCAGTGCCCTTCAAGGGAGCAAAAACACCATTTGGAATTCACCTTATTAGAGTCTAACAAAACCTACTAATGACCAGAATCTGAAACTCAACTCGACTGTCTGACTGTAGCTAAGAGATCAGATAATCTGTTGGTAAGGTTATTTTTGAGGAATTCTAGAGCCAACAACAGAAAGCTGCCTGCTGCCAAATATCGTGTCTACACTGGATGCAAGCAGTACGACAAATCTCTGACAGTAAACTGATGCCTTGTTCTATGTATGATGTACTGACACAAAGGACAAATGCTTTTCAAAGGGCGCTTTGTCGCATCCAGCGTAGATAGCTTATAGACAACGGTCGCGTCCTGTGTAGACACAATGAAACTCATGAAAGATTATTTTATGTGTATAGGCTCCATGTCTCAGGGCTTAAGTTGTGTTTTTCAGTTAATTCAGCAGGTAAACCTACACATAGCCCCCTTCAGTCCAATATACCACCTAGGGTCATATCTCTCTGATGATAAGAGGTGACAGCTCAGGCTGCTAGCTCAGATTACTCTAAGCCATTTCCCCCCTGTGTTAGTTCATGTCTTTTCCTCCGATCTACTTCTGCAGTTCAGAACCCTAATTTTGACTTATTACATGGACCTTAGAGCATAATCGTCCATTCAGCTTTGGGTCGCTGTCTGCATAGCAGTATATGTTTTATAGCTTAGGGTTAACGAGAACCCTGAGGACGACTGTGTGCCTGAACTTGCTGAAGACTCTCTCTTGTTCTCTTATCATTTGTCTCATATTGACTGAAAACTTCACTACAGTGAGAGACAGACTTACTGGATTCTTTTAATACAACCTGGCTCAGTTTGAGAATGGGAGCATCTTTACTTTTACTATTACTTTTATTGCTGTTTGTTTTATGGAAATTATGTGGATGGGCCAGAAAATGCTCCCATGAGAGCTTTAAGTGGTTGGCAGGGGTCCATAAGCACTGGTCCAAGCCGGCTTTAATGTTACCAGTGTCAATTTGTAAAAACAATCAAACAATCAATTAAAATTCAGCTCACAGCCAAGCTTGCTAAAGATGGCACAACATGCCTTGCCTAAATTGGACAATTACCATTGTGGACAATTTTATGATGGTAAGAATATCCGATGGCAGGACTTCGCTTGCAATTATGAATGCAAATTCAACTAAATTCTGAATTATTTGTCGTATTTCTCACTTTTCTGATCAATCCACATTGCGCACTTAAAGCCCTCTGCAGTCAATGATTTTCTCGCTTAAAACTCATCTTTGATCAGCAAAATTACATTTAAATATTTTTTTTTTTCTGTTAAAGTAATTTCTCAAGCCTTAAAATAGCTTGAATGTAACTCTACACCCTTGCGCATTTAGTATATGTGGAATCATGATTATGCAAATTGGTCCCCGCCTCTACTCAATCACACAAGCTCGGACTACCTGATCCTCTCACTTTACTGTAGTAAAGGCCGCACAATGGCATATGGAAATATTGTTTTAATTTAGCAATATATTTCTGAGCCAGAAACTGATTCAGAAAAAGAAGAGAAAGAGCAAATTTTACAGGTTTGTCTACAATTTGATTTATCAGAATGGTAACACATTTTATGTATCGCTCTCTACAATGTCGAACACATAATGTTAATTTATATGATTAATTTATATGCTTGACAAGTCAAGTCAAGTCACCTTTATTTATATTGTGCTTTTTACAATGCAGAGTGTGTCAAAGCAGCTTTACAGTGATAACAGGAAAATAATTTTGGCTGTGCAGCAGCTCTAGAAGAAAATAGTGTGATTGTCCAGCTTAAGTAAGTTCAGTATTGATTCATTCTGTTGTAAAAATCAGTTATTAGTTTAGTTCATTTATCTATACAGCAGCTCTGGAGAAAACAGTGATGTCATTGTCCAACTCAGTTCAGTTCACATAGAATGGTTTCAATGCAGGCAGATCAAAAATATCAAGTTGTTGAATATAAAGTTGAATGTCAAGTGTCCCCAACTAAGCAAGGCAACAGCAGCAAGGAACCCAAACTCCATCAGGTGACAAAAATGCAGAAAAAAAAAAAAAAAAAAAAAAACACCTTAGGAGAAGTCAGGCTCAGTTCTCCTCTGGCCAACAACGAACAGGGCATGATTATGATTCAGGCAGCGTTACGGGTCATAAATCAGATTGGGATTGGAACGGTCAAAATATTTAATCCAGTTCCATCTGGTTGAAGATCGGATTCATCACGCGGTATGGAAATGGTTTTGTTGAGGATCTGTGCCACTGGCTGTCGTGTCGATGAGGTCTTCACAGGGGATAGTTGACACAATCTAGCTGACACTTCAGGGAACCTCTGGTTAAACAGAGAGACTAATATTAGCGTAGATGCCATTCTTCTTATGATGTAACGAGCATATCGGGTGTTATAGAAAGTGTTCCCGGTTCCGGCTGACCTAATTTATGCAGCCTAACAATCCTTTAATGGATGTGAAAATATAAATTGATAATGTATTATGTGTATGTCAGGTTAAAGAGATGCGTTTTTAGTCTAGATTTAAACTGACAGAGTGTGTCTGCTTCCCAAACAATGCTAGGAAGACTGTTCCAAAGTTTAGGTGCCAAATAGGATCTACCGCCTGTGATTGATTTTGATATTCTAGGTATTATCAACTGGCCAGAATGCTGAGATTGAAATAGATGTGAAGGACTATAATGCATTAAGAGCTCGCTCAGGTACTGGGGAGCTAAACCATTTAGTGCTTTGTAGGTAATTAGCAAGATTTTAAAATCTATACAATGTTTGATAGGGAGCCAATGCAGTCTTGACAGAACCGGGCTAATATGGTCATACTTCTGGTTCTAGTAAGAACTCTAGCTGCTGCATTTTGGAATTTGACTACGTCATCAAACAGCTAATGTGCTGCTAATCTTGCACAAACCATGTTCCTGTTTGCCATCTTGGAGTCAGATAGCGACCTTCTAAAAATCCATATCCTTATCCTTAATGCTTTGCACAACTTAGAATGTCAGTGGAGAAAAGCATATAGTTATAACATCGTAATATACATCATATACATAATTCAACCGCTATATTGCTGTACCCAATTTTTAATATCAACAAAAAAATATACTGGGATAACCTGACTTCTCTTGAGATCCCCCTGCTTCGCAGCATAGTTAATGATATGCTAAAGCCTGCCCGCATGTTGACTGGTTTGGTTATAACATGTTTGTGACATAAAGGTAAGGGCGATTTCAAACCGCGTTTTTGAGACTGTATTTGGTAAACTGCAATGGTGTTGAATATGCACATGGTTTGTCTTAAAGCATATTAAAAACACCACATAGGCATATAAACAATATTAAAAATGTGATTTCACCACAGGGGGTCTTAAAGAAGGCATCTAAAGGGTTAGTTCACCCAAAAATGAAAATTCTGTTATTATTTTCTCACCCTCATTTCATTCCAAACCCTTAAGACTTTTGTTCATCTTCGGAACACAAATTAATACATTTGTAATAAAATCGGAGAGATTTCTGTCCCTCCATTGAAAGTGGGTCAACTAACCCTTGGGTGAACTAACCCTCAAACTTTACTGAAACACTAAATTAATTTCTTTCATGAGTTAATGCAGGTTTACATATATTCATCAAATTTATCTCACTTTATTGTTTGCATAGTTACACATTTTATATGAAAACAAGTGTTTACTGAAAACAAATATTAACATTTTTGGATTGTTGGACAATTGGTTGACTGTTAAAGGCATGCCAACATGGTGGGTGAATGAGATAAATAAATGTATGTATGTGTGTATATATATATATATATATATATATATATATATATATATATGTGTGTGTGTGTGTGTGTGTGTGTGTGTGTGTTCAAATAGATTTATACACACACAGTACCATATTACATGATATACAGTATAAGTAAATATATTTTCACATATTTTTTAGTATATTAAAAGCTGCAATTTTTTATGTATTATTTAATATATTGTAATATATTGTATTATAATGTATTATGTTGTATATTTTCAATATACGTTAAATAAATTAATATTTTAATTTGTTTATATATTAAGGAAATACATTTTCTTTGCATAAGGGCAGGTCGGGTAAAAAAAAACTTAGAGGACCATCTATGGCACTGTTGGGAGACCTTGCATTATGCCACTTCTCTGGACAGCTTTGAACACAGGGGTTAATCATGTTTCACGCTTATTCCAAATAACCTCAAACAAGCCACTGTTTCATTTTGCACCTAAATCAAGTACTGTCCGGCAAGTTCAGTACACCCGGTGCATGCTTAATATTCCCTCATTACATTTTATTGCATCTCTTTGTCTTCTAAACACTGACGGCTACGGCAGGGTAAAATGTGTTTGACAAGTCTATGTTCTTCACCATAAGTCATTACACTGATCCCCAAAAGCACACTAAATAATGAAACTGTGAATTTGTCAACCGCTAACCTACATTGATTCTTACAAATGTGATTTGTGTTATATTCAAGAGCTGAGAAAGACCAGTTCTCAGTCACAATTTAATCAACACTATGGTGATGTGTTTTAGCTATGTAGTTAGTTAGCATTACACTGTTTCTTTAAATGCAGAGGCTATTTACAGTAAGTGCGAAGGAAACGGTAGATGCTTTATAAAAAAGTATAAAGAGTATATAGTGGCATATAAATTCCACAAGCTGCCTCAGAAGTTGCAACCTATGCAACCTGCAACCTACCCTGACCTATGTTATCTGTCTTCCTGCTTCCTCCGGTCTGTTGGTCTGTACCAAAGCCACTGGAGGGCAAGCCTGCAATCTTTAGCCAGAAAAGCATAACTGCTAAAGCTGACACAGGGAAGGAGACAAGAAGCCATTCATTTGTTTGTTTTTTAAATGTATATCAATGGAGGAGAGGCTTCACTACGCTGAATAAACAGCTTTTGTTAGGAGATAGCTTCTCATTTAATGAATTGACAGCCTGTTTGCTAATATTCAACATGTTTTACACTAAACAATACTTTCATTGGGAACGTCTCAGGTTATGACTGTAACCATGCTTCCCTGAGTGGGAACGAGACGCTGCGTCTAAGACACTATGGGAACGCCTCTGCATGATTGCATCGTGAAGCATGTGTGAAAGCAGTCCAATTTGGACCCCCCCCCCCAGCAGGTGAGGAACGCATCCGTCGTTAGCATTATGCAATGACAAGAAGCCCCCAACACTGGCCCTTGGGAAATGAACCAAGGTTTCTTCCACAATACACAGGCACAAAGGCATTGCCACATAACCTTGATTTTGAGCCACCACTCCAAAGGTCTCATGTGCAGCAGGCCAAAAGGTATCACGTTGGGCGCAGCTGCCATCAGACCCAACAGTCTCTAACACTGTTTCACAGTGAGTGACTGGCCTAGCTTCAGCTTGTTTATAGTCATGAGAATTGCATCTATATGGGCAGGCAACAAACGTGCCTGCATCGTAGAAGAATCCCATGCCACAACTAGAAAAGTGGTTCTCTGAGCCTGAGAGAGCACACTATTTTGGCATTTAGTCCCCCAGCATCTCTATGTGGCAGAGAACATCTCGATGTTGAACCGCCAACTGTCTCGATTGAGCTAGTATTAGCCAGCTTTGTGTCATGATTTGTTTCAGAGTGAGCATTCTGAACTTGAGCTGGGGGTTGGCAAAACAGCCGTATGGGCACCGTATAGTGAGGTGTAATCCATTTCCCTTCAGAGGGGACTGGCATCAGGACTTCTTTGCCAAAGCCTTCTTAGAGATAATAATGGTCCTCAGATCCATTTTACCCTTTGAAGGCTTCAACTGTGAGTGCGCCCCGATCCCCAGTCTTTCTGAGGGGGAGTGCGGGTGGCGACGTTCAACTTCTGTTGTACCCTATGCGAGGAGCTTGTAGACGGCTGGGACTGCTCCGGCCCAGCAGCCCCAGAGACTTGAGAGCAGCAAGGAAGAGAGTGGGGCGATTAATTATTATATTGCGTAAAGCTGCCTCCTTGTCATTTCTTGCTTCTAACAAAAGGCAGAACAATGCCTAAAAGCTGTTGTGTGACAGGGTGCAAACAAGGTTAAAAAAAAAAAACCCAGAACCAAGTTTTTATAAGCTACCAAACTGTAAAAGCCAGCCTTTAAGGAAACAAAAGTGGTACTTTTTAGTATTTTAGTAAATTTTAGTTTCTCAATATATCTCTATATACACCCTATTCACATAGGTGTCCTTTTACAAGGTTAAAAATAATTAATGTTTTTTTTTTTTTTTTTGTATTAGCATATCCTGTCGCCGATTATGTTCCCGTTCAGTGGCCGTAGTTCTCAGAGTAATATGACACGTTGCTCTCTCTATCAATTGCCTGTATCCACTTTTGTGTCCTTAAACGCAGCTTATAAAAACTTAGTTCTGGGTTTATTAGCTTGTTTGCTGTACATCCTGTCTCATAGCAGCTTTTAGACATTGTTCTATTTTTTGTTATAAGTCAGAAATGACAAGGAGGCAGCTTCATGCAATACAAAGTCAATAGAGAGAGGGTTGGATTGTCTCCCGTGTTCGAATTGGATGGAAAGGGCCAACCTGGTGGTGGTGGGGAGGATAGAGGGGAACGTCAGTGTCATCTACTGTGAACATATAGTGCGTATATACTCCAGGTGTCAAGCAGTGATTGGCCAGACCTATTATTATGAATGAATGACGTGGCATTAGAGTCTTCCTGGTAGAACTCACGCTGACACCATCATTTCTACCATAAAGACTCAGAAGACAGGTGAACGTTTACATGGCATTTATTCCATAAAGTATAAACAGATGGTAGTGAGCTACAAAGATTCATGTTTAGTTGTATAGAAAAGTTATTTGGCATAGGCCCCGTCCTTAGTCCAAAAATGGGGATGCAGATTTGGCTGATCCTGCCTGAAGATGAAGACAGGGGTGGAGCCTACCCCCAAAACCCAAAAGAAATTTGAATTAATACTCAACAGTTGAGGCTTTTCTTAACTAGAATACCTAAAAGAACAATCAAAAATTTAAGTATTAAACTGTGTGACAAATGAAGGCATAAATAGTAAATATTTATGACCAAACGACTGTATAAGCTATGGGCATGAGAAGCCACATAAGGCCGATTAACACAGAAAGACCATGTTATGTTACATGTTACATGAAAGGCTGTGACAGGCCGTGCTGTGCGAATGGCTGCGATAGGACCACGATAGGCCAATTATGTAAAAAAATGAAAGATCATGATAGGCCAATTATGTGAAGGGCCACGACAGGCGTAAAACAATAATGGTCAGTTTTACCTGATGGCCATGATAGGCTTATGACCAGGCGCAGAATACTGAACGCAGAGTAACGCTAATATTCAGTGTGTAGTGCGCTGTTACGAATGTGAATCACAGTGACTGTGAACCTTTGTCATTTGCAGTGCGGGATGGGAGTCAATATGAACAGGTAGACTGTGGGTTATGTAGCCAATTCTATTTTCGGTACTGGCTGAGAAGCAGCTGCTTTCAAATGCTCCTCTGCATATTTGTGTTTACACTCTGAAGAGCGTTGAAGGTTTGTATTTAAAACGTGCTTTGCAGTGATGAGCATAGCTGATCACGGACATGGCTGTTGAGAGCATGAATGCAATGGCCAATCGGACGTGTTTTACATTAGTGCAGAATACACTCAATCAAGATCAGAACAGCTCAGCGCTTGTTCACTGGCTGAGGCTATACGTCTACATTAATCCAGATAGATTTGAAAACGTAATTTTCGTTTTAAAAATGCTCTCCGTCCACAATAGCATTTTCCAATGTTTCTCATCCACATTAGGGCTTTTCACACTGCGCTTGACCCCAGGTTATCATCTTTCTAAACACTGTTTTAAATCCCGGGTAAAGGAGCATTTTACATTTCTAAATTAAATGCGGTGTTAGCACTGCTTTTTACCCTAGGTTATGAAATCCTGCTCTGGAGCAGGATTAGCACAGCTTTTGCGGTGTTATCTCCGCATTATGGTGCCAAACTTGTACAGTGTGAAACAATGCGGTGTTAGAATGTTACAACTAGTTGCTTAGCAACCGACAACCAATCACATGCCTCATATTGACGCGCTTTGGGCAGTCACGGAAACACAGCGCAATGTATAAACAGTCGATGTGTAATGTAGATTAAGGCAATGCTGAGGTGTGATCGCGTTTCAGATGGGGATACTAATTTTGCAAGTTCAAATGTTAATTTCCTTTGTTTTCTCTTGGTCTAGAGAGTCCAACATCAGTCTTACAGTCTTACATCATTTTCAAATACCTACGTTTTCACAGTCACACTACAATGCGAAAATGGCATTTTCAAATTTAGCCACCTGGAGAGAGCTTTCAAAAGCTTCTTTTTTGTTAATAAAAATGCTGTCTCAGTGTGGACAGAAGGCCAGAACGGAGAGAAAAAGATGCATTTTTCAAACGAAAACGTATTAGTGTGGACAAGGCCTGAGTTCTGCATGCTCAAGGATCCTCTCAATATGACCAACGAAGTGTACATGATGTAAGAGGTTTATAGTGCAGTCTGTTAAGGTCAAACTATAACAGGTTTTTTCTACAGTGGCCGAGAGAGCTCAACGCGCTTGCAACTGAAGAAAACACATGCAAATAGAAAAAACACCAGCAAATAAAGAAAACATCTTCATCAGTTTGACAACATATGTGCTGCAAAAGTTCACAACACAACCAAATACAGAAATGCGTTGCAGTTCACAACACATGCAAAAGTTCACAGCACATCCAAATACAGAAACGCGCTGCAAATATTCACAACACATGCAAATACAGAAATGCGCTGCAAAAAGTTCACAACACATGCAAATACACGCACTGCAAATACTCAAAACAGAAGCAAATACAGAAACGCGCGGCAAATAGCACATACCAGGCCTGGCGATCTCAAGCCCCCCTCTGCGATGATCTGGATGATGATGATAATGATGATGATGAGGCTACTTTTAGAATTAAATTAATATTTTATTTGCCCCGCAATAATTTATAGCGCATCACACATAACTGACGCGCTGTAATAAGTTAGCTAACTCCTCATTTAAAAAGACTTGTTTAACACCTACATCTCTTCTCATTTTTTCACTACGTATGGGCCACAAGAGAAATATTAAGAAATAAATTAAGGTTAAATAGTATTATCAGAACATGTTGAAGTAGAGCTCTCATCACTGAGTTTTTAGTTTCACTTTCTGCAGTGAATAATTTACTGGGATTTGAGACATAAAAAAATAAAAATAAAAATAAAATAAAAAAAAATATATATATATATATAAATATATATAAAAGATTATTTATTATTATTAATAATTTATTAATAATATTTTTTTACGCAAAATAATACCCCAAACCATTTGTCCTGGCGCCGAGACTGGCACAGACCACAATGAAAATGTTTTAAGGGAACACCAACAAGTGACGTACCTGGCTGGGACCGCTTATTGCTCAATGTTTACTCTTCAGTGGTGTGCACCTGAAAGGTGAGTTGTTTATCTTAACATCCTGATCATATGTGCATTGTGAGCAGGCCTATTTGCAGCGCATTTCTGTATTTGCTTGTGTTGTGAATTTTTTCAGCACATTTCTGTATTTGGATGTGTTGTGAACGTTTGCAGCACATTTCTGTATTTGCTTGTGTTGTGAACTTTTGCAGCACATGTGTTGTCAAAGTGATGAAGATGTTTTCTTTATTTGCTGGTGTTTTTTCTGTTTGCATGTGTTTTCTTCATTTGCAGCACGCTGAGATCTCTCGGCCACCGTAGTTACCGCTAAAGTGTAGAAGTTTAGCTGAACTGAAGCGTTTGACAGTTTTGCGGTGTTTATAAAAGGAGCACACTTTTCTCGCTTTCTTTGCTTGTTTTTTCTCTATGCACAGTTTGAAAAAAATGTTATGTTTTCCATGCAGCTATTTCAGGATGCAGTCTTTATGTTAAATGTTGAGTTGAGTATGGAAATAAATTAGTGCTCCTGTCGGCTTTGATACTTATTGCATCTATTATGTCTTGGTGGGATATCTAATGTTGTACAAAACGACTCTCTGTCCTGTACACAGTACAAAATCTGATGTACATTATGCTGTAGCAGAATAAAACGCAGATAGAGACGTATTAACTGAAGGACGTCTATTTGTGCTCAGCCAGACATATTGGATATTTTACAAGAATAAAGCATGTGTTTGAGTAAAAGCATGTCTTGTCATTGAATATTCTCTTCTGTTGAGTCCTGCAAACACTTGGCCTGAAAAGATGTTTGGTTTGTGCTACTTTCAATTGCACATTAAGTGACAAACTAACAGTGCTTGCAATGATGAATTGAACAGCATTTAATGTGAACCTATAGATGCGCTGATGTCAGTGCTGTACTTCAAAACACACTGAGCATATACTTATTTAATTAGAACATAGCGATTTCATAACACTGAGCCAATTCGTGATTCCAGCTTAACTTCAGTTAATCATGATTAACTCAAAGGGGAAATATTAATAATTATTCATAACTCATTTTGATGATTAATTATGATTAGTTATGAATATGTGAATCAGTTAATCAGATTAACTTGATGTAGCTACATTAAAATTAATATTACAATCAATTAACCTGTTCGTCCAGTGGACACTTAGTGTTAATTGTTTATTAAGTCTAAGAAATGTTCATTTCCAGGTTATGGAAAAACAACATTCTATTTGTACAGTACTACTCAGAGCATGTAGTCAAGATCTAAATCATTTAAGAGGCAATTTATTAGCAGACGGAGTCAGAACCAAACATCTATTGTGCACAATCTTTATTAACTAACTCACAAACACATAACTAAACTAACAAACACATAACATACACGCAGGTCACACACATACGTAGGTAAAAATGAGCAATGATAGAGTTGAACCGGAAGTGGGACCGGAAATAGAGCTACGGAAAGAGTCAAAGTGTCTGGAAAAAGAATCATCAGTATTTCTCAGTAATAAAACACCTTTGCTGACAGGTGGTCTACACATTAATACTAAATCGCTGTTTAGTGTTCAAATGTACGATACTTGCAAGGTGCCTTTAGGCTGAGGAGCATCGGATCTGCAGACTGAGGAGAAATCGATGATTCTGTCCCAGTATCTTCTGCATTGGATGAAGTCATATGAAACAACTTAAGCTGTTAGTTTGACTCTTAGTAGGGAAAGAGTCCTCACTCTCACAGATGAGCACATGGCTGGGTTGCAGGCCTAGGCTTACAGGCCTTCCAGGCCCTCCAGGCCCACAGGCCTTGGCCTGATGACGCCTGGAGCAAAAAGTCTTTTTTGTCGTCCCAGAAGCAAGAAGAAGAAGAAAGAGAGAGGGGCGTTGTGCTCTAGCTTTTAACCACTGGTCAAAGTCCAACCTCTTAGGGTTAATGTGGCCAATGAAAATGTTATATTTCCAGGTGACAACACACCCCCTGTCCGGGCTTTTACGACAGAGCAAGATTAACTGATAAACTGAGTTTTGAAGAAGAACTATTAAACATTCTTGTAATACTGATGTGTTGCACAGGTATGGACATACCTTATACACAAGCATTTAAATCTTCTTGATACGAATCCATAGACACTAAACATGGCATAACTGAAGTTACCTTAAATGTATCATAAAACATGTGAATACAATGAGTGCAATACAACAACAGTAATAATGGATACTATTTCCTGGGGATGTGCATGTTCATTTATAGAACAGTCTGTCTATAAATGAATGCAGGAAAGTCTGTGTTCTGTGGGGATAATGCAGAAAAGATGCACGTTTCCGGTGTCTCTTCTCTGCTCTCAATGTGGCAACCACATTCTTTAGCACAATAAAACTGAGAACTTCTCGGGGGATGGGGGACAGGCCCCAGAGTGCTTTAAACACTTATTGGTTAACTATAACACATAATTGTGTCTGATTTGTCTCAGTCGCTACATTACTCCAAACTTACATGCAGAGGGAAAAATTCCTTGTGCTATCGATAAATTAATAATCTGAGTTAGAGGTCCGGTAAATAATTCTTTGAGTTTTTTTAAAAAAAGAGTATCTAATCCATACTTATCTTTAGCTGTTGAATTTTTAAGTGAACTTATTATTCTATCAACTTCTCTATTTGACACCTGCTTAACAGTAAACTTGGACAAGGCACCATCCATCGATGCGATACATGGAATGTCCATACAAATAGACTTAGTAAGAACACTTATTATATCTACAAAATAATTATTAAAAGTATTTGCCATCATAGCATAATCACTAATTTGTTTTCCTTCTGTTTCAAGTTCTATATTTCTCACTGATTTTTTACATTTTCTTGTTAAATTTCTCAGATTTTCCCATATCAATTTAGTATTTCCTTTTCCCTGCTCTATTATAGAAATATACAAATTTGCTTTTGCTTTTCTAATCTCGTTTATTACTCTATTTTTTAATTTATTAAAATTTCGCCTTTCACATTCCAACTTTAGATTTTAGAAACTGTTTCAATGCGTTATCTCTTTGTTTCATAAGTGACCAAATATTTACATTTAACCAAGGTAGAAAATTTGTCTTCCTTAGTCTGCTTGGTCTTCCTTGGTCCCCGCTTGGCGAACCCTGTCGAGTACCTCTGCCTCCCCTTGCGGCTCGGACATTGCGGAGTGTCTGATGCCAGGCCAAACGTCCGTCACCGACGTTGATGTTTGGCTGGGTGCCATATGTTGCGAGCCCCTCCACATGAGTGGTCGCATATGTGTATTGTTCACGGTCAACTCCCCACAGTGAGCCCGTGTCTTTCCCTTAGCAGAGCCAGCTCTGCTGTCACCTGTCAGATGAGTCTCCCCCTATGTTTAGGCTGGAGCCATCCCAGGGACTCCATATGTGTACTGCCCTCAGCCAGTCCATATGTGTATTCTCCACGTAAATTGCCTCACCTACCATGCAGGGGAGGTAGTGGTCTCCGCAGCGTCCCCTATGGGTTCGCTTCCCCAGTGTAGTCTAGTTTACTTAGTGGGTATGTCAGAACAGCAGTAGACTCTCTCGGCGTAAGCTCGCCCCCTTCCCCATCCCATTGGTGCACCGGGTGGCTAGAGCTTGTGGAGGGCAATGGAAGGTGTTCATAACTGTGGCGCTTTATTTGGGATCCCAATTCGTTGGTCACTACTGACGTATGTCGAACATGACCGACTGAAAGGGAACGTCTCTGTTATGTATGTAACCCTCGTTCCCTGAAGGAGGGAACGGAGACGTACGTCCCGTCGCCACAGTTTCTGTATCCTCCTCAGCGAAAAACAGAGTGCGATTGCATCTGCTTCCCTATTTATACCATCTGGTGGGGGCGGTACGCATTATGCAAATATCGCACGCCAATTCTATTGGCTTGTTTTAGATCACTCGAAGCTAATAGGGCTCTCTAGCAATATCCCAATTCGTCGGTCACTACTGACGTACGTCTCCGTTCCCACCTTCAGGGAACGAGGGTTACATACGTAACCGAGACATTTGAATAACATCCAATAACATCCATTAGAACATTTGTATCCCTTTCAACACAATTTTGAGAAAAATATTCTTCCCACTATAGGTTACAACACAAACAAGCAACAACAAGAGCTCACTTCACACAAGTCCTCAATGAAAGTGACTGCTGAAACAAAATTCGAAAACGAAAAAAAAAATCCTCGAAGAGATGACCTGCATGCTTCTGAAATTTGATTTTGCTCTCATTAGAAACTCGTTTCTGTTGCCTCAATAGCAATGAACAATCAGAATAGGCTTGTTTGAGATTAGCAAAATCTGCACAGAGCCAGTCATCGGTGATCACCGCGAGATGCATGCCGGTTAAAAATGTGTCCGAGTGTGGTCCGACTAGCTCTGATGTCATGCTGATGTGTGTCAAAAATGTCTCACGATGGTGAGGCAGCTTCGTCAGATACTGCAGTCAGGCACAGTTGCTCTCCATCGACTGCGCTGATCAAAAGCACGATGGGAATCGAATTGCTGACGATGTATTGAATTTAAAACTCTGATATCATGTTTTTATGTGTATAAATTATGTGTGAATATTCCCAAAATCTCTGACAGTGCGATCTCTCTATGGGTTATGTGATTGTTGTCATACTTCTAAAAAAAATAAATATAAAACATGCCTGTATTAAATGATCGATAAACTTGTCTTTCGAATGGAATTAAATAAGTACTTTGGGTGTCTTGTTCATCATATTTATTTTTATATAAAAGCAACAGAACTGAAGTTACATCCTTTTTATTAGCAACACAGCACGTGTGAATCCCGCAATATCAGTATTTGGTCTCATAGGTGTCTGATCCACTACGAGAAGAGACAACTGTCTGTCTTGGCTGCACATTTTTCACTCCTGCCCTCACTGCAGCCACCTACTCTCGCCTACATTTCAGGTGAGGCGCATCTCAAACGAGCCTATTGATAGGCTGACACGAACCTAGACTTAAATCACCGCTGTAGCATTTAACGTTTCCCATCGTTAAAATTATTAACATTTTTACCTGAGTGATTATTTTGTTAGCTTACATAATCACAATAACAGCGTGCATCATGAAACGGACATTGTTTACGCAATCATTCACAGAAGCTTAATTTTAGATTAAACTACAGTACAGTATGTCTGAAATTTAAAGGACTACGATAAAGTCAAGATACATTTTCGGTTAACTATTTCCAAGACTGTGAAGGGAACGTGAAATGAATTCATTGCTTAGGTTTCAAGCAGTGATTAGTCAGACCTATTATTATGAATGAATGACGTGGCATTAGAATCTTCCTGGTAGAACTCACGCTGACACTATCATTTCTATGTAAAAAAAATACATTATATAGTTGATTATGCAAAAAACAGGTTTCAAAATTTTAAAACAAAAGAGCTTTAAAAGGAAAAACAGAAAGGAAAAACATATGACACCTCAGCATGCTGACTGACTGACAGAGACCTCTGGCTCAAAAGGTTGCATGCTGTAGTATGGCAGGGAGTGAATACATACAACGGGATCAGTGCAGACATGCCTCAAGGCCTGTTGACACCAACTCAAATATTCAGCATGAAACTACTATTCAGATATGATTTGTCTGTTCAGGCAAACAAAGAAGGCAGGCAGAATGAAAATGCAACTTCACTCTCTGACAGTAGGTGGCACAAAGAAACGGCAAAGGCAAGCCACATTCACATGATTTCAAACAACCTTTCAGTTTTTATCTATTATGATGTTTATCAAACAACACCAAGTACAAAAGTACATAGAAAGAGATATGGGTCCGGATTCTTCCTCTACTATTCACTGTCGCTTACCAAAATTGTCTGTTTGTGAGTGACACCAAGTCATAGTTTTATATTTATGTACTGTAGGTGCATCTTATCACATGCTGCCAGTAAAAATGTGAAGTCATACCCCTTCCCTTAATCACCCACTCCCATTGTACATCTGGATCTGGGACAGTGATAGGATGGACGAAACAAGTGTAGGTGGATCACCATCAAAAGCGTTAAATATAAGTAGCTCTTCTTTGTGTAAACTGACAATGATGAGGGAAGATCAGCTGGCATGGTGACATGCATATTTGAAATCTCTTTTACTGTCTCTCCATTAGCATATATGGGTTGGTAATTGTCATGAAATGATCAATACATGACCTAAACTATGGTGCACACAGTTACTTAATGTATTTTTAACAGTGCTGAACCACAGAAAAATTGTCTTTGTGGCTAATTAGCCTTCCTTCCATCCATTCACACATCTGTCTGTCCACCTTCCAGCCTTCCTCCTTCCTTTTGTTCTAAATCACAAAAAAAAAAAAAAGGTTGATTAAGGTTGATTATTACTTATTAACTCAAAATAAGTAATAAATATGCATATTTTTCTTACAAAAATACATCGCTTTGCTTCAGAAGCCCTTTATAACGTATGGAAGCCACTAAATAAAAAAATAGAAACAGTAATTGCGACTTTATGTCTCAGAATTGGACTTTTTATCTCGCAGTTGCGAGTTTATATCTCACAATTCTGACTTCTTTTCTCACAATTGCGAGTTATAAAGTCACAATTCTGAGATATAAACTTGCAATTGCGTGATATAAAGTCAGAATTGCAAGATATAAAGTCGCAATTGCATGATATAAAGTCAGAATTCTGAGATATAAACTCAAAACTGCGTGATATAAAGTCAAAATCTTGGTTACTATTCACTCCCATAATAAAGCTAGGAAGAGCCAGAATATATATTTAATATAACACAAATTGTGTTTGACTTAAAGAAGAAAGTCTTACACAAAGTATACACCTTTGGTTGAGGGTAAGTGAATTATGGGATAATTTACATTTTTAGGTGAACTAACCTTTTAGGTTTCCAACAACTCTTTAGATCATATTTAAAAAGATTTCCCTTGAAATTTTGCATTGGAATACTTTGCAAGTGCCTGATTATAAACACAATGTAAAAGTGGACTAGTGAGTAGATGAGTTTACCTGTTTGGCTGATGATGTTTAATGTCCCCAACAACCTCTGTAGTCCTATTTTTAGGACAAATAAAAGATTATTATTTTTTTAAAGACAAACTTAAGAAAAAAAAAAAAAAATTCAAGGAGTATTACTGGTGTATTTTATGTTGTAGAATAAAATGTGAATACAATATCTTGAGCTTGTGTTAACCACAGACCTTACATCAGGCATTTAACCAGCTTTTGGCCTACAAAAATACGTCATCCCTGCAGCAATTTATTATAAGTGATGAAGTTGTGCCTGAAACTTTAGCATTCCATCTACAGTTGTTGAGCAGTTTCATGGGAGGATACTGATCTGCTCTTGATTAATACTTTATTGATCCTCTTGGGGCAATTCAGTAGAAAGGAAGATTTCTTAGTCAGCAGTATTCTAGTCTTTACAGAGAAACGCTAATGAACTTAATATCCATCTCCTAACCACTTGACCATGACTAATTAGCTCAACAGATGATTTTCAGCCACAATGAATTGCTGCCATACCAGATTTTGATGACTTAAGAAAAAAAAAATAGTATATACTAGTATTTTGATATTCACTGTTATAATAACAATTAGTGGCCTAATAAACAGTTATAATATACCTAATATACTGTTATACTGTGAATAATTTTAGATCTACTTTGCAGATATTCCTATTAATTAACAATGTTACTGATGATCAATCTCTTTATGAAGGTCAGCAGTGTAAACACACCTATGAGCCGCAAACGAGAGCACCGGGTTCTTCTAATGGTGATCACCATGGTGATCTTCTATCTGCTCTGCTGGCTGCCCTATGGGATCATGGCTCTGCTGGCCACTTTTGGAGCCCCAGGACTGGTGACTGTGGAGGCAAGCATAGTGCCCTCCATCTTAGCGAAGTCCAGCACTGTCATTAATCCTGTCATCTACATCTTCATGAATAAACAGGTAAGCATAAATAAAGATGTAGCCCCAAGGTTGGGCAAATATCAGAACTTAGGTATTTTTGAATTTGTAAGTGTGAATTTTAATTGAAATAAATTTAACAGTCACATATTAGCATCAGGCATTCTGTCTACACTGTAAATCCTAATGGTCAAAATACTTAATTGTTTTGAGTAGGACAAACTTAAATTTAACAAATTAGTTCAGTTAAATTAACTGTTATGAGTATTTAGAACTTTCTTTCTTTTTTTTTTTTTTCTCGAGTTCACAGAACTGATATATTTTAAGTAAACTGAACTGTTTTATTGTTTTGAGTTGTATGAACCAGAGATGGAAACTCGAGTCTGCGACTTGGACTCGAGTCGCACTTAAGTCGCAAAAATAAACAACTTGCGACTTGACTTGGACTCGTGAACTACTAACTCGAGACTTGACTTGGACTCGTGAACTACTATCCCGAGACTTGACTTGAGACTTGACTTGGACTTGAAGACAAAGTAAAAAGTACAAGTCTTTTGGCGTGACATTCCCGATTACGTTCTCTAATTACTACACCACATGATGGCACGAAACACCACATTTTACTATCTATTGATTCCTAAATATGTGCTGCAGCAGCGAATATCACAAATCATCTCTAAACACACCAAGCCATCGAGCGCGTGATGCATCTGAAGGCACGCAAATTCATTACCCATTTGAAAACTTGTTAAATTAGCAACAAATAATAACAATATAGCCAAGCCTTACCTTGCGATAAACTTTGTCATTTAATTTGAAAAGCAATCAGTTAATCCGACGGGAAGCTGCGGTGTTGCACAGCTGCAGAGGCTTGCTTGTGGTCCATTTTCAAGAAGTACATGTCCTTTTCATTTTTTTTTTTATTATCAAGTATTTGATAATGCATATAATATCCAGATTTACCATGTTAAATTGTATTTGAATTGAACGAGCACTTCCATGCGCATTTTATGACCCTGTCCGTCTGACTCATTTTGGTAATGCTTGTCTATACATAGGTTTTGTTACTGCCGGCGCTCACTGGAAGACTACATTTTTCAGCATTGCTTGTGATCTACAGCAAACTACGGCAACTCATATAGCTCAAAATACACAGCACTTTTTTCCTTGCGGTGGTTCTAAATGGTATAATTTTGTATAAAGTTAGAAAGTAATATAAATGATTTAAGTAGTATTTTGTGTGCTTTATTACACGATTTTAAAGTAAAAGTAATCTGTTTTGATATTTAAATACACTGTTAATTACAATAACTTAAGTTAAACTGAAACTGACTAACTTAAGTTAAACTGAAACTGGGCTGGGATTTCTGTTTTCCAGCATGCTTTGCCCATGGCACTCGAAAGGGAGAGTAAATGCTAAAATGTAATGTTATATAATGGATAAGGGATATTTAGTAGTGATTTATTTTTTGTTATGCTAATTTAGAAGAGTTTCTGTTAATGTGGGTTTTTGGAGAGTTACCATCATGGTGACAAGTGGCGCATTCGGCTTGGTTTGAGAGCAGGTAAGTTACATGTTTTAAGTTGCTGTACTCATTTAGTAAGTGTTATACCATGCTATTGTTAACATGTTATCAAATTAGCAAGTTGGTATTTTCTAAATTTTCTTATTAGGGTTTACAGTGAAGTAAATAACTCATTTGATTTGGAAGACCTCAAAATAAAAAAGTTAATTAACTAAATATTTTATGTTAATTGCTATCAAAGTGTATGAGTTAGCTAACTCAGAACTTCAAATTAAGGGCAATTATCATGCATGAGTACTACAAACTCAAAAACTGATAATTCTGCTTACTTAAAATTGGGAACATCATAACTCAAAAAATTTGATGTAACTGATTACCTCCAATTTTTTTGAGTAAGCCCAACTTATGCGGGTTTACAGTGTAATGTGTCTTTTAAGCCTGTTTTATGTTGTTTTGCTCCATGTTGAAGAGATTTGGGTAAATTATTCTGTGGCAAATATGTTTCCTTCTACAATGTTTGATAAAATGAGAGTACACTAAATGTATATAAGATAATTTGTTCATTAACTAAAATCACTGTATTACTATTCCAAAAGTCATATAATGACCTTTTCATTTCAGGCCCTTGTATTGAGAACCTGTATCCAAAAGACAGGGTTAATGGAAATACAGAAGTACATTCAGTTATCAATCCATTGTTTTGCATTTTACAGTAAGCCAGGCGAGAAATACTGCAACTGAAGTTACTTTTTGAAGAGGAACTTCAGTGCTGCTTCTGATAATGGTAATATGGGGGAACGCCCTCAGCGTGACCATTGTCTGAATATTTGTGTAACAAACACATCAATTGATTGGCCGACAGCAGTTCATGACGCCACAAGCAGAGTGTCCGTGAGTATAAGAGGGTGGCTGCAAGACACGGCATCAGATTTTTTGTCTTTAGGAGCTGCTTTCTTTGTATGCATGTTTAAGACAAGAATCTGTGGGAGCTGGATGCACTCATTGTGATACATTTGCGGTAAGAGATTTTGTTCTTGCTTGATTCTCTTTCAAGGGATAGAATTCAGCATTTGCACAGAGCACATTATTAAAAACCATTGGTTCCATGTTGGTTCAGGAAGCCGCTTCTGACCTGGCTGGGAGCATATTACGGTGGTGTGTCTAGTTCTGAAGAATTAGAAATTGAGAGAGAGTCGAGACGGGTGCAGTTTATAATTTGCTATGAGCCTTTTATTTCTCCTAGATCTCCACAATGAGGTGTCGAGATCATAGAGGAATTTGTATCTGCAGCTCGTATAGTTTCTCCCATGTAGCAAACAATTCACGTGTGGAAAGGCTATGTGAGCAGTAATATGCGAGGATGCCTCGGTTGATGAGTTGTTTGCGAGAGAACTCTGCCTTGGTGCTGCATCCTCAGAAGCCTCCAACCTTGCCAATGGAGAGTGAGTTCATTCATTCTGTTGTAAGTCCCTGTTAAAGAGCTTCCCTCTTGCTTATTTTCCTAAAAAAAAAAAAAAAAAAAAAAAAAAAAGAGCGCAGCAACTTTGATTGTGTGGTTACTGGGTGGTAAGGCTGAGGCAGATTAGTCCACCTCCTCTGCTTTACCACCTTGTGGCTCATGACAAGGCATATGTGGCGGCGAGACATTCCTGTGGGGCCCTGCACACCATGGAATCTACCTAGCATTGAAAGTAAAAACTATGGCTGTGTATCATGCAAAGTCTTTAATTGATCCATGCTTGGAGAACCTGGCAAGTAGAGGCAATTTGTCTGCTGGCCTCCTTTATTGTTATGGTATAATCTATAATCAGATGAGTGCATGAAGTCTCCTTGAGGTTCCTGAAGAACTTTGCTCAAGTAGGGTTGAGCGCTCTCCCCTAGGACTCTAGGGGACCCTTCTAATAAAGTAAAGGTTATATTCTCCCCCTTGAAAGTAGTGGTAGATCAAATGTCATAGTTGAATTACTCCCTTTGATCAGCTACTCCCTAAAGGGCTTTTTCAGTGTGTTGACAGTTATAACTTTATAGACCCTTTTCACACTTCCGTGTTCGAGAACCGGAATTCGTCATAGTTTGCTCAAATTCTAAAAGAAAATGTCCGGATTTGTCTTTCCATAAATTTTCTAAAAGATACTTTGTAAGAGGCGAGTTCAAGCAATCAAACGCAAAGAAAGCAAAAAAATTGTTATTAAACGAGGAAACACTTTCGTCTGTGGGGAGCATTTTGAAGAAGAGGACTTTAAGCAGTCACTCACTGGTGGAATTGTGAAACGCCTTGAAATCGGAGCCGTACCTTCAAGGTTTCAGTGGAATGACTATACATCACAACCGAAATGAGTGTGTGTGTGTGTTTGAGATAGCTAGACATTGGATGGAGTAAGACATTGATCTCGCTTCTCCTTCACATCCTGCAATGTCATCATCGACCGGTCGCATGACCATGACTACGAGAGTCACCCCCCACCAGGTACATTATTAGTTTAACCTAGAAATACTCAAATCTGTTAACTGTACCCCCAGTTTTCATGTGTCCTGTGCAGTTTGAAAAAGTATGGAATTTGATTTGAGTAATTTCCATGTCTATAATGGAGAAAGAAAAAAAAAATGTTAGAATGTCTAAAAATACATTTATTATACAAGCAGTGTCACAGAGTCACAGCCAGCACCATCGTCACCAGATCTTCACGCTCCGCCCACTCGTTCACAATCCCCTGAGTTTTGATCACCTGCACCTCATCACCAGACACACTTTAAAGACTCCCTGCACTGTGTGTCTGGTCTCGTCAGACTTACATGGACTCCTTACCTGTTACCTATCTGTGTCTTCCTGTGGCTTCCTCCCATTGTCTTCTGTCTTCAGTCTTCTACCCCGCTCCGGATATCCATACCTGCAAAAGAGACTGTTTAGTCTCAGCTAAGTGACTGTTTCAAAGTGCTTGTTCATCTACTCACCTGCAATCTACTGTCCCTGTGTTCGTGCCTCTTTGTCAATAAACATCTGTGTTCACTTATCCATCTGCCTCTGTCTGTGTCCTGACAGAAGACCAGACCTCATGCAGAGCACCTCGGACACAGGTGCCACCCTGGTCAACGCAGTGCGATCCTCACTCCCACAGCCTGTCACCAGCACAGCACCCACAGTCCCGGCTGATCTCCTCCACGCCATCCGTCTTGCACTCCAGCACCTGCTGCTTCTTCTCCAGCTGCCTCTGTCAGTCCCATGGCTCGACCAGCGACATTCACCGGTGCGGCGGAGGATTGCAGCGGGTTTCTTCTGCAATGCTCCCTCTATCTGGAAGCCCAGTCTCAGTTGTTCGCCACTGAACAAGCCCGGGTGGCTTTCGTCATTTCATTGCTTGACGGACAAGCGCTCAACCAAGCGCTCAACCGGGCTCAACCACTCTGGGAATCCAACACTCCAGTTACTGCATCCATCGACTCCTTCTTCAACCATTTCCAGGAAGTATTCTGATAATGCACCGCCAAACTATCTGTACACGACCAACTCTTCAACCTACGCCAAAGCGATGAATCTGTGAGTATGTATGCTCTCCATTTCCGCACCCTGGCGGCCGCTAGCGGCTGGAATAAAACGGCACTGATTACCGCCTTTCGCCAAGGCTTAAAACCCAATATTAAACAACTAATAGTCGTGTACGATGATACTATGGGCTTGGAAAATATAATCCAGAAAACCATCCGTGTTGCCCAACGTTTCTCTGCCTGTGCGCTTCAAATTTCTACCGCCGCTTCATCCACAACTACAGTCTCCTCAGTGCACCCCTCACCTTGCTTCTCAAAGGCCAGCCCAAGTCTCTGTCCTGGACTCCATCTGCCCAGGAGGCATTCCATCATCTCCAAGAGGCCTTCCTCACCGCTCCGATCCTGGTCCATCCTAACCCTGATCTTCCGTTCACTGTCGAGGTCGACGCATCCTCCACTGGGGTCGGGGCGGTGCTATCACAGCGGCAGGGTGACCCATCACGACTGTATCCATGTGCCCCAGCGGAGCAAAATTATGACATCGGTAACAGAGAGCTTCTCGCCATCAAGTTAGCTTTGGAGGAGTGGAGACACTGGCTGGAGGGAGCGAAACATCCTTTTGAGGTAATCACTGACCACCACACCCTGGAATATCTATGTGATGCCAAACGGTTGAACTCCCGTCAAGCCCGCTGGGCCCTCTTCTTCACTAGATTCAACTTCACAGTCTCTTATCGCCCAGGAACCAAAAACTGTAAAGCCGATGCCTTATCCCGGCTGTACCAGCCTAATCCTGATAATCCTGATCCTGAACCTATCCTCCCTCCAGCCATGATCGTCAGCCCTATTCAGTCGTCCATCAGCAAACGCATCTCCGAAGCTAACCGCCAGGAGGTCCTGAGAGGCTTCTCTACGTCCCACCAGTCCACCGTCAGCCCCTCATGGACTTAGTTCACACATCTCCGGGCTCTGGACACCCAGGCAGTACATGTACCCTCTCACTTCTGCGGCAACACTACTGGTGGCCCTCCATGTCTCAGGATATCTCCTGCTACATCAGAGGTTGCTCAGTCTGCATCGTTGCTGACCCTCCTAGGAGGCTCCCTGAGGGCAAACTGGTACCACTGTCCATAACCCGTAGACCTTGGATGCATCTGGATATAGACTTCATGACAGACCTACCTCAAACGGCTTTACCTGCGTGCTTGTAGTGGTGGACAGATTCTCTAAAGCCTGCAAACTCATACCACTCAAGGGTCTTCCCACTGCCTTCGATGCCGCTGAAGCCCTATTTCATAATGTCTTCCATCATTTTGGCCTCCCCGAAGACATTGTTTCCGACAGAGGACCCCAATTTATATCCCGTGTGTGGCAAGCCTTTTTCAAGCTCCTAGGAGTGTCTTCCGGGTACCATCCACAGACCAACGGCCAGACTGAGCACAAGATCCAGGAGGTCGGGAGATACCAGTGAGTCTACTGCCACCAGAACCAGGACAGCTGGAGCCAATTCCTACCCTGGGCGGAGTACGCCCAGAACTCCCTTCGACAAACCACCACAGGGCTCACCCTGTTCCAATGTGTCCTGGGCTACCAAGCTCCTCTCTTCCCGTGGTTGGGTGAGCCCTCTGAGGTTCCAGCAGAGTGAGAGAGTGTGGGACTCAGCTCATGTCCATCTCCAGCAGGCAGTCCAGAGACACAAGCAACACACCGACGCCAAAAGAGGCCCCACTTCTCAATACCAACCTGGCCAGAAGGTATGGCTCTCGACACGGGACATCCGTCTCAGGCTGCCCTGCCGCAAGCTGAGTCCCCGGTACATCGATCCCTTCACCATACAGAGGCAGCTTAACGAAGTCACTTACCGGCTTAACCTCCCAGCACAGTACCATATCTCACCTTCATTTCATGTATCCCTGTTAAAACCCCACACTGATCCTGTGCCTTCTCCATCCACAGATTCTGGTGACGATGCGGTACCTCCTCCTCCCGACATCACCGAAGAGGAAGCCATCTACCGGGTGCGGGCAATCCTCGACTCCCGACAATGGGGTCCCCAACTAGAATACCTCGTTGACTGGGAAGACTACGGCCCTGAAGAATGGTCCTGGGTCAGCCGTCACAACATCATTGACCCCTCTCTCCTCACTCAGTTCCACACCGAACATCCAGACCGCCCTGCTCCCTGGGGTCGAAGTAGACCCTGTCGTCGTCGCCCCATCCGGTCGTCAGGAGGCGCCCGTGGAGGAGGGGGTACTGTCACAATGTCACAAGATCTTCACGCTCTGCCCACTCGTTCCCAGTCCCCTGAGTTTTGATCACCTGCACCTGCACCTCATCACCAGACACACTTTAAAGATGCTCACTCCATACCTGCAAAAGAGACTGTTTATTCTCAGCTAAGTGACTGTTTCAAAGTGTTTGTTCATCTACTCACCTGCAATCTACTGTCCCTGTGTTCATGCCTCTGTGTCAATAAACATTTGTGTTCACTTACCCATCTGCCTCCGTCTGTGTCCTGACAAGCAGAATGTTTTCATGGCAAAAGTTTAGTGATAATTTACTGATTGTCGAACATTACCTATTCATTTATCTCATAGCATATTGTTGTTAAAAATAAGCATAATTAATTATGGGTGATAAAACATTATACTATTAACCTATTACTAAAATACATTTATATATCAAAAAAGTTGCTTTGGTATATACATTTTTTAGAAATAGGTTAATAGTATCATGATTTAACACCCATCTTTAATGTTACAGAATCTTTATAAAATTGTATCTTTAAAGAAATTATTCTTGGCTTATTTTTGAATTATACATTTTCTGTTGTTAATTGTGTGTTTTTTTTTGTTTTCTTACGAAGGTGCACTTGCTAATTGAAGAATTGAAGAGCTAAAGAAAGAGACTGTGTAGCTGAAGGTATCATCTGAGAGCAAGATTGTAGTACAAGAGGGAACAAGAGGGTAAGTATAAAACAGGTTGTTTATTGACAGACAGAGGCATGAACACAGGAATAACACAGGTGAGTAGTTGGTTGATATGAGCACGTTGAGTATAGTCACTTAGCTGAACGGTAACAGAGTTCTTTCTCTTTTGCAGTGGATTCAACAAGGGAAGACAGGACCTGATGAAGGAGTGGAGACACAGAGACATCGGATGAGAGGTAAGGAGTCCAGGTATGTACAAACAAGACCAGACACTGAAGTGCAGGGAGTGAGTGTTCATATAGTGCTGGTGTAATGAGGTGCAGGTGCCGCTGATCAGTACTCTGATGATTGGGAACAAGTGGGCGGAGTGTGGAGATCCAGTGATGATGTGTGCTGAGTGTTGGTGGTGGGAACTGACTCCGTGACAAAGATCCGTGAGCTGAAAGCACAAGTACAGCACCTTTCCCAGCATCCTCTTGCCATCAACTGTTTTTGCAGAACAGATGAAGACTTTTATATGCAGTTTTCTTCTGAGAAGACATTCAAAGTTTTCTGGGATTCTGTTGCACCATCAGCAGAAAATCTGGCATACTGGACAAAGGCTCAGAGAGATGCTGAGGCAGACCCAACTCCAAGTCACTGGAACTCATTGATGAGTTTTTAATGTACTGTATGAGAGTGGCAATCAGCCTGAAAGAGAAGGTACTGGCTGATCTTTTTAGTGTAAGTTTATTAACTGTGAGCAGGATCATCATTACAATGGCCAATTACTTGTACCTCGTGCTAGGCTCCATTCCTATGTGAGCCACTAGAATGCAGGTGAATGCATCTATGCCCAGAAAATACAGAGAGTACTGTCCAAATCTACCAGTAATCCTTGACTGCACTGAGATAAAATGTGAGAAGCCATCATCACTCACTCTTCAGTCTGAAACCTTCTCACAGTACAAGAACACTACCACTCTGAAATCTTTGATAGGAATTGCTCCTAATAGGACAATAACTTTTGTCTCAAGGCTCTACAATGACTCTATTTCTGACAAAGAAACTGACCATGTTATCTGGCATCTTAGACCTCCTTGAACCAGGTGATGGCGTCATGGCAGATAAGGGCTTCACAATTGAGAAGATGTTAAAGGACGTTGGAGCAAACCTGATAATTCCACCTTTCAAACAAATATCTCAGCTGACCAAGGAAGCACTGAACACCCTGGCCATTGCCAGGCTGAGAGTCTGTGTAGAGAGGGTGATTCGCAGAGTAAAACAATACCACATCTGGGATACCGCTGTACCCCTTAGCCTGGTCGGAACTGTCAATCAAATTTGGGCTAATTGTTGTGTAATGGCAAATTGTCAAGGACCACTGTCAGTGAATGAGTAACTGAATCAAAGTGCTTAATTATTGTTGTTCTTTAATATCTCCACATTTTTTTTGTTGTTGATCAAATACACTCTTTTACATATACTGTACATATTTGTATATAATTTAGTATAAAACTTGTATAAAAGTACTATTCATTTCATTTACACACACAAAAATTGAAAGCGAATAACTTAAAAATGTTTGATATTAACATATAATTGATTACATTTCTTTGTACATACAAAATTTACAGTGTGAAATCGTACATAAATATAAACAAACAAATATAAAAAGTGAAAATATAAACAGTGTGACAGGTTTCCTTGCTTACACTACACTGAGATATGCAGTCGTGTACTCATTAAAGTAATAAAGGTCTAGTTTGTTTTTCATTTCAGTAATGAACTCGACTGAAGAAATGACTATGTTGATAAATTGCACCAAATATCTACAGGTCCTACATATATTCCCCTCGTCCTCAAATACTCAAGGTCTGACAAATTAGTTAATAACAACATTATTAATCATAACAGAACAAGCTGCAGCCACAGCAGAGGAGCAGCCAGAAAAAAAGACCAAACAGACCTTGCAGCAGCAAGGTTAAGAACAGTCGTGAAAGATCTGGATACTGTGAACTTCTAGTAAACTCCCTCTTTAAGTGAACTAAACTTTTATACAACCTCAATCCTATGGGGCTCCTCTCTTTTCTTAATTGACCTGAAGCATCGAGCTAGCTTTTATGCTCATATTCACCACGTTAGAAATTCATTTTTATCGTCTTACCTTCGTATTCATGCAGATAACTTGTGCTTGTAGCCTTTGTCGAGTTTTGTTTTAACAGTTGATGAATTCACTTGGACCAGGTGATCAACGTCTCCAAACGTAAAGGTCGGCAAATCTTTTAGGTACAGTGAAACCACATACATCTCGGTGGCGGCCATTGTTGCTTTTACCCAACTATGACGACTTCCGGTTCTCGAACGCGGAAGTGTGAAAAGGGTCCATTAGAACTTTTGCTCTTGGGGCCATTAAGGCATTTTGCCTGCCCTGCAATTTTTTTGCCTTCCCTTGCAATAGAGCATAAAGGCTTGGATACCTTCTTTTGCTATTAGAGAAATATAGTGGTCTTAAGTAGTGGCTCCACTAAGGAGTCAATGAGTCGCAATTTGCGCCCTGGGGGTTGATGACGCTCTGACTCCAGTGATCTGTAGAGTCAATCCATGCTATGCCCACTGAGTTTGTGCATATTCACAGATTAGTGAGGCAGGTATTCCCCTCACATGTTGAAGTTCCACATTGAAAGGGAAGTATTAAATTATGTTTTCAACCCGGCTCCTTGAGAAGGGGAATGAGACTCTAAATCTCGTTGCCTTGCATTGGGTTTGCCTGCATGTCTCCTTCAGACAAAAGAGTTAATGACTTACGGGCACTCCACTTGTGATGTCATGGACTGCCATTGACGAATAAATTGCCATGTTTGTTACACGTATTCAGACACCGGTTACACTGAGGGTGTTCCACCATAGCATCATTGTCAGATGCAGCATCACATTCCCCTTCTCAGGGAACAGGGTTGCATATGCAACCAAAGACATTTTTTCTGTATTTTGTTTTTCTTTCTTTTTTTGTGGTTAATTGCTTTTCAAAGAAACCTATTATGATTTGACTGCATTTCATCAATACAGTAAATGTTTAGAATTGTATTTTATTTATTTTATTTCAGTTTCTTTGATTCCACTGTGCCTATATTATTCTCTCTACTAGTTTTTCTTTTTTAACGTGTAGCACCATAATGAAATATGTATCACATGTTTTGTACTACAAAATTCAATAACTGTACAAATTACAAGGTTTAAGTACTGAAATGAGTTTGTTAAATTAGTTATTTAAACTAAAGATTCTGCAAGTGCAAAGTTTCTTAATGCATAATGCATTGTTTTGAATATTGGACAGCCTGTGTTACAAGTGATAACCATTTAAAGTTTTTTTTTCTAGATTTTTGAAAAATTACATCAACCCCCGGTTTCACAGACAAGGCTTAAGCTAGTCCCAGACTAAAATGCATGTTTGAGCTGTTTTAACTGAAAGCAACTCGAACTGACATACCTTAAAATAAATCAGTGCCATTGTTTTGTCTCAAGATGTACACCAGTAATGTTTTTTTCTGGTGTACGTTTATAAAAGTTACTTAAATATCCTAATTGAACTAAGGTTTAATCCTGGCTTAGGCTAAGCCCTGTCTGTGAAACCGGGCCCAAGATTCTAAAATTAGTGCCAAAGTGATTTTAAAAAAAAATGTAACTTGGGTTAGGATAATTTCCTTTTCATAGAAATACTCAACGTAGTGTTTGCAGGGGATTCTGGGCCCCAGAAATGTATTTTGTTGTATTTTGGCTTACATGGACAGTTTCCATATGGGGGGGACGCGGTTTCCAGTGTAGTCAGGAGCTCAGTGAATTGCTGTCACCATACACCAATTAACAATAAACTGTGTTAATTTAATTCTACTTATCTACTTCAGCTTACAATTCTGAATCCCATTTGCTAGCTTAATTGCTTAGTTCAATTATGATTGCTGGACAACCATGTGTAGCACACTGAAGATAAAAATCCTTGTAGAGAAATTTTTTTTTTTTTTGGTCAAGCTTTTTTTGTGTACACAGTTTTGAGCAAGCCTGTGTGGGCTTTCTCAAAACTGACTGATTCTCCAGATTTTTGCTTACTGGCATGAACAGAAAGTATCTCCATCAAAGCTGAGTGCTGAGCAATTCATTGATGTTTTCCGAGTCTCCAGAAAGTGGGTGCCAGGGATGTTGTGGTCCAATCCATCTACACTGTCAGTTTGATAAAAGTGATACGACTGGTTTACTGGCCTACTCTCATGTGAAACAATCCAATTCATTGTGCTTTTTGCACCATCCGTCAAAATGTCAGTTGTGCCATGTGGCACTGATGAACAGGGCCTGTCCCTTCCACATGTATTTAGGGACCTACTATTTATGCAGGCAGTTCAAGCTTCTGCCAACTGAGGAGAAGGTAGACTACATTAACACTCCTCTAACTCAATAAAGTTGACTCTGTTTGGTTCTGAGAGATGTTTTTTAGGGCAAGTATGTGTTTTTTCCTCTTGTGGAGTACACCACTGGGTTGTCTCAATGCAGGAAAGCAGGTCTCACTGGAGTAAGATGGAATGCCATGCAAAGGTCATAAACAGTCTGTCAGCTCTGCAGTCTGAAAAACCACGTCAGAGACATGCTTAACTTCCTCCAAATCCCAGATATGTTACACTCTAGGCACCAAACTCTGGTTTGATTGATGGAGCTTGTCATTTGTCCTGCCTAGTGTTGTGTATGAACCAAAGAGCACAACATGCATTTACACATTCCATGTTGATACAGAATGGAACACTATACACCCTCCCTCTAATACCCCGTTTACACTAGTGCCAGTGTAGACGAGGATCGTTTTCATTTTAAAACGCCGTTTTAAATTGAAAACGATCCCCGTTTATACTGGCATTTCCACAGCGTTTCAGAAACAATCTCCATCTATATTACACAAGCGAAAACGCATGTCACATGACCGCACATGACTGTTCATGCACACATGTCAAAATAACAAGAAACTATGCTTCTAACCACACGTTTGTTACTGTTTGCAAATGTTTGTTGCGACTATAGTTTTGAGAAACAATAAGTAACTGAACTATGTTAGAAATTAACGGAACTTTGCGACCATAGTTGGCAAGCAACGCTTTCGGGAAACGCAGCCCTGGTAGTTGTCTACACAACTACTTGTCAGTTTTGTGGTCTGTACATGACTTAAATGCTCTGTCAAGCTGCTGTCATTTAATTAAGATTTAATGGATGAACCTGTGCCTTGACTGAAATCTTGTTGTGTTAAATGTAATAAGACTTTCCAGTTTTATAGGCGTCGCCATTTTTGCTATTACTTTAGTCACTGTCACTGTGGGTTACAGGTGATGGATAGAATATGGGTTTGACTCCATATTCAAGATGCTATTGTGAGCTGCTGTATCAATTAAACATTTCAAGACTCAATGTAAGTACAGTAAAAGTGATTGTCAATCCCAAATACTAGTGTTGTAGTTCTCGAGATCAGTCTTGATCTTGAGGCCGGTCTTAAGACCATTTTTTGAAGGTCTTGGTCTTTTCTTGGTCTCGACCACATTTGTACTTGGTCTTATCTCTGTCTCAGACTAGGAGGACTCGGGATATTCAAGAGCTTCAAGACCGGTCAAGACCACAACTGCTGGGATATTATTAAATTGCTGGTGCATTGTCTGACTTAATTATTTACATCATTAATGTGATTAGATGTAAAACGTACTGCTTCAGATGCAATCAATAACATATTTCTAATTTGATTTATTTACTTTGCCGGTTTAGAAATGAATGGGGGATTGTGTCAAAAATGTCACCAAAATTAATACAAATGTTTACAAAATTCAAGATATTGTTGCAAAAATGTACTTTATTAGTAAAGTATGAGATCTGGATTTTTATATTACATGTGGTATAATTAAGCAATATCACAAGAGCAAGAGAGCTGTTTTCACAAATTTGAGCATGACTGTAAACATGATATTGCTTTTATACAAACATTTAACTTTTTTTTTTTAAAAACATTATTCTCAACATTATTTATGCATTTATGCATTACCTCTCCAGTGCAAAGACAGGTGTTGTAGTTAATGATTTCATTTGATTTGTAACAGATCTATATAGTGTCTTATAATCAAATATTGATTGATTAAAAATAAGTAATTTCTCAGGTGTGTAATGTGGATTTAAGGAGTGCTAGTCTGGTCTTGGTCTTGACTCTGTCTCGCCCTGCCTTGGTCTTGTTCTGGTCTCAACACATATTGGTCTTAGTCTCGACTTGGTCTCGGATTAGATGGTCTTGACTACAACGCTACCAAATATGGACAATGTTAATGTAACCATTAAGTGTGTGTTCATTCTTGTAGCTTAGTTCTCTTGGTTCAAAATAAGACTGAAAACCTAAAGATACAAAAAAAATAAAATAAAAATAATAATAATATATTTTGCTACAGAACTTACCAAAAATTCAAAACAATGCTGTGTGGTGGGCAAGAAGATGCAGTTCTGATGCCTGTACTGAACTGTCCTTTTTAGGTTTGCATCTTTTTTGCATCTATTTAATTCAGATTTTAATTTTTAGGCACTTTTTATTGTGTCTAGACTTTGATTGACTTAGCACAGTTTAACCTTGCTAATTAACCTAGAATGGAAAGCGTTCAGCTGAAAGATGAGGAATGAAAAATTTGCTTAATTAATAAATACACAACAGGGGTGCTACATGTCCCCTTAAAAGGTTCTACCTATGCTGATGTCCTAGGTCTTGGGGTGGGCATTTTTGTCACCAACTGATTACCTAGAATACCCTAGCAACCTCCTGGCAATTCCTTAGCAGCCATCTAAAACACCCTATAACACCATCTACACCCTTCAAAACATACTGTGATCACTCTCCTGAACGTAATAATTAGAATATGCTGACTGTCATTTATCTTTGATCCAGTCTCTTTTTCCCAGTGTTACTGTGATTATAAATCAGCAAGATCCCAAAACCATCCTTGTTGAAATGGTGATCCAGCGGAAATTCAGAAATTGCTGTCTCGACTTTTGTTTAGACACCATATCAGTGCATTTTGTTCAGCTGAGGTTAATTAATTTTGTGTCCAGCTCTAAGCATTCTGCTCTCACTTCTTTATAGTCTTTCAATGACTGAGGAAAAAAGGACACAGTATTCATCCTGCTTGATTAATTACCTCATTGTTTTGATATGCTTCGTCCAACAACTGATTGTGCTGTGTTCACATTATTGAAATAAATGATAATGCAACACTGTCAGCATGGTTCCTCCGGTGTGGACACAGTGCTCAGGCTTTGGCTGTGTCTATATCTATCTAGAAGGAACAGAACTACTGCAAGCTGCTTTAATCCAAGTTGAGCAAACTTCAGAATAGTTCAGAAAAGATGGCCTCCCAGTTGCATACAGATGGACCAAAAGCACAGACAACAAAGAAACTGCAGAGAAGCATGTGAAGTCATGTCTGTCATTGAGACAGATCTCTCAAAGATAGTTCAGTCACCCTTGTCAGATGCAATATCATATCAGAACTTCTGACCTGATTTGTTGTACAGCTTTTATCTACTGTCTGAAGAATATATATTTTGATAGATTAGTGTAAGTCAGTCCACTGATGGAAAGTTTGGTGAACCCAAGTTCAGTTTATTAACAAAAACATAAACAAATTCAAAAGTAAACAAAGAAATGTCTTGATTTGGCTTGACGATAAATATGACAAAAACACCCCCACAAACTTCAACTCACCAACAGCAGGGTTACACGACACGAGACAATAGAGGGGTGAGAGCTATTTATACACAAGGACTAATGACTAGAAGGACACAACTGTGAGCAATCAGGACAGAAATCCAATCACAAAACAGAACTGAGAATCACATGACCAAAACAACCAATGAGAACATGACACATAAGGCTTGTTCAAGATGCATCAGCGCTGCACAGACCGATCGGCGTAAGACATCAAAGTACCGCTAGAGCAATTCAAATGCATAAGGAGTCGTATGCTTTCCAAGTGGTCTCTCTGTACTTTGATGTCATACGCCGATCGTTCTGCGCAGCGCCGATGCATCACGAACAAGCCTGTAGACAGGGGAGCACATGGCAGGCAAACAAGAGGAGCAAAGGAAGAACATGGCAAACAAGAAACATAACTAATGCAAAGTTACAAAATAAAAGACAACTCAGAGCTCAAGCCAAATTTTGAATTTGATGTGAAGAAAATGATTTGTAAAAATTCTTTTGGGCTGTTTTTTTTCCTTCTTCTTCTTTCTTTCTTTTTTTCCAAGTCATATTGAATGGTTGAATGTTGTGAATTTGACATCTGATTGCAGCAGTTAACTCATATAATTTAATAGTATGGTCAGAGCGAGTCTTAAGTCTCAAATGACTGATACTGTATGCTTGTCTGACTGAAAATGAGCCGAAAACAGGAAGTAATATGAGAGAGCTTGAGTGTGCTGCCTCCTAATAATTCATAACAATGTCAGACTGACTTACCAAGTAAAATAAAACATGTCTGCAAGGCCATGGTCAGATTCTTTATCAGCCCAGGGATTCCTAAACTTTTATGTCAGCTAAACCCCTTTGAACTAAAATATTTAGCCTACTTGAAGTTAATATTTCAACAATTTAACAGCACATCCGCATGTTCATGGATCTCTGATATCGGTTAATGGTCAATAGTCACATACAGGTAAAGAACTAAAAATATTTATTTAGATTATTTTGATTGTGTTTATTTTACAATTATTTGTTTAATTTTAAACTTTTGTGATTTGACTGGGTTTAGCCAGTCAGAAGGCTATTGAGAAGCTTTCTGTCTGTCAATCATTTTGCGACTTCACAGTGGTGGACAGTCCACATATGGGAATCTGGAAGCTGAGAGTGTAATAAATGAACTTTAATTCAGTGGCGGAAGTCTGGTGGAAGTCCTACACTGGAACCAACTGTTGCATAAATACACTAAATAGTTAATTATTCAGAAATATTTTTTGAAAGAACAAGCTTTTACAGAGTTGTTTTTCAGAAGCTCACTGAAGATGCAGAAATCCATTTTGGAATAATCTGCATTTAAAATAAACCACAAAGATGGATATAAACCTTTTTATATATTTTTTGCTTGAAGGGTTAGTCATGCACAGATTTCCATGTCATACAAATTCTGATTGGTACAAATCCATCCAAATGAAGGATTGAGTGATGTTTACGGATATTCATCACACTCCAGTCGACGATGAAAGATTCTCCTGTATGTCATTTTCAGTCTTCAATTCCTCCCAGCCCGTAACTATGGAAACTGTGAGTTGAGGCGAGTTGAAGACTAAAAATGCTGTACAGATACAAGTAACATTTCTTGGCCAGCAACGTCCATCAGAGAATATGGGAACAGAACATATCCGGTGAGTCTGGCCCTGTGTTTTCTCCCATAGCATTTGATGATTGTGACTTGAACATTTGTTAGATATGAAACTTGATCCACTGCATGTATAGATGGACTTGAGTAATCGATTTTCACAGTTTTCACTAACTGCTGAATTACTGTAATCTTCAGTATCAAACCAATGAAGAACATAATTAATTTTAATACTGATATATACAGTATGCATATTAGAAATGTTTAATATTTGCAATGTCGGATGTTGCAAAACTATGATCCTGACAAAACATTTGCATTACATTTATGACTCAGAGAGCAAAGTTTTCTTGGAAGTGGTGAGTCATCAATATTTAATATCACTTTTGCACAGTTGTAGAATAGTTCTCAACATCTGAGATTTTGTTACACCCAATTAAGTAGCATTGCTGTCATATTAAATGATAGATGACAGCTGTTGCTAGAGAGAGGAAAGCTTTATTATTTCCTCTTAACTAATTTTATTAGGTAATGTAAGCTATATCAAATTACAAATTGAGTATTTCATAACTCATCTTTGCAAGCATGCAGAGAAAATGTCATGTGTAAATTCTAAAAATAAATTTTTTCCCCCTGAAACACAGACTACTACTGAAGCATGATATTATTACCGCTTGATTGTTTTCTTGCCATATTAATCTGATGAAAAAATAAATTAGTAATGTTATGTCTACAATAGTCCTTTCTTTAGGACCATGGTAACCACTCTTTATCTGTATAAATATGAAATTTCACCAGGCAAGAAAGTGTAAACAATCAAATACCAAGTCTCTTTCACACCGCATATATAAACAGTGCATAAACAATACATTATATTCACTGAGCATAATAATAAGCTACATCATTTATACTGCTTGCGTAAACAGAGTGGTGCTAGCAGTAGTTTCAGCACTGAAATTATGGAGGAAAAATGCTCTACAAAACCTATTTGTCAATAACACACTGAAATCATGGAGAATAAATAAATCAAACAAAAGAATAAATACAAGGTTTAAGGTGTAAATTTAAGGTTTACAAACAGCAGTTTATGACAAGTTTGTAATAGTTCTCCACAGCTCATTAAAATTTTATAATTTATTGCTGCTGGAATACTCATAATAACCCATAATAACTTAAATTCACTGTGAAATCAAAATCGAATTGATATTAAAAATGATTTAAACTATTTTGTTTTTAATTCATATGCCCTGATAGCTCATCAAAATCATGAACTTCCCCTTACAAAGACATCTCCTCTCTGATGATGTGTGCACCAGCAACCTGTCACACACACAAGATTGCATCACTTAGCAAATGTCAACAATCCAACAAAATCAATCAATTCTCGATGGGCAAAATCAAGTCCCGTCCTACTTTTTTTCATCTCTCATTCGAAAAGCTGTTTTACTCTGATAAACGTAACAGTAGGGAAGATGATTGCTATTTTAATTTCATGTTGACTTGAATGTTCTGTATGGAATCCCCTTTCTGCCTGTAAAAAAAAAAAAAAAAAAAAAAACTGCCACTGCACGGTGGCAGTATCGTAACCTATGAGGTTTATCCGAGGCACGATTATTGCTAATTGAAAACATAAGAAACAGTTACAATTGTGAGATATAAAGCCATTTCCCTTTTTTATGATACTCTCTGGTGGAAACAAGCTTCCATGCTTCTGTTCTAAAGCAGAAACACTGTCAGTGTTAAAGGACATTGTCAGCCTGTTGTTTCTCATGCATGTAATGTGAAACAGGCCTCTGGCTTTTCTGACCAGAACAAGATAAATGTAAGAGTCCATGACCCAATCAGAAGTGTTATGAATCAGTGATGTTCAGTGATGTCCCATTCCACTTTAAAAATGAATGGACTGGCTCAGATCCTTGTTAGGTCAAGCAACCTGTCTTCTTCCTCACAGAGAGAAAACAACAGAGTCTTAGTTGAATGATCATCATTTGTGAACATTGTACTTTCTATTTCTTGAGGAAATGTAGTTGACTATAAGTATACTTAGCAGAGAGCGTATACTAAGTACACTACGTTTTCTTAAGGGAAGTGACATCACAAACCTTGCTGGGTTTTTCATTTGAATGGTAGTCAAGACCACTAATTACTTCTCACTTGTCTAAAGAAGAATCTTATTGAGAAGGTTACATTTAAAGGCTTGTTTTTCATTTTTGTACTTCAATGTCTGAAAAATGTTTCAAACTTTGGTCTTTCAATGTCCAGTGCTGACAAATCAATGGTCTTTGTTATTTCGTTTAATTAAAATTTCATATGTATGTTTTGATTTTTCCAGGCTTCAAGAATAATTGCATATCTGTTATTTATTTTACATAAAAAAACAGATCCATTCATTGATACAGCACCATTAAATGACAAGTCTGGCTTTGTGCTTTTTTAGGCCTGACCAGTTATTATTATGTAATTTCACTGCTTATTAATGTCATTTACCTTTGTTACCATTACCAATGACCCTTTTTCATTTTTTTTTTTCTTTTTCTTCTTCTCCACTCTAAATGGAACGGACACAATTATTTCATATTACTCACAGACATTTAATTACATCCATGAAATTGATTGAGCCAGTGTACATTATCAAGAATTATTAAATTGCAAATTGCATAATTGTTCTGTTTAGAGGTAAAAGTAAAATGTCATTAAGGGAGAATTTGATACCATTTAGAATGTTGACTATAAAAAGGATAGCAGTCTCTTTGTAAATGGCAGCTCTGATAATGGGGATGTTTGGATAAGATAAGGGCCCTTTTCTAATCAGAATTCCTAAATTAGCTGTAATTGTTGTCTAAGCCCAGCCATGGTTGATGGGCTTATTCTTAGTTGATAGCAGGGGGGAATGACTCATTAGCGGTATGCGGCTCTTATGAAGTGCAGGTACTGAAATGAATGTGGATAGTTTCATTTGCAAGGTCATATAAAATCAAAGCATTGAGAGAATCAGAAAAAAATCAAAAACCACAAACTTACTGTAGTGTTTGATACAATTTTTCAGACTTATGAGAGTTATGCTCTCTGAAGTGTTGCTTTAATACAAAGCACACATGAAAAAGGCTAGTATTACATTTAAAAAATAAAATCAACAATACTGTAAAGGCTTAGAATTTTAAGAGCTCATGCTGCCTTCGTGTGCTATCGGAATTATTGTAAATACCAGTTTCCTAGTCAGAAATTGAACATGAACGCCCTCTCAAGTCGTATTTAGTACTAAGAAACAAATTTTTGATTCCTGAGTTTCCGAGTTGGGCGTGCCTTAAACTTTAAACATTGCTGCTGTGACTACTATTCTTTATTAGTTTTTTTTTTTTCCACAACAGCTACATCACCTTGTCTTGTTGTTAAAGAAATGCATATTTACAGTATTATTAATATTAATAAGTCAGGATATGTAGGCAACTTTATCTTGTATATATTTTGACTTTGTTGTGAATGTTCTTTCCAACAACAAAGCAATTGAATGTGACAAACTCGTAATTATGACTTCAGAGATGGGACATATAAATTTCGGATAGCTTGCACATTTGACATGCAATCAATAACCATATAGAATGCATGATAATGTGTAAATGAAAGCATAAAGAACCAGGTGTATCGTTCCTGCAGACTGTTAAGTGCATGTACGTATTTCAGCATTGTTGCTCTCTAATGCCTTTTATTTGTTTGTCTGGCTGTATCTGTGTTAGTTCTACAGGTGTTTCAGAGCTCTTCTCAACTGTGACAAACCCAAGCGAGGTTCCAGTCTGAAAAGTTCTTCAAAGGCAACTAAACCTTTTCGGCCTGGACGGCGCACAGACAACTTTACTTTTGTGGTTGCTTCAGTGGGACCCACAGTGGTCCCCGATAAGACAAACCCAGTGGAGGAAGGCCCTCTATCAGCAGATAATGCCAAACCTGCAGTGGTCTCCCTTGTGGCCCATTATAATGGTTGAGAGTTAGTCTGTTTCAAAAATGGCAACATTGAAGAAACTTTTCATACAGATTTGCAGGATTTTACATGTGTATGATGTATAAATACTATTAAAAGAGAGAGAGAGAGAGAAGGAAAGAATCCTGAGGGAGGCTGATTTTGTGGAGTTTATTTTTGTGTTCTATATTTGTCTGCTATCCAACAACAGGGCGTTATATTCTAGTAGTAATATGTAGCTAATATGTCCTAATTTTCTCTCAGATTCTGCAGATGTTGATATTACTATTTTTGTAGACCAGTCCAAAAGGTCTGCTGAGAAAAAAAAAAAAAAAAAAAGACTCTAAAGACTCTGTAAACAACAGCTCTTAAATGTCTCTTTGAAAATACTTTTTTTTTTTTTTTTTTGTAATCGTTCTGAAGAGAAAACGATATTTGTAACAATGTACTTTTCTTTTAAGGTTTTTCTTTTAAACTTTTTTTTTTTTTTGAATGTTGTTAAAACAAAAGGTTTTTTTTTTTTTTTTCAAATATACAAAAAAAGAGGGAAGTGGGTATGATGATTTTCCTCCAATGGCTTTTAAAGCTGAATGGCCTGTATACAGTGAATGTAAGTTACAGTTTCTATGTTTTATAATGATTAATGTTCAAGGCTAATTATAATTATATTATATTTATGAATAAGTCTAAAAATATTTGGACACCTGGAAATATTATATGTATTTACTAATTTATGTTCTTTCTTTTTTGTTGTTGTTGTTGAAATGTGTACAAATTA
Organism: Elopichthys bambusa; assembly: GCA_037101425.1. Taxonomy (NCBI): domain Eukaryota; kingdom Metazoa; phylum Chordata; class Actinopteri; order Cypriniformes; family Xenocyprididae; genus Elopichthys; species Elopichthys bambusa. Next base: position 22,215,562 of record CM074437.1, on the reverse strand, counting down.
CATGATATAAACTGTAGTGCTGTTTAGTCCAAGCAGAGAGAAAAAAAGGAAAAGAAAAACAACACTGTTATGTTAGAACATTTAATTTTACTGTAGCAAACTCATACATTAGCACTTTATATGTAAGCATACTTCACAAACATAAATTGTCTGCTTACATCTAAAATATTGAGGTAGAAATGTTACTTTCTACATCTACATGAAAATGTCTAAATTTGAATCTGGTCTCTCTCTCTCTCTCTCTCTCTCTCTCTCTGTGTGTGTGAGTGAGTGAGAGAAAGCATGTCAGTCTGGAGGTGTGTGTGTGTGTGTGTGTGTGTGTGTGTGTGTGTGTGTGCGTGTGTGCGTGTGTGCGTGTGTGTGAGAGAAAGCACGTCAGTCTGGAAGTGTGTGTGTGTTTGAGAGAGAAAGCATGTCAGTCTGGAGATTTATGTGGTGGTGAAGAACTCCAGCTTTATCATTCAATTAATATTAAATTAGTCACGCTGTCCAAACACATTCCATTTAAAAACACACATCTGAAATTTAGGATGTTCTAGATGAGCCGAACATAAGTTCAAGGCTCTGTAATGTTTTAAGAGAAATATGTTTCTTTAAGCATTTTAATCAGCTCTGCTCTTTTGTGCTCAGTGTAGGCTTATATAAATATAATAAAACTTAATTAGTTGTGCATGACATTTATGTTCATTCACCCAGAAATGCTGTAGTCACATTTGCTTTATGTTTGATACAATAATGCAGTAATAACAAATATCAGAATAATGCATAAAGAAAACTCCACAGTTACAGCAGTATTTTTGCCATAACGGCAGTATCTCAATAAACATAAAGGACTACAGTGAGGTAAAGAAATGTGGAGGACCTGCAAATCAAGTGCAAATTCTGTAAATCATCTACTGTGGCTTCAGACTGTTAAAAGTGATTTATTTTTTTTTTTAATTAAAATTCTACCTTGTGCAATTAATAATAATGTGAAAGAAATATGTAAAAAAGAAAATGTAAAAACTGACTTCTATGACCTTTGTGCAGTGAATCATTTAATTGTTTAGTCATTATATAATTTAAAATGTATTATTTTATAATATTTATCTTTGTAAGGTGTGTAAAATCTCAATCCAAAGTTGTTACATTGGAGATTGCAAACACATTTGATCAATAAAAGTCTTTTGAAAGCAGTGTGGCACATTTCACATGAGATTTTTTAAATTTTTTATTTGTTGGCTTTCCAGAACATAACCTCTGGCTCCTGTCAACAGGCCAAAGTCTAGTGAGTTTCACTCAACTCTTAAATGTGAAGATGATGGCAGTGTGTATAAAGAAATTAAACTGTCAGTCAAGCAAACATTGTTGTAGACTTTCTGTTTCTATTGACCTTAGACATGAGCTAATACTCTGCAGTTATCTTCACACTGCTCCAAAACAGATGATTCAACTTTGTAAATTTGGCATTTTTATAAAAAATACTCCAAACAAGTAAACAAACTGTCAGCAGGCAAATGAGGAATTTATGGTTTACCAAATGATGTCATCTCAAATTCAGATCCTGATATGCATGACACTTCAAAGCACATTTTCATCAAATGTCCTTTATATGAAGGACAAGACACTGTGTTAGAATCAGTTGCAGCGATCCTATCGCAGCATCTTGAAGCAGAAAATTTATAAAATTTTTACATAAGACAAATACCATCAGAGCTGTTTGGAGTCCACATGCCCATACCAGCATTTGTGAAGTCACGAACACACTATCCCTAGGTTTTCCTTTCCCATAGGAGAATTTACAAGTCATCAACTCTCAACTTCATTACAGGCATTCATGGTCTGTCCCTTATAATGAGGGATTAACCTAATTAGCAATCAGTAAAATTTTAAAAGGAAAGTATTACTCTGTCTTTCTGGGAGGTGCCTCGAGAAAAGTCATAAGCATGTTTTATATTGGTTGTATTCATCGCTGGCAAAGATTAAGTACAGTCAGTCTCAGTAATAAATTAACTCAGTGATAATAAATCCTCTATGAAACACATAGAAGAACGTCTGGGCCATAATTGTTTTTTTGTTTTTCCCCCCCTTTCTTTCTTAAATCCCTTCTGGGAATAATTAACAAAGCATTAAAATTGAGAAAGTAAAACCAATAAAACAGTTTACAACAAAACCTTGTGGTGTTGAATATCGTATAAGTACAATTCCTAACTCTACCTTTCAGTCTAGATTAGAAGGTTAAGATCGTTTGTTATGTAAATTAGCTGCTGTTTGTGCTTTGGGGTTTGAGGAAGCAGTCTATGAGGAAGCATTTCAAGTTTTTGGATTTAATATTCTAGCTAAACTTTATTTTGATGGTCCACTTTAGACATTCTACTAACTATAAATAACTTTACAACTATGTCAATTAACTAACTAATGAGAGTTAGTTGACATAGTTAAAAGTTACATATTGTTAGTAGAATGTCTAAAGTGAACCATCAAAATATTAGTAGAATGTTAGGTTAGGGTTAGGTTTTGGTAATAAGTCGACATGGAGATGCACAGTTACTTACAGTCAGTAGAATGTCTGTTGGGGGAGCATAAAAAAAGTGTTAGCAGATAAGATAGCAGAAAGGTCTTCTTTTTTTTTTTTTTCACCAGGGCACATTACTAGGGCACATTACTTAGGTCTCCTTTTTTAAAATTCTTTGCACAGTTCTCCTAACCATCTTTTATCTTGGCACAGCCTGCACTAAATGCACTAAAACTGCTGAATGTAACATCTGCATCCACGCCAGAGGGAGTCATCTCCCGAATACTGAACACTGCCGGTTCTTCTCGCATCACTTCCTGTCCTTTCCTGTTATAAGCCATGCTGTTTGTACATCATGTTGCGAAGTATTGCCAGTTTACCCCTGTCTCTACCAAGCATTTCTATTCCCTGTTTGTTTACCACGTAAATGTCTCTCTGCATGTTTACGACCACGACTTTTGGATCACTGATTTGGATTTGTTTGCTGACTGGACTGCCACTATTGTTATCGACCCTTTGCTTGTTTGTTGACCACGCTTCTTGGCCTGAAACTAACCTTGTTTGTACTGCTGTGCATAATAAAACATGCACATGGATTCAAATATTCAAACGAGTCAGTCATCGTTACACCAAACACTTCATTCATGTATCAAATCTAGCCATTCTTCCATAACACTGGCAAAGGTTTTCACCCAACAAACACACATTATCAATCATAAAACAACAACCCCCCAAAAAACACTAACAACAGGTAGCATTATACAATGTTCCCTTTCATGGGAACTCGAGCTGTGTCGGAAACGCTGTGGGAGCGTCTCTGCGTGATTGTGTTGTGAAGAACGTATGAAATCAGTCCAATGGAGTGACGGAACATCATAGGCAGGAGAGTGGCTCGGCTAGCATTCCCCGCGGCTCGGGTCCCACTGCTGCCGAGGCAGAGCGGCGCCTGCTGTCGTAGGGTTTGCAAATGGATCTGACAACGGGGTTAGAAATGGGCTCTGCCCTTTCTCTGCCTTCACCTGTCAGGTCCAGTGTCTCAGTTCAGGGCACGGAAGCACGTGCTGTGGCTTCATCCCCTCTGGTTGAGACAGCCACACTACAATGATCCATTTCTGAGGAACTGGATGTTGTTAGTGTGGCAACAGGAGAAACTGAAGACTCGTCACTTCAGTCTCCTGCAAGTAAGGAGCTAGTGGAGGTTTTGACTCGTGCTGTGACCAAATTAAACATAGAATGGCCAGCTGAGGAAAAAGAGCTGCTAAAGAAAAGCAAACTAGACGAACGCTATCTCTCATCTAGATCAGCTCAACCTCCATGTCGGGGCTTGCCATTTTTTCTCGACCTCCACATCGAGGTGTCGAGGTCGTGGAAGAAACCGGTTTCATATCGTATATTATGGGGTGATGTTCAAGGCGGAAGAGACACTCACGAGCCATCTCTCCCCTCAGGCTGCATTGTCCCTTAAAGCCCCGACACTGCCCACCAAACCATTAAGAGCTACATCGGCTTTGGTGGGCAAAGCGTACTCGGCAGCGAGTCAGGCTGCAGCATGCTTGCATCCTATGTCCATCTTGCAATCATACCAAGCCGACCTGCTAAAAGACCTGGGTGAAAGTGTAGAGGTGGGGACAGATATGATACAGGAACTGCATCAGTCAGCTGATTTAGCTCTCCATGCCACCAAGGAGACGGCCAAATCCATCGCCGGTCTATGGCAGCCCTGGTGGCCACGGAGAGGCATTTATGGTTGAACCTCACTGAAATAGAAGACAGTGAAAAGCCATTTATTCTGGACGTTCCCCTCTGCCTCAATGCGGGGGCGCAGGGGGTCGGCCTAGCTTTATCACCTCCAATTTCACAAAATGAAAATTTTACATGACCTTTCCAACGTGATTAAGTAATGCGTGGTGCATCACAGAGCTAGTGCAAGACGAGCATTTATGGTTAAAAAGTATATAATTTTTTTTTGAGAATGACCGATCGTTTCGCTAGACAAGACCCTTATTCCTTGGCTGAGATCATGTAGAGCCCTTTGAAGCTGCACTAAAACTGCAATTTGGACCTTCAACCCGTTGTACCCTGGTGAAGTCCACTATATGGAGAAAAATCCTGGAATGTTTTCCTTAATTTCTTTTCAACTGAAGACAGAAAGACATAAACATTTTTGATGACATGGGGGTGAGTGAATTATCAAGAATTTTAATTCTAAAGTGAACTAATCCAAGAAGAGTGTGCTTTCTCCAGCACAGAGAACCACTTTTGGTTCGTGGTGTGGGACTCAACGACGATGCAGGCACGTCTGTCTCCTGCTCGTATCAATTTGATTCTCACAGCCGTAAACAAGATAAAGCTAGGCCAGTCACTCACTGTCAAACAGTTTCTGAGACTGCTGGGTCTGATGGCAGCTGTGTCCAACATGATATCTTTTGGCCTGCTGTACACCCTTGCAGTGGTGGTTCAAGAACAAGGGGGTTTTCCCCGATGGGCAACCCACTTCGTATGATCAAGCGCCAGTGTCTGCGCGCCTTGGTTATATGGAGGAAACCTTGGTTCCTGTCCCAAGGTCCTGTGTTAGGAGCTCATTGTCATCGTGTCACATTCATGACAGATGCTTTTCTCATGGGCTGGAGAGTGGTAATGGAAGGCCGCTCAGCTTAGGGTCTTTGGAGGAGTCATCATTTTTCGTGGCACATAAATTGCCTGGAGATGATGGCTGTTTTCATGGCATTGAAGCACTTCCTCCCAGACCTAAGAGGCCATCATAATATTGTTTGCACAGACAACACATCGGTGGTCTCTTACATAAATCATCAGTGGGGTCTGCATTCACGTCCACTATGCAAACTGGCACACCAGATCCTCCAGTGGTCCCTAGGGAAACTGCTCTCTGAGAGCAGTATACATCCCAGAGTACCAGAATGTAGGAGCAGACATCCTGTCGAGACAGGGGCTGAGGCCCAGGGAATGGTGACTTCACCCCAAGGTATATGGGGGGGGTTTACGGCCAAGCAGAAGTGGATATGTTCACGTCACAGGATACGACGCACTGTCCACTTTGGTTCTCCCTAACACATCCAGCTCCTCTGGGATGCTATGGTATAGACATGGCTGAGGCTGGGTCTGTACACATTTCCCCCAATGCTCCCAGGAGTTCTGGAGAAGGTCCACTGGGATGGAATAAGTCTATTACTAATAGCGGCGTACTGGCTGAGCCAACTATGGTTCTTGGACCTGGTGTCCCTCCTCGACGGCTTTCTGTCTCAAGTGGGAGGCGTGACCCTTCACCCCCCACCCAGAAATATGGCACCTGAGGGAGCCTAACTCATAGACTTTGGTCTCTTAACCGAGGTTGTGGAGACCATACTTCACTCCAGAGCTCCCTCCATGAGGAAACTGTATGCATTGATGTATGCAATTCACAGGCGCTCATGTCTTAGTTGTGCTCTCAGTATTCACACAGACAGGCACTTTTAGAGGGCTTTCACACTGGGCTCATTTGCCACGGTCCGAGCCCGGGTGCGATTGTTTCCAGTGTTTGAGCATTATCATTCCTTAATGATAAGCATCTCATTCCTTCTCAGGGAACTATGGTTACAGTCGTAACCTGAGACGTTCTCTTTCGAGGGAACTTGCACTGCGTCAATAATGCTTTGAGAATTATAATGCTCAAACGCCATGCTTAAAAGTGCCTGTCTGTGTAAATACTGAGAGCACAACTAAGCCATTAGCACCTGTAAACCTGAAACCTTCCTTGCTTGTTTATTTGCAATGCATTCCTATCTCTTCCCAGGATAGCATGGTGACATTGATACCATGTTGAGTTTTGGTTGAGATTGACATTTCAGTGTTTAAAGTGTGTTGGATCAGCAATGAAATTTTCAAGAAAGCCAACAGCACACATGGGTGAAGACAGTGACATTTAACTAACAGTGATTTGTAGATGATGACCACAAGATCCAATGGCTGTGAGATCCACAAGATCTCTGCAGAACACTAGTGGGTGTTTCTTAACCAGTGGGGTATTTTAAAACCGCAATGGGCTTTTTTTATTTTTTTTTAACCACTTTACCTGATTTGCTCTAATCCACTGGGGGCTTGGTTTAGGGGTGGGCCTTCATGATTTTAGCAAGTCTGTTGAAAAATGGTTAAATAACATCCATTGTAGTTTGAAATTAACCACTGATTGGTAACTGCCCATTTTGGTTTTGCATGTACACTTCTCAGTAGTCTAAATGATGCTTCCTCATTGGAGTGAAAACATAGGTGCATCCTATACAGAAGTCTTGTTTGTTGAAGCACCTAACATACATTACTTCTCTAGCACAGTTTCCAACAATGGCGCATCTATCTTATTATTTCTCTGTTTCTTTGTTTGCGTGCTTATTTGTGTTTGATTTGTATTGTTACTGACTGTAATTAGATACATTAAAAAGTTCTTATAAAGTTCTGACATCATTTAACAGATTTCTTAAAGTGAAAAAGACATGAACATGAGCAAGAATGCCACACTTCACACATAGCCCATGTCTTGCATCCATCAATGCCTGCAGAGCACATTGCTCCTTTAATAGGAGTGAAGGCAGATGAAGTTGGACAATTAAAGAAAATGAGAAGCACCCTCCTGTTAATGCTGACATTGATTATACATTGAGATGTTGTCGACAGCATAATCACCTGACCTGGGACTTGATTCTATCCTGTACCTTAACTCCTGCTCCCTGATTACTGCTTAATCAGGCAATCATTCATATTCCTGAATCACTGTTTATTTTATGTTTTTTTTTTTGAGGAATGTAACTCATTTCCACTCAGTTCAGCCTGTTTCCACTGAAACACAATCAAAAAAAAAAAAAAAAAAAAAAAAAAAAAAAAAAAAAAAAAAAACATCTTGTGTTTATTGAGAAAGTGACTGACATGGCTATTTTGTGATATTTAAAGAGATTAAGGTCTACATAAGGTGAATCTGCAGCTTTAAAGGGATAGTTCAGGCCGAAATGAAAATTATGTTATCCTTTATTCACCGTCAAGTTGTTCCAAACCTGTATAAGTATCTGTCTTTTGCTGGACACACACACAAAAAAAAAAGATATTTTAAGGCAGGAACACACCAAACCGACGCAGACGAACTAGTGGCGATGAAAGCAGACTGTGGGGTTGGCTCACGTCGGTAGCGTCTGTGTCCAAAGTTGCCCTGACACACCAAACCAACGCTCAACACCCGAAGGCCAAGTAGCATGTCTGTTCTATGCCTGTGTATGAAAAAAATGCCTTTCTGTACCAGCAGGTGGCAGTAGCTGAACAGCCAATCAGAATGATCAATTGGCCTGACTGACCGACGAGCTCCGACGTCGATTCAACATGTCGAAACGTCCGAAAAAATCCAACGAGGACCAAATTCAGCCGGCGGTGCGGAACACACTGAGAAAACTTTGTCGGCCGACGAACAAAAACTGTCCAACCGTCGGTTTGGTGTGTTCCTGCCTTTAAAGAATGTTAGTAATCAAACAGTTGACAATAGCCATTGACATCCATAGTATTTTTTTTTTTCCTAATGTGGAGATCAGTGGTTACCGTCAACTGTCTGGTTATCAACATTTTTTAAATCTTATTTTGTGTTCAGAAGAAAGAAACTCACAGAAAAACAGATTACATAAACAGAGCTTAATGATTCTATAGTCATAGTTAGACTATTTTGTGTTGGAGCCATTTGTTTTAAAAAGTGAATCATATTGTGTTTAGTATATTAACATTCTTGAATGTATGACAACTGAACTGATTTGTTCTCAAGAAACATCATCCTTTCTTTTTTCAGATTTCAGAGAACCTAAAAGAAAAGAGGCAGTAGTCTGATGTAAGACAAATTTTTAAGACCTGAACCGTTGGACCACCTGTAGTTATAAGGACATTGGATTTCTGAAGCTAATTTTATTTTTAAAGGTTTTTGTCTTATTTTTTTTTTTTTTTTAAAGAATAATCTTTGTCTTTTTGCTTTTTTGTTGATAGTGTAAAACTGTTAAATAAAATAAATTGACTCAACTGTTGGAAGGGTGTCGTTTATATTTTAAAAGGTTTTCCCCAAACTTTGAAATGGTCAGGAATTTGTTGACGCACTATTGAAGTGTAGTTGAAATATTAATGTTGTTTCAACATTAACTTGGTACATCAGATGGTAACACTGTTTTATGCTGTCATTACATTTCAGTAGTATTTTCGGTGTTTCAACAAAAGAATCAACATCACATTGTAACATTGATCAAACAATATCACCAAAGATTATTTTTGTTAATTTCAATATTGCTTCAACATCACAGAGTTGTAGAATCAGTCATAGTGTAATGTTTATTCCATAGCATTACCATTACTTTTTTTTTGTTTACAATTGTTTCAACAGTAACTGAGGGTGCAAAAGTGATGTTGAAAAAATATCACTTTGTAATGTTAAATCAATAATATTACCATTGATTTGTGGTTGAAATCTCAACATTGCTTCAACGTTAACTGAGGCTGCAGGAGTGATACTGAAGCAACATCACTTTGTAACGTTAATTGGATTTGCAACACGAGACACCAAACCTGCTAGATTTAAATAGTCAGCAACAGCCACTACAGTATCTACAGTACAGTACAGGATGTTCGCACAACTTTTGTAAACGACTTGCTTTAAATGACCGTTGCACACAACTTGAAAAAAAAAAAAAAAAAAAATGGCTGTATCATGGTCGGTAGATGAGGTGGCGGCGCAACTATAATGATCAGTCTATAATCCCACCCACTTAACTGTACTAAACTGCAGTGGAAAAGCAAAGCAAGCCATGCCGTGCCATACCGTGCCGAGTCAAGTCGTACCACGCAGTGGAAATGTGAAGCAAGCCGAGTCATACCAAGCAGTAAAAAAACGCCATAAGGCCAAGTTCATTGGTGTGTTTGCACACATGCTTCACCACGTGTCACTCACAAAGGTGTCCCCATAGCGCTAGCAGCACAGCATTGAAATAAGCTTTTGAAAAGGAACCAGGCTTATTACATCAGAGATGCCAGAGAGAACAATGACTCATGGCCAGTTTTCAGTGAATTATTCATTCAAGTGTATGCTTAGCTTTAAAACACATGCTCTGTCATATTCTGTGGTTGTTTCTGAAGAGCCCGAACCCTCACGCATCACGCTGTGTGAAATACAACTGAACGAAACATCAAAACATCACACCACTGCCGATATGCAAACTACGGCTAAATAAAGCAAACCAACGTTTCGCTTGTAAAGTTTTAATGGATGTGGATTGTAATCAAAGTAAAGACGATTGCAGTGACATACAGGAGTTGTGTATGGTTAGTTTGCACATCAATATAATGGACTAACACATGCTTACATGTTAGTCTGTTATATTGATGCACAAACAAACCATGTATTTGCGCTCTCAAAGCACTGATCTCACATTGTATTTATACACAGACAGTACATTCATGTTGTTTCCACACACATTCAGGATAATGTTTTGATTTGTCATATGTATGTTGCTCTGTTTAGTAATTCTGAATGAATCTGTGTACTGCAGTAGGTATATGCAGTCAGGTCAAAGATGTTGTGGTTTAGGTTTTTGGGGGCAATCTCTATGTGGTCCTGTTCAGTATTGCTTGACATGTCTAAAACTTAAACAAGCTCTTTGCTGTTGCACTGTACATTGTACACTGACTTGTGAAAGATTTTGTTCTGCAAGGTTTTTTTTTTTTTTTTTTTCATCTGTATACAAATTTATGAATTATATGGACTCCTCGTATCATTTGGTTATTAGGTGTCCTTTTGGAGTCTCCAAGTGTCCTGTTTTGGAAAGGTTGCAGAAAATACAGACCATTCTTTTGTGCTGTATCTTGCTTCCTATTCTGTGCTGTCTGTTCTTAGTTCCTGTTGCCTGTATAGCAGATGGGGCTGCACTGACTGTAGACTCACAAAACATGTTAAGGTGATAAGAATTCCTTGACAAGTGAATTGCTTAATATAGACCGATTCAAGAACAAAGTTGCTATTTATCATGCTAGAGACACCTATAATTCTGCTTTACATAGTTAGTTTTACATAAACACCCTATAGATAAACACTGATTTTTCTGTCAGCCTAAAAACAAAAGCTTTCAGCTCTATTAAAAAAGCCTAGTGTCTGCAGTTAAAGGAGCTGAAGTGCAAATTAATGTCCCATTCTGTTCTGTTCTGTTCTCATTTTGAAATTTAATAGCATGCAGCCACAGCAAAGCAGATTCAGAAATAAGTGAAGATGATAGACATGCAATATGGCTCTTCAGATATGACATATACAGCAGAACCACTACTAGGGGAATTCAGCCATACTCCAGTATTGATGTGTCAAACTTGTTATTTTGATTCTGTCGTATAGCAGAATAATAATTTGTCCTACTGCTGATGACATGCTCCTCTGGAAGGTATAATTACTGTCTGTGGTATAGAATCCTTTACCAAGACAGTGAAAGAGGAAACCTCCCTTTTAACATCAAATAGCTTAGTGTAATGTCTTTCTTTTCTTTTCCTCTTTTTCTTACTTTTTTATAGAGAGAAAGTAAGTGTAATATTTGATAAGATGTTGCAACTTTCAGATTTTAAAATCTCAGAAAGCATTCTGACGCTGTATCTTTACAGAATGCCAAAACTCTCATACATTAGTAATCACCTTTCCCTGAGAATTGAGACCTATGACACCTCGGAACATTTTGGATCTGATAAGAAGAATGCAAGAAACACAGGACTTATGCAGAACACGTAGAGAACAGTACAGTATATCTCAGCAAAGGAGGAATGCGCATTTTGTGATTGGTCTACAGCCACACTTGTCTCTGAGACACTTGGCTACATTCCCAGAATGGACTAAGAACCAAGACTAGAAAGATCAATTTCAGACAGATACGTTAATTGTACATATACCAGATGTCCAGTATAAATTGGTAAATTATAATAAAGCAAATAGACTCATTTGCTGTATTGTAATTCAAAGTTAGTTAAAGCTATTCCCTCATCTTTTACCTTCACCTCACATTTTAACATATGTAAAGATAAATCAATTTCAAGTCATTTTTTAACAGCTGTGATCGAAAGTTAAGGTGTATGTGTTGTAATTTGCCCATGCCCCATTAAACTGACCCATTCAAGACAATTTGCAGACTGATTGCAAGCATTTGGGGAAGATATTATTGCATTGTTAATTAGCTGATTATAGTGTGATGAAAAGCACCAATCACTGTATTTTTATGAAGTATTTATTTCGTATGAATTTGTAAAATGTGAGTTATAGAAAAGTGTAAAATGTTTAGAGACAATAATAATCACAGGGGCATAAGCAGATCGTATGAAAATGTACAAATGAGATTGTACAAATTCAAATGAATTAGCCACCCATTCACTAAAACGTAAAATTGGCATGAGACTGTGTTGAAAGCACTGACTTTCCTCACATTCAAACGTAATGAGCTCATGACAAATTAATCCTCCCTCTGAGAAGATGATGCATCCCTCTGAAACTATTCTTTAGCTGGTGCCGCTCTTGGACAGTGTGCCTTTAGAAAAAATAACTCTGTAAACATCATTTCTTTTCATGTGTTATAATATGGTTTATTTTCCATAATATGGTTTTTATTTTCTCTGAATTCTGAAGAGGCACTGTGTTCCTTGTCTCCACTGAGAAAACGACCATGAAATACCAACACAAATGTCATTTTGCTTAGGCTATATCTCTCATTTTCACTCTGTCTCTTACTCCCTCACTCTGTTTTTACCAAAAAAGATTATACATAGTTCTACTTTTGGTAACACTTTATTTTACAGTGCCGTAGTTACACTTTACTACAATGACTTACTATAGTAATAACAGTAAATTATGCATAATTACAAGTAACTAACCCTTAACCAAACCCTAACCCTAACTGTAACTCTATAGTAAGTACATGTAGTTAATTAATAGTACTCAGTACTTATTTGAGTAATTACAATGTAACTATGGCACTGTAAAATAAAGTGTAACCCTACTTTTTCACACAGACAGTCTTCTAGATATAGTTGTGCCCATTATTAGACTGCAGTATTCTGAAGGGTACAATCACTTCCACACACTGGTGGTCAAGGCAGAGTAGCAATCAAACACTTCCTCATACAGCAATTTTCTGCAAAGCCACAACAAAAATGCCTATTCAGTTGTTCTCTGCTAGCAAATGACTAGTAATTTTTAAACATTAGGCCACTGCAACAATTAAGCATAATTTCAACATTTTCATGCTGCATTAAACTTTTGGTCATACCATATCAGAACACACAAATCGAGTCAGGTCAAATCAGGTTTATTTGTATAGCGCTTTTCACAATACGTATAGTTTTAAAGCAGCTTTACAGATTGGATTATTATCATAAGAATCAATTATTGTGTGGCAGATATAAGTTTATCAACAGTATGGGAGTGGCACAATATAATGTGTCTGATGTGAACATGTTTCTAGGATCTAGAAAGCACTCTTGCTGCAGCATTTTGAACCAACTGGAGCTTATTTACAGAGCATGTGGGACAACCACCCAAAAAGGCATTACAGGCCACGAATGCCTCTCAAATCTTTAAGCCATGCAAAAATTATGGATCTTAACAAGACAAAGTCAGAATAGTTTCATGATTCGGACGTCAAGCCCACGGACAATTACTGTAGCTAAACATCTGATGCATATGGCACACAAAATGGAAAACACTTTGCAGTTTTGAAGTCGTATAAACGCCTGTGTCGCGTTCTTTAACAGTCCACCTGAAAACAAAAGCCGCCATGATGCCAAACCCACTCATGGAAGAAGAAAGCCGTCATGTTTACAACTGTGACAATCAGTGCTTATCAGGATCAACTAAATGGTAACTTGCACAACATTCTTGAACAAATTGCATGCTGGTCTGTTATTGTGGTGACATTTATTTCACACTTTCATGCCCCTAAACATGACATCAAACAAAATAAACTGTGATTGGTTGCCTTACATGTCGGTCAGACATCCTCTTGGGTTGTCCTTGGCCAATGAAAGCTGCAATGACCTACCGTCAGTCTGAAGGTCTGGCTATGCAAGACTAAAGTCAGAATATCTACTGAAAGCTGATGTGCTGTGTACATAACAGGATGTTATATTAGCTGTAATTACAAAAGACATTATCATCTTATCAGAGACAGCGCCAGCCTTTTCTATTGAATACAAAGATGAGTGATTGTTATTGAAATCAAATTCCCAGCCATTTACTGTCTGTCTGCATGACTTGGTCTAAAACTAAAGTGAAAATGTAATCATTACTAGCCTGCTTTACATGAGGTTCCTGTAGCTCAAATGATTGAACTTGGTGCCAGCAGCAAGACTGAAGTCATGGGTTCAATTCCCAGGGAACACGCAAAATGATAAAGCCTTGAATGCCTATTAAATTAAAAAAAATGTCTGGATAAATTAATCTAAGACACACTAAAAGAAAAAGGGCACAGGCCTACTGAAAATATTAATCAAACAACACAATTTACAAATAATTTTTAAAGTTTTAATAATAAAGTTTTGCTACGGTTATGCCTGCAGTTTAACACTACACTGGCATTTTCGAACCTCAAAAATGGAGACTTTCGAAAATGGTGCAGGTACCCCGTTTTAGTTTGAAAACGCCAAGGTTGTGTTTCAGTATAAACGGACCAAAACAGAGACTTTTGAAAATGATGGCGTGGCTGCCCACATTCGCTCTGCGTATCCTTGACGACTGTGTCAACAATAATATGGAGAATGAACAGCAATTTTTGCTGGCTTTGTTGATATTTTTTAGCAGTCATTGTGCAGCATTTTTTTAATACTGCAGCTACCTACATGCGCAAGAGGCAACTGTTTACACTTCTACGCGCATACCCAGTGTGCATGAACAGTCATGTGACATGCGTTTTCTGTGACAGAAAACAGAACATATTAAAAGCAGGCTACATTGTGGCCTAGACTGACAGTATTTACTTAAAAAAAGGAGATACCTGGCTATTGAAAGATGTAATTAGAAGTTAGTAATTAATTACTTTTTAGAGTAACTTACACAATACTTGGTTATGACAATCTTTGTCAATGTCGATATTTTACTAAAAAAGTATTTTTTGTAGAAAGAATGGTCACATGTGGCTGCTTTCTTCCAGAAAGTAGGAGAGGGTTAACTAAGCATGTGCAGTATGAGTATCATCACTCTAGCTCATTTCTGATTGAAGGTATATGCCATGTTGCAACTGTCCTCTGTTGCAACCGTCCCCACTCTCCCCCTAAGCTCTGTCCTGTGTTTTCTGTGACCTAGTTTTCCCCGTTTTGTTTAATTAGTCATTTCATTCACCTGTGTCCCGTTAAATCTTGTTAAGTTCCCTTTGTTTGCAACTTGTGTATATATACTCTGTGTTCTCCCTCATTCCTCGTTTTGTTCTCGTTTAACATTTACATTTAGTCATTTAGCTGACGCTTTTCTCCAAAGAGACTTACAAATGAGAGTAGTAGAAGCAGTCGAATCAACATGAGTACATGACAAAAACAGTACGTATGTGAGTGTATCCTGTAGTAATCTCCTGAGTTTCTGTTATTAAACGTGTTTCCTGTTATTCCTCATCGTCATGCAAGTTCAACAGTGCAGGTAAGTGAACAGGTAAATGCAGGTGGAGGGTAATGGCAATGGAACTGATACTATCCTTTTCTTTTGCAGAGGTAGCAGATGCAGAGACTGACTGGAACGAAGGAGACACAGGATAACTCACACGAGAGGAGGGATCACCAATGAGACTTGGGAACACGCTGGAGACAGGTAAGTAGCTTGAAGGAGTCCTTGAGGTGAGCATGAAGGTAGGTCTTGATGCTAACGAGTCCAGACAGTGAGTGTGTGAGTTCGTGTGTCTTTTGTAGTGCCGTGATTGCTGTGCTGATGAAGTGCAGGTGTGCGTGTTTAGTATTCGGCTGAAGGAGTGCGCTGTGAGTAAATGTCCAAATGTCCAATGTCCAAAACATGTGGGAGTAAATGTCCAAATTGGAAGAGACAATTGCAAGAGAAAAAAAATCAGAAATGTGAGATGTTAAAAATGTTAGGTTTAAATGGTTTATTTTTGTAACCCAGCAGAATAAAATTCTATAGGTATTGGGTTTATTAAAAAAAAAAAAAAAAAAAAAAACGTCTCAGGTTACGAATGTAACGAGACTCTGCGTTTGCAACGCTATGGGGAAACGTCATGTGACTCGGTGTTCGAAAGCCAACTATCCAATAACTCCAAATCCTATTGGCCGGCGACAGCCTATGATGTCATACAGGCGCGACCCGGAAGTATAAAAGGGGCGCCTGGGGAAGCAGTCATTATCCATCGTCTTGAGGGACTGTTCAGCAGGCAGCCCGATGTATGGCAAGGAAACGCAGAGTCTCGTTCCCTGTTCTCAGGGAACCCTGGTTACATTCGTAACCTGAGACATTCCCTTTCGAAAGGGAACTTCTACTCTGCGTTTGCAACGCTATGGGGAACGATATACCCACGCTGCCATGCTTGAGGAGAATCCCTGCCAAGAAAAATGGCTGAGACAAAGGCTCCAGAGCAGTAGAAACTGCTTGGCAACTCTCCCTCGGCTCACACCAGGCTGTCAGTGACAGCATTCCCTTCGGCCAACAGCCCAAGCTAAACTCCATGAAGGACCTCCTCAAAGGCCCTACAGAAGGTGCTAAAGCATCTGGAACCCACTTTTCCAGAAGAAACAGTAGTCCCTTCAAGGGAATGTGGCCAGGGAACCGAAGGGAACCCCGGCCAGCCACTAGAGGGGAATGAAGTCACCCTCAATGCCACCAGGGAGGCCGACCTAGCCTGACCTGAGACAAACTTAGTCTGAGTCTGTCTAAAACAGAGCCTCCAAAAAACGCATTCTTCATAGAAGATAGTAAGTAAGAGTGAGTGCAAAGAGGCAGAACAACTCAAACCCACGCGTAGAGACGGGCATCCCAGAGAGCAGAACTCAGCTAAGCGCTATGAACCCTCATATTGAGGGGAGTATAATCCACTCATCCTAGGATCTACCCAGTGCTTAATTAGCGCACTGAGGAGGTCGTGCGCTACAGAACCCCGACCCAGAGGAGCACAAACCAGCCTGGTGCTGGATCTCAAGGGGAGGCCTGATTAAGGCCTACCCCATGACCAGCTTAGGGAGCTAAGCACTATTACAAACATAACCCTCAAAGGGAAGTATGAAGCTCACCTAACAGGTAGACCATGCAATGGGCACATAACATGAAGGCCGCATGACAATCCACCCAAACACGATCCAACGAGCAGTGTACTCAGTAAAAACACTTTTTACTCTCTAAAGCCAGAGGAGTACGCCAACACGTATTAAGGAAGGCCTGGAGGGACCTAAAACCTCAACAGACACGTGGCGTCAGCTCGTGGCAGTGTTTAGGCCCAAAGGACGATAAACAACCAGACAAAAGGAGGTTGGATTTATCACTTAGGCCTTTGGCCAACAGAAGTGTATAAAGATAAATCTCAAAGAGAAATACACCCAAACATACACCAGTGTGTCAAAACCAGGCAGCCCGTAGGCCTAGCAACCTCTAACACACACAGCGTAGTCTCATGGCCATTTCTAGGAGCACAAAAGATCCACCCTAGGCGCTAGGTGGCCCTTAGCTCAACTAGAATAAGACTCAGGGAACCAAACCTGAGGGGCTAGCCACTTGGAATACTCGGTAAAAGCACCCTGTCACCCTCACAGCGAGAGGAGTATATGACTGAACTCCACATATTACACCGGAGGCCGAAGTAGGCCTACCTTAGTAAACATGTGGCATCAGCAAGTGGCTACCATAACCATACCACCCAGAGGTCATGTATTAAAAATCTCATGATTAACACATGAAAGCATCGCGAACAGGCCTGTTAGGGCCTATTCGTCAGTGATGGGGCGTGGCTGATGGTGGCATGGTTTCCCGGGCATCCTGCCACCAAGTCGACTAGAAAAAGGAGGCCTAAAGGGGCTTCCATTCCAGTAACAGGTGGCGATCAACCTTCTCACAGATAAAACACAAATAGTGCCAAACGTAAATTAAAAAGGAGGCCTGAAGGGGCCTGCCAATTCAATAACACGTGGCTACAGCTCGTGAATTAAAGGGAACCCAGCTACAGGGAATCAGCAGTAACCAAGAAAGCTAAGGGAAGCTAACTGCGACCTGCGCTAGACCACACATTCCAACAGGCAATGTACCTAAAGTAAATGTTTTGACTAAAGGGAACCAAACAAAGCCAACATGGTTCAAGGGAGGCTAATATAAGCCTACCACCTCAAACAAACACGTGTCATGGCCTGTGGCAGTGTAAACCTGTGAGAATATGTGAGCACACTATGATCAGTTCAAACAGTATAGTAAAAACAACCAGATCATTAAAAAAGGAAGCTAATAGATACCAGCCTTCTTCAACAAAGTGGCACTAACTACCCCGAATATGCAATCCAAAACAGGTGATGCACCCAGTGACACAGACCCCCGACTGGAGAGTACAAGTCACCAAATACTCAAAACGGAAGCCTACTTTCAAAGCAAAGAGCATACTGTTATGAGAGCGGGTGCCAACCTGTGGCAGCATAGGCTCACATACAATGTAGGGCAAAGGTCTAGAACCCAAAGTAACACAAACTTTGATTACATGCTGTTATTTGAAAAGAAAAACACTTCCCAAACAGATCCTCAAATCTGATCTAAACCCCAGAGGACAGGAGCTAAAAAACTAGCAACGTCAACTCGATAACTACCAAATTATCAAGTGGCTCAGAAGAAAGTTATTCCTTTTAGCATGAAAGTTCTAGAAAATGGGGCCAAGCACACACCTGCATAACTTATCTACGCAAAGATAAGGGCCCACCATCTGAGGAACAGCACCTAGCTGAAAACTCAAATTGCACCTAAACAAGCAAGGGGATAATTGGGCGTACAGCCTAACAACTCCCTCGGGAGAAAAACCAGAACTAGGGGTTACTTCATTTGACCCACAACACCCAGCTCTGGCCGGGCTGCCAAGTTACATGCCTATTCTCTACATTATTTACAACAGGCACAATAACCAAACCTGATCTCCAACTCTAAATCTCATGATGAGAGAAATTAAAGTGAAGCTCACAGCTGAATGTCAGGCGGCCGGTTAGGGCCGCTACAGACACACAAACTGAAGTAATGAGTGCCAACTCAGACTATACTGAAAACAGCTGAGAGGCTCATTTAGCATAGAGAGAAACTAAACAGCAGTCCCAACACTCCAGTTTTTGCCCAAAATACCCCTATAAATGCTATCTCAATGTTACATTCACTATGCCATGTTCAGGAATTATACAGGTAACAACACACAGTCAACATTTAGGGAATTAAATTTGACGTTGTCCTACCTTCTCGCGGCTCGAAGACCCAAGACTGCTCCTTCACAAACATGGGAAGGAAAACATCCATGGTACTAGAAGCCCAAAGAACCCTTTCACTATCAAGCCAGAAGGTGGGCCTTCAGAAAAGAGTTCATCATGGGCCCGGCCGTCAGCCTGACTGTTCAAAGGTGTCACCCGAACATACACAGTGATTAAAAAACGCCCTGGGAGGCCAAGGAAGAGGGGCGAAGCCTGAGCGGAAGCCTGAGCGGAATGCAGTTCTTATAGGCTGCTGAGCGTGCCTTCGCCTCCCTGAACTTTCCAACCACCGTCTCAACGGATCCGCCAAAAAGTTCAGTTGGCGAAACCGGGGCATCGAGAAGAGAGCTCTTCTCTCTCTCCCCGATGTCCGCCATGTTCAGCCACAGATGCCTCTCCGTGGCCACCATGGCCGCCATCGATCTCCCAATCGAGGTGGCCGTCTGTTTGGTGGCCCGGAGAGCGAGATCTGTGGTGCGGCGTAGCTCAGCCACCGCATCAGGGGACAAACCCTGCCCCTGATCCAGGTCCTTCAGCAGATCAGCCTGGTACGCCTGCAACACTGCCATTGTGTGTAAAGCCGCACCAGCCAGACCCGCAGCAGCATATGCTCTGCCGTTCAGACGGGATGTTTGTTTAAGGGGTCTGGACGGCAGAACCGGAGCCTTTAGAGTCAGTGCTCTGCCCGTGACGAGATAGTTGGCAAACGTCTCGTCAATGGGCGGCAGCGACACATACCCATGCTGGCCCAATCCCTCCACATCAGCGAAATTTCCTCGCTGATGTGGATGAATTCTGGCCGAGTATGGGTTCTTCCATGCCTTCTTGATCTCAGCGTGGAGATCCGGAAGGAATGGAAGACTCACTGGAGTCACAGGGTTGTGGTCGGAAAGAAAGCGTTCGTCCAGTCTGCCGCGAACAGACTCTTTCCTACCTCCAGCAACTCGGCATATGCTGGGCCAGGAGGCTTGGTGAAAGAAGAAGAAGAAGCCACGGGGGCTATCGGCCAGAAGAACACTCGCTCCCGGATCAGATGATGTCAGAGACAGGACATCATCGTCATCCAGGAGCTCATCCTCGCCAGCCGCCGCCGAAGGCTGAGAGACCATAACACCTCTCTCAAACTTGGCAGCGAGCTCCATCTGCGAGCCCCATGAGTGCAGCCGCCACTCTGCCTCAGCACGAGCAGGGCCGGACCCACCAGGCGCAGATGTTGACGCCTCATCCCTCGAGAAGAGGGCCAGGCAAGAACGGAGCGTCCTCATAGGAAGACGCTCACAATTCACACAGACAGCGCCCTCAAGCACCATCTGTGCGTGTTCTTCTCCCAAACAATAGACGCATAGGGTGTGCGAATCTTCCGGAGTTAGAAATCTCGGGCATGGATCCACACACTTCCTGAAACGCTTCTCTTTATAACAGGTAGGGGGTGCTACATTTTTAAATATTACTTCAAGCTGTATGGCTAATACATGCACTGTATGCTCTATGAACTGCATATGTGAATTATGTAGATCAATTGTTTACATCAAATTCATGCTTTAATAGTAGGGTAATCATTGCAGGTTTCGTCAGTCCGTCATTCCATGGATTTTGCCCATATTCTTCCACTTGTTGCCACCACAATGCATGCACAGCAGAAAGTGACGTAACTGTGACGTCTGCTCCTAAATAGTCTATACAGGACTCCCTCTAAATAAAATAATCTGACCCAGTATGTTTAAAAGCTTCTCAAAGAACAGATATGAGGCTCCACATAACGTTCCTGTTGGCCAGAAGGAAATATTCCCTATACAGTGGCATACAGTATCTAGGGATCTCCTCTCCACAGGGTGGAAGTTTCTTAAAGAGTTCTAGTTGCTATTTGCAGATGACCTTATTGGTTCGAAGTTTAAAGCTGACCTGATACTGGCTACTTGGCCTTGTTTTGATGGGCTGTTTGGCAGAAAGTTCATAATTTAAGTATGTCACTTTCTATAACTCACTTTCCATATTCTTAAAACATATACTGCTTGTAAAATTTCAGTAAAGTCAAGTTTCTTTCATTCAACCAGCACTGTGTAATGTGAACTATGATGAATTATCCTGTGCTGAGAGGGAAATAGGGGAATTAGAACATAGAGCAAACAAGTGTTACATAGCACAGACTGCTATTCTCCCAGTGCCTTCTTCAATCAGGGAGCCATCTTCATCAGCATAGCTACGAGAACTGGCTCTGAATGAGTATCACAGTTCTAATCAACATCTGGAAGGGATTTCCACACACTATGAAAAGCCCTGCATTATTAATCACTATTCAGTTTTATACCCAGCCATGAGTTTCATGGTGAGGTACTACTGTACATCCCTCTGTGATCATTCTGACCTTTATGTCACTTTTTCAAAACACTCATAATACTTGTGCTGGTTGTGTATCAATATAACATATACACTGAACAGGACGTGGTCTTAGACTTAGATTCCCACACATCCTTTGCTCAGTAACATACATACCTTATACATACCTAACAACATACTTCAATCTTGTTTCAGTTTTTCTTGTTTGTTTTTGTTTGTTTTTTTTGGACACAAAAGACTTTCGTTTTATTTTTTGGGGCTTTCGAAACGGAGATAGTTTGGGCAAATTCCAAACAGTGTTTTTTCACCCTTGAAGGGCACTTCAGGAAGGGGACGCCATTTGTAGTGGTGTTTCAAACAAAAGTAAACAACTGGATCCCTTCCAAAGGGCCCTTCCACAAGACATTAGCGGAGGCTACATGCGATGGTCACTTCAAGGAATTAATTTTATAATTTATGGTCATGTGACCCAGCGAATACTCATGATTTATAAAACTGCCCAGCACGTTGGGCAAACATTTAACCCAACTGCTGGGTTTGTCCATTTTCAACCCAACTTGGGTTGTTTTTAACCCAGCATTTTAAGAGTGTAAGAAATGCTTTCGGTAATGCAGGGTCCAAAGATGAGACGGCAAGTTTTAAAGTTGAGGATAGAGAAATACACTCACACACACATATGTAACGCATATTTATTATATGTATGTATGTATATGTTATGTTAACAGCAATAATAAGACATTTATGTTGTAAGAACAGCAATCAGCTGATTGTCTTTCATTGCTCGCTTTGCCAAGTGCGTTCCAAACGGCTACATAATGGCACGCGAGTGCCCTGCTCACTCCAAAGTCCCCACTTCAAGGGCTCTGCCCTTCGAAGGTAGTAGGGCATAGGGATGCTCACTTCTGTTTGGAATTTGCCCTTTATCTTTTGAACTTGAACTAATCAAAACAACTCTTCGAACTGAATCATTTGATTCATGAACTTTTTTCAACTGAGTTGTTTGATTCATGAATATTGTTCAATTGTGTCAATTCCTTTTTTTTTTTTTTTTGCATTTTCAATCCATATTGTTGAATGTACTGTTAAGTTTGAAAGGACAAGTGGTTTATTGCAAGAAATTCTGAATCACAGGAAAATCTCTGTGTTTTTGGTCAAATTGAATGTCTAATTACATTTCTTTTTGTACATTTGGGATATTGAATATAATATTTCGTTGAAGGTTTTATGTTAACACTTTACAATAAGGTTCATTAGTTAAACATAAGTTAATGTATTAACTAACATGAACTAACCATGATCAATACATTTGTTACTATCTTTTTCTAATCTTTCGTTAACGTTAGTTAATGAAAATACAGTTGTTCATTGTTTGTTCATGTTAGTTCACATTGCATTAAATAATGTTAACAAGATTTTATTAATGTATTAGTAAATGTTGAAATTAACAGATTAATAAATGTTGTATAAGTGCAGTTCATTATTAGTTCATGTTAACTAATGTAGTTAACTAATGAACCTTATTGTAAAGTGTTACTGGTTTTATTATTGTAAACTAATTTGTTCAAGGTGAAATAAGCAGACACAGTACTGTTTTTTTCTTTTAGAATTTCCTTTATTTACGCATTGTGTGAAGAGTGTAAAGCTCCATCAAATTGATTTGAAGCTGTTAAGCTGTTGATTTCTTGGTCCTAGAAGAAACAACAAAAGAGCTGGTGTTAACTGTTTTGATTTACTGACTGATCAATTGTTCATATCTGTGATTTATCTAATTGAAACAAACTACAAAGAGAACAATTTCTTTTATCAATATAATTTTCTATTTGAATCAGAACAAGATTATGTCGACCATTCACTCACCTTACGTCATTTCTTCCCTCCAGTAGACGTTCCGTACTTCTGATTCAATTGGCCCATACATCTTTACTGGGTGTAGCATGTCATTTATGTTGTGTGCTATGTTACACTCACACAGTTTTATATATATATATATATATATATATATATATATATATATATATATATATATATATATATATGTTCACCTTTTTAACAATAAGCACAAGCATACTCAGATGTTTCTTCCCACTGTGGAAAAGAATTGGATGTATTCTCATCTTTCTTTTCGATTTTGACAAACCAGGAATTACTTCTCTAGTATCTCTTTTCCATCTCTCTCCTTCTAACAAACACACACACACACATTCATATTATTCTATGTCAGATTAGAATTGCCTAATTGAATCAGTAATGGTTTCTATTACTCTTCTACCGGACAAATCTGATAAACTACTCCAAAGACAATCTCTGGCCTTCCATAGATAGGTAAATCAGTAAACTTTGCTGGGACATTGCCCAGTGAAAAACTTTAAAGAGCTTTCAACTTGTTCTGCCCTCTCATTTTGATTCATTCTGCCTTTTTATCTTTACCTTTTGGTCTGGAAATGTGAATAAAAACAGAAGGGGAAAAAGAATGAACTATTTGCCATTATTTATTTATTTATTATTTTGTATTATTTCACTTCTTTTTCTTCTTCTTTCTGTCGTTTTGCCGAGTACAGTTAAAAGATTCAAAATTATGTAATTTAAGTGCATTTAAAGGGTTAGTTCACCCAAAATGAAAATTCTGTCATTAATCACTCACCCTCATGTCGTTCCAACCGTAAGACCTTTGTTCATCTTCGGAACACAAATTAAGATATTTTTTGATGAAATCCGAGAGGTATCTGATTCCTCCACTGACAGCAATTTAATGACCACTTTCAAGGTCCAGAAAGGTACTAAAGACATTGTAAAAATAGTCCACGTGACTGCAGTGTTTTAACCTTAATTTTATGAAGCGACAAAAATAACTTTATTCATCAATATCTTCTCTTCTGTGTCATTTGCTTGTGCTGTTTACATTTAGTGCTTCCAGGCTCTACATCAGAACACAGTATTGGCCGACGCTGTTCACTTGAGCAGCATGACACATACGTGTGATGCTGACACAGGCCAATAATGAGTCAGCGTTCTGATGTAGTATCTGGAAGCACTGAACGTAAACCGTGAATGACACAGAAGAGAAGATATAGTTGGATGAAGTCGTTATTGTTTTGTTTTTGTGCACAAAATAATATTCTCGCCAAGTTAGTTTTAAAATGTTATTAGCTCTGTTTTGATCGCTAACGTAGACTTCCATGTTTATATCCAAACTATAAAATTTTATCTCAGTACTTCTGATGATTTGGATATTTGTAAGAGAAATAACAATACTGTGTGGTTAACTTGCTTTCTCTGGCTCAGACTCACAGGAAAATCGGTGCCATTTAGAAATAAGATTTGCGTGGGTGTTTGAATTGAAGGCATACTGATGTGGACGTGTCCACATTAAAGCATTTCAGTGGGCTTAAACCGATTGCATTTTACAGCAGATTTAGTTCACAAACAGTTGAGACCTAAATATGACTTTCAGTTGCAATAATTAATCCTAAAATTAAACATTTGTAACTTTTCGCCATCAGTCACGCATTAACTCAGAGGATCCCCCAGTTCTTGGCCAATTTTCTTGCTCCGAACAGATCACTGAATCAGTGACTTGAATAGCTGAACTACGATCTCTCCAATTTGCGAATGAATTGTTTCATGTGATTTGCGAACCAATTTAACAGGATGATTGAAAAGAATCAGTTTGTGCATGAATTGGACACTGCTTTGCGTCTCTGAGCAGGTTTTTTCCTGGCTCAAAACGAGGCAGAGGTGGTAAAATCCTTGGTCCCTCTAGAGGGGTCTGGGGTTACTTTATTAAAAACAACACAATAATGATTTATCTCTCATCCACCCGCAATTAATTTAAATGTTTTTTTTTTTACTTGGCCTGCCCAACCCGCGGATTATCCGCAGTATCCGTGTATATAACCGCAATCCGTGCATCACTATCGAACGGTTTGAGAATGGACACAGGCCAGGAACCTGCAACAGAACCGTGTTGATGGAAAAGGCGTATCTGAGCATATGACTGCCTGTCTGAGTTTTGTCGATAGCCAGAGGCGGCAAGAAATTTGACGGATAATTCTCTATGCAGGAAAAAACTGAGCATGTGACGATTTCTTCATTTTATAATGAGCAACGATGTTTTATGAAATGGAGTGGAGTTAAAAAGTACAGTTTTATGCTTTTGAATGTAGTGAAGTAAAAATTAAAAGTTGCTCAAAATAAAAATACTCAAGTACAGATACTTGAAAAATGTACTTCGCTATAAATATATATAAAATATAATATATAAAAATACTTTGTTACTGTCCACCACTGCTCTTTTCTTCTTTAGTGTCCCAGTATTACTAATTGCTATGGTAATGTAGTAAAATGGAATAGCAAGAGAACTGGAGTGCAGGCATCAGCTTTGGATCATGATGGGGCCGTGATCGCCCTGAAAACAGATGGTGCACTTCACATCCTTTGCTCCATAAATCATACCACCTCTGATACCTCTTACTCCAAATTGCAGTGGTGGGATCAACGGTTCATTCTAGCCTCACTCCCCCACCTTTATCGGCTGCTCCCCCAATAAGAAATCATCACTCAGGCTTTTAGACAGAGCTGCCAGGGGTTTGGGTCCCTCTCCATTCCCATTACTTCCATCATGAACTCCTCTGTGTCCACAATTAATGATGATGCTTTTACTCCTGGCCTGAGCAAAATGAACCTGGTGGCACATTGAGGGCAAATTATGTTTTACAACACAGTCATTTATTAATCCTGAGTTCAACCTGAATGACAAGGACTTTTAAAATGGCTTTGTTAGCTAGGAAATAACTTTTCTGGACAGATAGACAAATATGTATCGTTTACGTCAGAATCATGTAATAGATGTCAGTATAAAATTATCTAGAATAACATTTGTGTTACATTACAGAACAACATCTAACATCAGTTTACAAAGAAAAGACAGAACTCTTGAACAAAATAATCTTTTACTCAGGCGCGTGATTTTAAAAAAGTCTTCATCACAGTTTCAAATCAGGAAAAGCAGTAAATACTGGGGTTATGTATAAAACTGAAGAAACACTTACATATTAATTGCACTTTTATACAGTTATGTTTAGTAGTGATTTAGAACTATACGAGCAGTTGAATGTAGGGTTTAGAGTAGACTAAAGGCCCATTTACACCAAGGACTATAGGGATAGTTAAAAAAAAAATAAATGTAAAAGAATAGCAGAGTCCACACCACACCATAACAATATCATCTGTACCCCAAATTTGTAAAAACAAAAAACTTCCAAACCCATTTAAGGGTAAAAAAGTAATTGATGTTCAACAAATAAAAAATATAGATAATACTGATAAACAAATGATAAAGCTTGGGTTGTTGAATATTAGATCCCTTTCTTTAAAAGCACTTATTGTAAATTATATTATCACAGACAATAATCTAGATTTGCTGTGTTTGACAGAAACCTGGCTAAAACCAGACGATTACATTAAATTAAACATTAAAACATTACATCTTTCAAATATAATTCCTTCGAAGTGATGGTACTTTATGTAACGTTATGTAAGTTGACATTTGTGTTGGCTACTGTATACAGGCCACCAGGACACTATACAGACTTTATCAAAGAATTAGCTGATTTTCTGTCGAAGTTAGTACTAGGTGCAGATAAAGTCCTTGCTGTTGGTGACTTTAATATCCATGTAGATAATGAAAAAGAGGCATTGGGATTGGCATTTACAGATATTCTAAACTCTATTGGAGTTCTACAACACATGTCAGGACCCACTCATTGTCGTAATCATACTTTAGATCTAATATTGTCACATGGAATCGATATTGATGCCGTTGAAATTCTGCAGCGGGTGAAGACATCTCAGATCATTATCTAGTCTTGTGTATACTACATTTAGTCACATTTAGCCTGCTAAACTGCCACCCTGCCACAAATATGGTAGAACCATCACTTCTACCACTAATGATTGCTTTGTAAATAATCTTCCTGATCAGTTTCATCGCCTTAGCATACCAGACAGCTTAGAAGACCTCGATGTTGAGGCAAATTAGACGCAGTTGCTCCTTTGCGCTTAAAAAAGATTAAGGAAATGAATCCAACGCCGTGGTAAAACGAGCACACTCTGGCCCAAAAGAGAGCAGCCAGAAAAATGGGGCGCAGCTGGAAGAAAACAAAACTAGAAGTTTTTTTACATTTCGTGGAGAGAGAGAATGATTGAGTACAGAAAGGTCTTAAAAACTGCTAGATCTGCCTATTTTTCAAATCTTTTAGAAGAAAATAAACACAACCCTAGGTATTTATTTGATACAGTGGCTAAATTAATAAGAAATAAAGCTTCAGCTTCTGATGTTTCCAAACAGCACGGCAGTAATGACTTTATGAACTTTACGTACAAGACTGACAATATTAGAGAGAAAATTATAACCATGCAACCGTCTACTACAGTATCGCGTCAGACAGTGCATTGTAGTATCCCTGAGGAAAAATTCAATTCATTCGCTGATTTAGGAAAGGAAGAATTGTCTAAACTTGTTAAATCATCAAAATCAACAAAGACCCTATACCGACTAAGCTATTGAAAGAGATGCTTCCAGAGGTCATAGATCCTCTTCTTAATATCGTTAATTCATCTTTATCACTAGGATACGTACCAAAAACTTTTAAGATAATTATTATTAAACCTCTTATTAAAAAAACACAACTTGATCCTAGAGAATTAGTCAATTACAGGCCGATCTCAAATCTCACTTTTCTGTCAAAAATACTAGAAAACAGGTCCCTTTTTAGAAAGAAATGGTATCTGTGAGGATTTTCAGTCAGGATTTAGACCGTACCATAGTACTGAGACTGCTCTCATTAGAGTCACTAATGATTTGCTCTTATCATCATATTAGTGTACTGGATCTTAGTGCTGCATTTGACACTATCTATCACAACATTCTTTTAAATAGACTCGAAAATTATGTTGGCATTAGTGGAATTGCATTGTCATGGTTCAAATCATACTTATCTGACTGTTATCAGTTTGTAGTAGTAAACGAAGAGATGTCATATCGATCACAAGTTCAATATGGAGTACCGCAAGGCTCAGTACTAGGACCGTTGCTTTTCACTCTGTACATGCTCCCTTTGGGAGATATCATTAGGAAGCATGGCGTTAGTTTTCACTGTTACTCTGATGATGCTCAGCTCTATATTTCTTCGCGCCCTGACGAAACTTACCAATTCACAAAATTAACGCAATTAATGCATAGCTGATATAAAAAATTTGATGGCCAGTAATTTCCTACTATTAAATTAAGAAAAAACAGAGATTCTAATTTTTGGACCAAAAACTTCCTCACGTAATAACCTAGAATACTGTCTAACACTTGATGGCTGCTCTGTTAAGTTTTCGTCGTCAGTTAGGAACCTGGGTGTGCTCTTTGATACCAATCTTTCATTTGAAGGCCATGTTTCTAGCATCTGTAAAACTGCATTCTTCCATCTTAAAAATATATATAAACTACGATATATTCTCTCAATGAAAAATGCAGAACAGTTAGTTCATGTGTTCATGACCTCAAGGCTAGATTACTGTAACGCTCTACTGGGTGGTTGTTCTGCTCGCTTGATAAATAAACCACAGCCTGTACAAAATACAGCAGCTAGAGTTCTTACTAGAACTAGGAAGTATCACCATATTAGCCCAGTTCTGTCAACACTGCATTGGCTTCCTGTTAAACATCATATAGATTTTAAAATCTTGCTGATTACTTACAAAGCACTAAATGGTTTAGCTCCCCAGTACCTGAGCTGGATGATGACATCACTGTTTAATCCAGTACTGAATTTACTTAAGATGGATACTGACACCATTTTCTTTAAGAGCTGCTGTGCAGCCAAAATTATATACCAGTTATCACTGTAAAGCTGCTTTGACACAATCTGCATTGTAAAAAGCACTATATAAATAAAGGTGACTTGACTTGACTTGACTTGACTTGACAGCCAATCAGAATCCATCTTGCTTTAAAGACAGTAATGTAGTTATCGTTTTAGTTATCGTCTTAACAGTTACAAATCTGAGCAAAGTTTGCAGGTTCAGTCTACAAATAGGGAAGACTAAGATAGTAGAGTTAGTGAGTTCACAATTGTTGTTTGTTCTTTTGGTATTTAAAAAATGTCCTTACCACAAAGGGCCTGAATATGCCATACACTCATGCTGCTCAGTTTAATAAGTTATACAGTATGCTGAACTGCCATTTGGGAAATTCAGCTCCACTGAAGCAATATTAGCTGTCACCTCATAAAATGTTTCTAAGAACAGGAGAACACCAGCAATTTCAAAGATGACTCAATATAGCTACTGTATGACTCCTGCAAAGGCACGTTCAGTTATGGGGTGTAATGTATTGTGTAATATTGCCATAATACTAAGCACTGAACCTTGTACATATTAATTAATTCTCATACAGATTCATTTAAAATGGGGCTAAAGGTTATAAAAATGTAAATTACCCGGAAGGGATTGAGGGATAGCATACAAAGGGTTTTTAAGGGGGGAGCGTAATGTTCGATTATAGCATTTAAACACTAATTTATGGGTCACAAGTAATGCACAGAAGTGCAGAGTTGATATACACTGTGTTTTATTCAGTACATTCGGTACATTAAGTTGATCAATAATGACAGTACATTTAAAATGATGAAAAAATAGTGTAGTGTAACATTTAAAATAACAGCATTTAAAATGAGACAAAATATCCAGAAAAATCCATAAAAAAGACACTTCTCAATATTTTTGAGAAGGGTCAAGTAACACTGAAGACTGGAGTAATGGCTAGTGATAATGTGTTTGTGAAAAAAAAAAAAAAAAAAAAAAAAAAAAAATATATATATATATATATATATATATATGAATTATGTAATAAATAGTAATAATTTTTTACAATATTGCTGTTTTTGCCTGTATTTTTGATCAAATAAGTGCAGCATTAATTGGTGAGTATGAGTCTTCTTTCAAAAACATAAAAGATCCAACTGATCTCAACTTTTAATTGGTAGTGTACATTATTCATCATAAAAAAAGCTAATTTGTTGTTTCACAATAATCAATAATTGTGCTATATTGTAAATATTGCAAAATAGAAGTACATGCAAGGACATCCCAGGTGAAAAAAAAAAAAAAAAAGTATGTATATACTATCTCTGTATTTAGTTACCACTTGTAGTATACTGGAACCCATAGTGTACTACAAGTGGTAACTAAATACATTTTTTTTTAAAATAGAGATAGTACGTTAAAAGCACATTTTAGTTCATATTCACTGTGTCTCAAAATAGCACAGTTGAATACACTTAGATGTTCTTAAGTTTATCTTAAGAAGTACTAAAGAAGGATTTTTAGTATAGTAAGTACAAAATTAGTGTACAAAAATAGAGCACTGTAAGTACATTATGGAAGAGTACTTTCTTATTCACCAGAGATCATTCTCAATTTTTGGACACCTACAGTGATAATATGGTAGGCTATTCTCTGAAATACCTTTGGGGTAGGGCTGCATGATATACCGTTTTAGCATCCGCAATAGTCACATCCCAGGATGTGCAATGTCAAGTATACGGATCGTTAATCCATACGGAACAGATATCCACTGTTCAAAACGCACGTGATTCTAGGATTAATTGTTTGACCATCATTTTATGAAAATTTATCATTTGAATGTGTTTTAGGTCCTGTCAGTTTAAACATTCAAGTGATTTTAAACCATTCTGAATGTGTGGCAGCTGCGGCTGTTTTCTGTGTGCACATACACAAAGCCGTGCAGATGCACATGAACACCAAATGCCATTTTCTTCCGTGTCTATTTGTGCCTGAACAGTACACGTACATGCAAAAAAAAGAAAGAAAAAAAAGTCAAAATGCACGTAAAACATCGAGTATCCTGGTTGCTTATGGCTTAAAGGTGCAATGTGTAAAATTTGGGAGGATTTATTGACAGAAATGCAATATAATATACATTTTCAGTAGTGTATAAAGACACATAATTACATAATGAACCATTATGTTTTTATTACCTTAGAATGAGCCATTTATATCTACATACACCACGGGTCCCCCTTCCATGTCAAGTCGGCATTATGCGCCGGCATGTTTCTACAGCAGCCCTAAACGAACAAACACTCTACAGAGCGCGATTAGTCACTATGTTGTTCTTCTAAATCATTCGTGTTTTTAGAGGTAGCTTGCATCGTCACAATGTTGAATAAAAGTAGTAGTAGTAGTAGTTGTCTGGTTTATTAGAAGCAGAGACTGTTCTTTGTTAGAAGTAAGAAGAAACCTCATTGACTGGCTAACGAGCGCGATTGTCCCCCCTCCCCACTCCCCCGCTGGCCTGCACTCACATTGCACTTAACGTTCCATGCAGGAGCATGCTTACGTCATATACAATGAAAACAGGAAGAAATGCACTTTCGCTAAGATAATGTAATATAGATTGCCTAATAGATTTATCATTTATGCCACGCAGCGATTTTAACTCGCAAACTACAATTCCTGTTCATCAATAAGGTGAGAACCAGACCCGTTATAAACCCAAATACACTTGAATTAAGTACATGAATTGAAAAGTGTACTATCAAAGTAGTAATAAAGATGTTTGCCATCGTAATGATGACAGTAGTGCACACAAAGTAGTAGCTGTTCCGTGCTCCAGCATGCGAACCGTGCTCAAGCCCAACCGAACAGTGCTCTGGCCCACGGCTAAACAAACCGCACCCAGGCACGGAACGGAGTGATCACACTTGTCAAACGAACCAGGCTTTGGGGGTCAAACACGCTCAGGCACGGTTCAGAGTGTCTAGTGTGAGTACACCCTCAGACGATGACATCTTTGACTTGTGTCAGCCAGACGGCCACTATAGCTTCTCTATTTTGCTTCGAAAGGGAGGAAGCGAAGTTTGAGTTTGCAACCTCACCACTAGATGCCCCTAAAATTTACACACTGCACCTTTAAGTGAACTAAACAATTTAGAAAGAAAACCGGATGTGTAATAGTATTTTGGATCCAGACATTCAGTCTTAAAGTGACAGCAGCCTAATATTCCTGCTGCTTTCTGTGTCATGAATGTTTATCAAACAACAAAAGACAAAGAGAAAAATCACTTTTGTAGTTTTAACACAGATTAATTATATTTAATTTATACAGTGAAGTCTATGCAGTGTTATTTTATATTTGTCTATTTAATTTCTGTACCTGAATACTGTTAAACTTATCTGAAAAATATAAAGCTCTTTATTTCATTTGTATCTTTGTTCTATTATATTTGTCTATGCTTGTAATGTGTTCTTTATTTTCTATGCGTATTTACTCGCCTACAAAATCACACCAATCATCCTAGAATGATTAATTCTTTCCATATAGAACTATTAAAGTCATCTGGTGATTTTTTACATTTTTTATATCGCAATATATATCACAGAAAAACAAAATATCGCAATGTCAGTTTTTTCCAATATCGTGCAGCCCTACTTTGGAGTATCATGTAAATACCATAGTAGACATAATCATCCAGTACCATAGTATATATCAAAGAATCTTGGTATTTGGCTCTGCTATGCTCTGTGTGCTTTGAGCCTTACAAAAATGTTCCTACTTCAGGAGAGAAATTTAATCAAATCTTAAAAAGCTTGAGAAAAGGGAATAAATAAGAGAATCTGAGGGTTAATTGAAAGTCGTCACTGTCTGTGCTAGAGTTCCTGCTGTGCTGAAATATTATGCTGTCACAGAAGATTGACACGCAGCTCGGCACTAAGAAAGAGACGCTGGGGGTTTTGCCTGGAAAAGGTACATGACAAAATGAAATAAATGCTGAGCATCATGTCTCCTTTCATCACTCTAGGTCTGTAAGAAATTTCCAAAGAGTAAAGAACAGTGATATATTAAAGATACTAACTGTTAAATAAAGAATGATTCACATGATTTTGCTTAAAGGCACTCATGGTATTTTCACAATCAAGTCAAGTCACCTTTATTTATATAGCAGTACAGATTGTTTCAAAGCAGCTTTACACTGATAACAGGAAAATGATTCAATGATGCAAACAGTTCATTTTGGCTGTACAGCAACTGTAGAAGAATAGTGTCATTGTTCAGCTGAAGTCAGTTCAGTGGTGATCCAGTTCCATTGTAAAGAACATCAATTATTAAATGACAATAGTGGCAAGGAACCCAAACTCTATCAGGTGACAGAATGGAGAAAAAAAAAAAAGAACCTTAGGAGAATCCAGGCTCAGTTGAGGAGCCAGTTCTCCTCTGGCCAACGAATGAACATGGTGTGATTATGATTCAGGCTGCATCACAAGTCAGAAATCAGATTGTGGATTCGGTAGCATTTAAATATTTCATGTTCCCTTTGCTTGAAGATCGGATTCATCAATCCAGTATGGAGATAACGCGGGTCATAGGTCTGTGCAGAAGACTTGTCTGCTTATTGTGGTCTTTGCTGAGGATCTGTGCTAATGGCTGTCATGTCGACGAGGCCTTCACAGGGGATTGTCTAGTTAACAGGATCTCTGCTGACATTCAGGGCTGCGTTGTGGTCATGTCTAGTTGCAGGTCCACCATCTGATTTGGATACGGACCATATACGGCTGACTCCGGTATAACAGAGAGACTAATATTAGTGTAAATAGCATTCTTCTTAAGATGTAACAAGTACACTGGGTGTTATGGGAAGTTTTCCCAATTCTGGTTGGCATAATTTATGCAGCCTAATGATTCTTCAACGGATGTGAATTATAGAAATGTGATAATGTGTTATGTGTATTTAAAGTCTATAAAGCAAATGTCAAAGAAAATTATTCCTGTTTTCTGATTATGCATATTATAAAGCCATTTAGATAAAGTATGCAGCTATATAACTGTGTGGGTGTGTTGGTATGGATGTCAGAATGTTGTTGTATGTGTGTAATAAAAAAATTGTGTGTGTGCTTGTAATATTTGAGAGAGAAAAACTCTACTGCAAATCACAAATCCAACCACTGTGTGTCCCAGTGGAGTTTTGCTGGCATCTAATGGGGAAAATTTGGTACTGCGCCCAAAACAAAATCTTACTGAAAGCTCATTTTTTGAGATATCAATCTCAAATTTGGAACACAGCTTGTTTAGATTTATGGATTTGATTTTTCTAGCAGTTTTAGAGTTCAACATAAAATAATGTTCATAAATCCTTTTCATAAACTTAAACCTCTATAACTTTTTTTTTTTTTTTTACTTCAACAGTAAACTGCCAAAGGTCTTCTTTACAAAAGAAGAATTTTTAACACAGACATTTTTGTCCTCTATGGACCTATGTGTAACTTCTTTTTTTTAATTGACGCAAATAGGTTAAGAGCTGAGATTGAAACAAGAAGTGTCAATCAAGCTTATTTTGATTTTACCCAGAGGTCTGAATGGCATTTAATTTAGGTTATTTAATTCTTCAGAGGCCTTTTAAACTTAATAACATTAATGGCATTTTAATAAGATGTATAATGCCTCAGAGAGGAGATTAATTAAAATTAATGTTAAAGGTAATATCTGGAATCATCTTTAGAAGATATGATTTCATGTTTAATCAGGGAAGTCAGCGACTTGTGGCAAAAAAGACAACCAATCTTAAAAATATTTTTTTCGACTTTTTCAGTATTGTATTCCGCCATCTGATAAAGCTGAGTGCATGGAGTATTGAACTAGAGTAGCAAATATGTTTGAACATCTTTGAAAACATGCAGTAGCTTGTTTCATCACTGCATGTTCCGAAAAAAACAAAAAAACAAACAAAAAAAAAACAATTTACAGTACAGAAAATATTTACATGGAAGAAAAAATAAAATTGCAGACACTGAAATGCAGAATTTGTGCTTATTAGACTTCGCACAGAAGTGCAAGTGAAAGTGTCTTTTATGTGAGAATGAGTGGATGTGTAATTGACGACAGGTGCAATGTAATCAGTCCCAGATATGAGGGTTGATGGGAAATTGGTGAAATATTTGGCCTGACGGAGCTGTTCGAGGGCGGCAGGTACTAAAGGAAGTGGGTGTCTGAATTTGATAGTGATGTCGTTGAGACCCCGATAGTCGATACGTGGCCTGAGACTGCCATCTTTCTTCTTCGCGGAGAAGAATCCGGCTAAATCTAGTGAGGTAGAGGGTCGGATGAAGCCTTTGGCTAGCTCCTCTTTGATATATTTCTTCATGAATTCTGAATCAGGTTGAGACAAAGGGAATATTCTTCCCCTTGGTGGTGTGCTGTCGGGAAGTACCTCGATGGAACAGTCACAGGAACGGTGAAGAGGTAGTTGTGAAGCCTTTATCTTGCTGAAAGCCTATTAGCATTAGCCTATAGCATATTCGTGGGGAAGTCTGGGAATTTCGTGTTTTTCTTTGGTTTGAGTGATGGTGCTGACAGTGATTGGTGAACTGTGACTGAGACAGTGATCGTGTCAGGCTGAGCTCCACTGTGTGATTCACCTTCCCTCCAAGAGATGTGTGCATCGTGTCTGCATAGCCATAGTAGACTGAGAGTCAAAGGATGGGTTGGAGAATTAATGACATAAAACTCGAGAGTCTCATTATGAAGTATGCCGGTTTGCATCCGTAGGTGACTGGTGACGTGAGTGATTTTTTCCCCCCTCCGAGGGGCCGGCCATCTGCCAAACGAGAAGTACAGGGGGTTAAAACGAGGTTATGTTTGCGAGCAAACTCGATGGATATGAAATTGCCCGCTGCCCCAGAGTCTAATAAACCCTCTACAGACACACTCTTGCTGCTGATAAACAATTTGACTGGTATTGTAACACAGGACGTGGAATGTTTGTGCTGGACACTCCCACTCACCGTTCTTGCACAAGTGTACATGAATTCGGTGTTCTCGATCCTCAGGAGACAGGTGAGTGTAACCAAGTTGCATGAGTTCTGTACTGGGAGCGGGAGAGAATGAGGTGACTTGCGTAGTGCAAGTGGGTCAGCCTGAGCGCACCGGGTTATCAATTTGAATGGTTAATTCCATGAATTCATTCAGAGTTTTTCCCTCATCTAAGGCTTTTCCGGTAAGCAAAGAACATATGAATGCGATCTTACTTGAGTTTGTGGGGTATAACGCGGGTTGTTGATTGACGAACAGCAAACACTGTAGCAGAAAGCCTTTACATTTGGTGGGTTTACCGTTAAACTTCTTATGGGAATGCCAATTGAGGGTTAACCGTAGGTGGTGGGTGGTCTGTAATGTTGATGGGTGTGCAGGTGGGAACAGCCGTTGGTGCTGTGGAAGGCAGATTCAAGCCCTGCAAAGTTCTCACCAGTTCTTCTGTTAATGATGTTAAACGCTGGTTAGTTGGTATTGGTGAACGGTGAGTTGATTGGCTTGTGCAGATAGCTCAGACGACAGTTGCATGATCGCTGCTGGATCACCATGTGGCGAAGTCTTCTGTAACGAGTCAGAAGGGTATAGATTCATCTGCAGTTTATTAGACAACAGTACTACAGCAGTAAGAAATCCAGGAAACGGGCAGAGAGTCAGGGCAGGCAACAAGCAAAACCCAAACGATAAACAGGCAAAAGGTCGGGGCAGGCAGCAGAAATCAGAATCCAGATAAACAGTCCAAGTCAATACACAGGCAGGTAGAAATATAGTAAATGCTCAGAAATGACAGCCGGGGCTAATCAAGACTTCACATAGAAGTGCGAGTGAGAGTGTCTTTTATGTGAGAGTGAGTGGATGTGTAAATGACGACAGGTGATAAAAGAATAAAAGAATAAAAGAACCCCTTCGCTTTAGATGTTGTGGCTGTGTGTTATTTCCTGACATAATACTGAAGGGTAAGCGGCCACATATATACACAATCAGGCATAACATTATGACCACAGACAGGTGAAGTGAATAACACTAATTATCTCTTCATCACAGCACCTGTTAGTGGGTGGGATATATTAGGCAGCAAGTGAACATTTTGTACTCAAAGTTGATGTGTGAAGCAGGAAAAATGGGCAAGCGTAAGGATTTGAGCGAGTTTGACAAGGGTCAAATTGTGATGGCTAGACGACTGGGTCAGAGCATCTCCAAAACTACAGCTCTTGTGAGGTGTTCCTGGTCTGCAGTGGTCAGTAGGCTCATTGATGCACATGGAGCGAAGGCTCCGATCCAACAGACGAGCTACTGTAGCTCAAATTGCTCAAGAAGTTAATGCTGGTTCTGAGAGAAAGGTGTCCGAATACATACTGCATCGCATTTGGAGAATGGAGCAGCATAGCCGCAGACCAGTCAGGGTGCCCATGCTGACCCCTGTCCACTGCCGGAAGCGCCAACAGTGGGCATGTGAGCATCAGAACTGGACCACGGAGCAACGTAAGAAGGTCGCCTGGTCTGATGAATCATGTTTTCTTTTAAATGATTTGAATGACCGGGTGCGTGTGCGTTGCTTTCCTGGGGAACACATGGCACTAGGATGCACTATGGGAAAAAGGCAAGCCAACGGAGGCAGAGTGATGCTTTGGGCAATGTTCTGCTGGGAATTCATGGGTCCTGCCATCCATGTGAATGTTACTTTGACACATACCACCTATCTAAGCATTGTTGCAGACCATGTACACCCTTTCATGGAAACAGTATTCCCCAGTGACTGTGACCTCTTTCAGCAGGATAATGTGCCCTGCTACAAAGTAAAAATGGTTCAGGAATGTCTTGAGGAGCACAACAACGAGTCTGATGTGTTGACTTGGCCTCCAAATTCCCCAGATCTCAATCCAATCGAACATCTGTGGGATGTGCTGAACAAACAAGTCCGATCCATGGAGGCCTCACCTCGCAACTTACAGGACTTAAAGGATCTGCTGCTAACATATTGGTGCCAGATACCACAGCACACCTTCTGGGGTCTAGTGTAGTCCATGCCTCGACGGGTCAGGGCTGTTTTGGCAGCAAAAGGGGGACCAACACAATATTAGGAAGGTGGTCATAATGTTATGCCTGATCGGTATATATGTATGTGTGTGTGTGTGTGTCTGCATCTTTTTAAGTGCCATTGATATTTAAAATCTGTCCCAGCCACTGCTACTTTATTAAAAGAGTTCCTTACTGGACCAGGGGCAATAATAATTTAAAATAATAATAATAATATAAAAATTTATTTGAAAATAATATTATAATGTTGTGTAGTCTATAATACTACAGACAGCCAGTTTTACTGATTGAGAAATGTATTCATGATGGAATAATTACTTTATAATTTTACACATGCTGTACTGTTAATCTGAGCCATGCAATAATTTAAGTGGTAACAAATATGAGAGTGGTGCAGCGATGCAGATAACTTGACCCTTAAGAAGCTTTAATTAAGGCTGTCGTGTAACAAATCTATAAAATTAAATGAATTTATAATTACAACATTGAAATAAAAATGTAAAGCTTGTACAAATACTAGAAATTGTGAATATAAATAATTGGGAATCATATTTAAAAAAATAAAATAAAACATGCACATTTCATTTATCCATTAAAAACTTGATGTAATTGTGGTCGCTTGGCTGTTTCCTTATAAAGGTTCAGAAATTTGTCAAGTTTTTCTTCAGGTGTCATTACGTTGCTGTCTTGATGCCAGCCAATCGCTGCATTGCTGATCTGGCATCTGTCAAATCATTTCAGATGTATTAAGAGTGTTATGAAGTCCCCAGGATGTTACAATATTCTGTTCTTTTAATCTTGTGTATTCTTTAAAAAAAAGCCCTTGTAAAGCTTTAACCAAGGCCCGATTTGCATTCAACTTACTTGGCTTATTTGCTCAATAATGCAATGAGAAGAGTGACAAGAAGTCTTTTCCTCCTTTATTCTACTTTCTAAAAATGGACTGCCCTTGAACAGGATAATCACAGTTTCCAAATGAATCAATAACTCAGGTGTCTGTTCAGGGGGGACTTCTGTGCCACATGACTCGTTTCAACTTCTGTGAGGTGAACAGGTGCACAACAACAAAGATGTCCAACATAGTTTAACATCATTCATGGGTTTTACAGTGTGCTGGATTTATTCGCTCCAAGAAACAAATAGAAACACTTCCCCACAGAAAACTCCCACCTGGAAAATCTTGGCAAGCGAATGTTACTACCAACACAATTTACAGAGCTTATCAGTTTGTTCCCAAAAATGTAGTGAAGTGTGGCAGAGTGGAAAAGTGCTGTTATGATATTTTTAAGCTGTCTCAGCTTTCTGTCTCATTCCCATCGCTCTCCGAGGAGACCTTTAGTTTGTTTTTACGGGAACCTCTGTTGTCTGTAGGTGAAGTTGGGGTCATTAGAGCTGTATCTCTGATCAATGGTCTTTTGGCATACTACTACACCCTTATACCTGATCTTTGAGCGAAAGCTAACCTCTGATTGCGCTAAATATTTAAAAGTTTGTCTCCTTGTTTAAACTTTTATTAGCTACTGACTGAAGAAACTGAAAAACAATACTTGCACAAACCCGTTGGACAATGGGACATAAAGTGTAAAGAAAAGAGTATAATTCTTTAATAAACACATTGAATGTAATGAATGCGGACAGGTCTATACTAGATTTGACAGTAGGTACAGTGGGATTTCTTAGTATCTTGATGGGAAAGCCCAGAGCTAAGAGCTCTTTCCTAAATCTTCTACAGGACTGTCAACAGTAGATGATGATTTATGAGCCACACTAACATACTAATAAAACCTCTCCAATATCCGGAGTTGTTGCTCGTACAGTGAAGTGAGTCAACACGGACCACAAAAAAAAAATATAATTAAGACTAAAGGAGCTAAACTGTTGTGTAACTTTCCTGAACTTGTATCTGGAGATTTACTTGGGGCACTTGGTAATGAAAATAATAATAATAAAAAAATAAATAAATAAAAAAACATAAAACTTTTCACAGTTTATGGACAAAAAGGTTCTGACCTACAGTATCTAACTTGTTTTCTTCAGTGGATCTCAAAGAATTACGTTTTAAAGAATGTCCTGGCCTCTCTGTAATCTACTAGAAAAGTGCAAGTGTCAGTGACCGCAAACATCACTGACGTCAAACTTCACACAGTCTAATTCTGGCTATACAATAAGGGTTAATTTGTTAACAATAATTAAAACAGTAAGTATCATGAACTAAAAAAATATCAATTAATGATCAATCAATTAAACTAAACCTTATTATAAAGTGTTTTTACATTTAATTACATTTTGGGGTGCTCCTAAAATATAACTACTCCTAGAAATGTTATTGTAAAAAAAAACAAAAAAACAAAAACTCAAATAGCATGAAATAGCACTGTTAGCACTCAGCTGGACTATTTATAATAATATGTATTAATTTAATTTATGAGGCGTATTGTTGTTGATGTCTACTGGCTATGGCTGCACACAGCTGCAGAAAATTCATAAGTCGTTGCAGTGGGAGCACAGCTTAGTATCCTATGAGACACAAGCAAGGACAACTCAGCTGTTTGCTCCGTACGCTGTCCCAATGCAACACAGCGGACTATCCAAGTGGGATGTTCTGCTTTTCCTCCTGAACTCAGCTCATTGTAGGCAGCTGAATACAGATGTTTGGCCTTTGATTAGTTCTTGATAGGACAGAGTACTTGTTCATCCATATCTGACCAGTTCAATTATGGAATGGAATGGAAAACAAACAAACAAAAATAAATAAATAAATAAAAAGCTATAGAAAAGTCTCCTGAAAATAGAACTTATGCATTTTATAAACAAATATAAACACAGTATAACGTTTTTCTAATGTTCATTACTTACAAAAAAAAAAAAAAACAACAACAATTTGCATTACATTAGATTAAACCCAAGAAGCCCAAGTTTGTTTAACCCTCTGGAGTCAGAGACTGATTTGGGGTCCTGGTGTAGTTTTGACATGCCCTGACATCTGTGCTTTTTTCAGTTGTTTATAAACATATTAATAACAAAAGTCTCATTACACTGTATTCTGCAGAAACTAGATGTCAAGACACAGACAGAGGCAGAGGAGTAAGTGAACACAGATGTTTATTAGACAGAAGCACGAACACAGGTAAACGGTGGATTCACGTGAGTCAATGAACAAGCACTTTCAGAACAGTCACTTTAGCTGAAGGATAACAGATGTTTGTCTTTGCAGGTGAAGGAATATATGTGGAGACACGGGGAAACTCAGGTGAGTAGCGGATAAGAAGTCCAGGTACGTTTGACAAAACCAGACAATGATGTGAGGGAAGTGTGAGTCTTTATAGTGTCCTAGATGATGAAGTGCAGGTGCAGGTGATTAGTACTCGGGAGACTGTGAACGAGTTTGTGGAGCGTGAAGATCTGGTGACAATGCATTGGTGTTGGCTGTGACACTAGGCTACAATAATATATGAGCAACAAGTATGTATGTTTGTATTTTTGAGAGAATTACGTATATGCTTGGTTTTTGAAAAAATAAATAAGTCACTAAAATAAGGCCTCAAAATACATACAAAAAAATTCACAAGACTTTTGGGAGCTGTATATTTTAGTCTAGAGTTTTTGCTTCAAAATGATGTGGAAATTATCCTGCCTACTCGGATGCATAAAACAATGTATTGATTTTAAATTTCTAAGACACTTTTTTTTACACAGGCCATATGCGAAGAGACGTGAATCTTCATGAATAATGCTGTGATTCAAACCTGAGGAGATTAAGACCCTGCCCCTAATGAGCTGCATAATGAGCCATTCAGTCAGGAATGTGACTGAGTCAACTAAGAAAGAATTCAATGACAAAAGAAATATATCATTTGTTTGAGGTTTATTTAAAATATAATTAACTATATAAATGAGAGTCAAAGATACATTTTGAGTACACAGTTATACCTGGAAATAAATCCTGTTCAAAGATATGTGAACATCACATACCTGGCATTTGGTGCATTTGGCATTTTGGTGGAGAAAAAGAAAAAAAGAAGAAGAAGAAAGAAAAACTTTCATGATTCCAGTCAGTGATCTCAGTATCAGTCCAATGTGGGCAAATATCTGGTTACTATGATTCTCAAATCTGTGAGATAAAAATAAAACCCCTCTGTGAGCTGTCACGGAGTCACAGCCAACACCCACCAACACCAACGCATCGTCACCAGATCTTCACGCTCCACAAACTCGTTCACAGTCTCCCGAGTACTAATCACCTGCACCTGCACTTTATCATCTAGGACACTATAAAGACTCACACTTCCCTCACATCATTGTCTGGTCTTGTCAAATGTACCTGGACAGTCCGACCAGTGACATTCTCTGGCACGGCGGAGGATTGCAGTGGGTTTCTCCTTAGCCACCATTGCTGCCTTCTTCAATCACTTCCGGGAGGTGTTCGGACAAAGTACCACTGATCTGTCTGTACAAATCTTCAATTTACGTCAATGTAATGAATCTGTGAGTATGGCCCTCTCATGACACGAATTTGCTTCTGTTGCGAAGCAAATTTCACGCGCGAATGAAGCGAGTAAACTCAAAATGTTCAAGCTTCCAACTACGCGCAAATAGCGTGATTTATTCACGCAAGTCGTGTCTGGTGTGAACACCCCATTATGCAGTACTTTCCGGGCTGTAATCTAAAGCATTTCATTTTTTTTGTCAAAAAAGTCAACTGCAGCTACAGGTTTTGTCGAGTATCCTTATGTGAGTAAAACACAGTAACAACATTTACCATGCTTTTGCTGCAGAAACTGTGGTTTCACTGTGTACTATTTGTAAAGCACAGTAACAC
This sequence comes from Elopichthys bambusa, assembly GCA_037101425.1. NCBI lineage: Eukaryota > Metazoa > Chordata > Actinopteri > Cypriniformes > Xenocyprididae > Elopichthys > Elopichthys bambusa. Next base: position 22,172,569 of record CM074437.1, on the reverse strand, counting down.
AACACTTACCATGGTATTATCACAGTTAGTGTAGTTTTACTGTGGTATTTGTAGTTAAAGTACAGTAACACATCACTTACCATGGTATTAGTGTATATATACAGAAAGTTATGCTGTAAATTATTTTTTACTTATGGTGCCTTCACACCAGACGCGAATGAAGCGTTAGGCGTGAGTGATTTACATGTTAAGTCAATGCAAACACGAATAGACATCCTGCGGCGCCATTCGCGCTAATGAGGCGGCACGCCAATGATGAAATTGAGAGTTTGACGCACGTAACACGTGATTCGCGTGAATCGCCCGAGTTGAAAAATCTTGGCGAATATTCGCGCGGCGTTAACCAACTCAATTTGAGCTATAAATAATAATATATATACATATACACATATTGAGACTACACGCTAGCTAAGGCCGGGAAATTGAGCTTATTCGCCGTATTTTACAACTACTTTCTGCTGACGAGTTGATGTGTTTATTCAGAGGAAGTGTGCAGAAACCAGACGAGCCGCCTGGCAGAAGCCCCTCTCATGACACGAATTTGCTTCTGTTGCGAAGCAAATTTCACGCGCGAATGAAGCGAGTAAACTCAAAATGTTCAAGCTTCCAACTACGCGCAAATAGCGTGATTTATTCACGCAAGTCGTGTCTGGTATGAACACCCCATTATGCAGTACTTTCCGGGCTGTAATCTAAAGCATTTCATTTTTTTTGTCAAAAAAGTCAACTGCAGCTACAGGTTTTGTCAAGTATCCTTATAAGAGCGATCTTAAAAGAGTTCAATAACGTAAAGATTTGTGAGAAAATGAGATGCGGGTCAGATCCGTGTCATGTTCAGCAGCAGCATGTCTCAAAGTCACAGCAGCCTATAAACCAGTTGCTGTGATATCTGTCATTAATGTTAATCAAAGAACAAAGGTAACAGAGAAAATTATACCTTTTAATAAGGATTAATCTATATTTAATTTATAATTAATGCAATGAAGACTGTATGTGTTTGATAACTTTTGTCACATGTCTTGTGTTTCTGTTTCCCCTGTGACCTAGTTTTCCCCTATCTGATTAGTTCATTTCATCCACCTGTGTCTAGTTAATTATCCCATCACCTTGTTTAGTTCCCTTTGTTGGTCTCTTGTATATATACCCAGTGTTCTCCTTCACTCCTTGTCCATTCTCGTTTACATTTACATGTATGTTATGCTGTCTGTACCTCGTTGGATTCTTTTATGTTTGATTAAAGACTTACTTGTATACTCATCTTCATCTTTGTCGCAAGTTTATATACAGCTACTGTAACAGAAGTACGGACCCAAAACAGTGCTTTTTTGCTGTGTTTTTTTCCCCTCAGTTCTTATGTCTTGTTTTTTTTTTTCCCCTCATGAATCTACCCGCTGTCCAGCTTCTCTGCCTGGTGCAGGGAGATTGCTCGCTGGAACAACACAAGTGACTTTCTCCAGCTTGCGTGCCAGACTAACTTCCCGGACCGCTCGCTCTGTGTATACTATCACACCGGCCTGAGCGAACGGTCCAAGGCACGCATTCCAGCGGGCGGTCCAACAGAGGACTTCGCCGCATTCGTGGAGTGGGTGCTGTTGAACAACCACTCTCCATTCACCATCGGCCCTGCTAAGGATGACACCAGCACCACTCCACATTCAGAGACCAGCCACCCGCCACCGACTACGTGCACGATAGAGAGACAGGAGCCCACCGCAGACCATGGGGTTCAACCTGCCAGGACGAACGAGACCGAACCTGAGGAGAGGACGGAAGGAGTCGCCGCCCCGGAATTTGAACCGCAAGGTGTGTCTGACCAGGTGCGTGAGCCCGTTACAACGTGTGCTGTCGAGGGAGTGTTAGTGGAGTTCGAGGGCCGGGAGGAAAGCCCCGCCCACAACCTCACTGCGGTGGATGGGATCACTATGGCCACTGGAACTTTTTTGGATTTATTGGATGTGTTTGAGGAGGTAAATTCCCTATGTCTCCTTTCCCCGCTGGTTCCGTCCAGCCCTGAACTGCCTGTCTCCCCGCTGGTTCCGTCCAGCCCTGAACTGCTTGTCTCCCCGCTGGTTCCGTGCAGCCCTGAACTGCCTGTCTCCCTGCTGGTTCCGTCCAGCCCTGAACTGCCTGTCTCCCCGCTGGTTCCGTCCAGCCCTGAACTGCCTGTCTCCCCACTGGTTCCTTCCAGCCCTGTGTCTCCTGTGTTCCCTCCCAGCCTCCCTCTCCTGCCGCCTCAAACTGCCTGCTCACCATTACTGCCTCCTCTGGTACCCTTCAGCCCCTCTTCAGCTCGATCACTCAAGTGTATGGACCCGATTTGAAGCTTCAGGCCACCAGCTCCACCTAGGCCAGAGGATCTCCTGGCTCCGCCTCCAGCCTCCGAACCCTACACTCCACAGCGGCCTGTCGACGCGTCGCCTCCACCGTGGCTCCTCCCTCCCTCGGTTCCACCGGAAACCCTCAGCCTCAAGACTCCACCGGGCTCCCTCGTCACACAGGCTCCAACTTGGTCAGTCGTCGTCCAGCTTGCACTTTTGGTTTCACCTGGCTCCTCCTTCCCCCCGTCTCCTCCTTCGTCCTCAGTCACACCGCCTCCGTCTCAGTCTTCAGGTTCCCGGTCTCCACCTCAGATGCTCATCGTCCCGGCTCCATCTCGGTCTCCAGATCCAGCAGTGTCGTGTGGGCTCTCCGGCATGCCAGCTCCTCCTGGATCTCCATCATCGGTGGCGTCTCCATCGGCCGTCCCCAGGGTGGCGCCGCTCAACTCTCCACTATGGCGTCTCCCGTTCTCGACTCCACCCTGGGGCCTCATCAGGGTTGGTCTCTGGACGAACATCTGGCTCCTCCTGCTCCAGGCTTCCCCTTGGCTCCTCCCACCCTCCACTCCCCCTTGGACTATTTTTGTCATTTTCTGTGGACTTTTGTTTTGTTCCTCCGCCCTTCGCCCTCCTCCAGACCCCCCTCAGTTGGACTCTATACGGCGCGAGGACGCGCCTCCCCGGGAGGGGGGCGATATGTCACATGTCTGGTGTTTCTGTTTCCCCTGTGACCTAGTTTTCCCCTGTCTGATTAGTTCATTTCATCCACCTGTGTCTAGTTAATTATTACACCTTGTTTAGTTCCCTTTGTTGGTCTCTTGTATACATACCCAGTGTTCTCCTTCACTCCTTGTCCATTCTCGTTTACATTTACACGTATGTTATGCTGTCTGTACCTCGTTGGATTCTCCTATGTTTGATTAAAGACTTACTCGTATACTCGTCTTCATCTTTGTCGCGAGTTTATATACAGCTACTGTAACAACTTTATTCAATTTCTGTATATTTCCTATGTGTTAGACAGGTATGAAGGCCACAGGTAGATAGGACATTTATTATAATCGGTTATTATAATGTGAAGATTGTTTTAAGTTTAAATTAAGTTATATTTTAAAGCCTAATAAAAATTGAAATTGATCGCTTTCAGTTACTGTTTTGTTTGAATGTCTAATTAATGTTTAAATAAAAATCAATTTCATAGAGGCATCAGTACCAGTATTAGTATCAATGATACTGGCCTTCATTCATAAAAAGATGCCATTAAAGAAATATTTTAAATACAGTATACTGTCTTTAAGTTGTTTCTACATTAATTTAGAGAGTACTGTAGAATGATTAAAATATTAACATATTAAAAAGTCCAATGTTTTTTGTCCAATCGTGATTAATAAAAAATAAATAAATAAATGTGCGATTAACTAGATTAACTCCAAGCACAACTAGGCAATATGCTTACAAAATTTTTTAACAAATTTTTTATAATATTTGAATGAAGCATGAAAGATGTTAACATCACTTTTTGGCCACATATGTGTGTTCAAATATGTTTCAAAATAGGGAGATGGTGCAAATCTATTTTCTTTCATTCATGCATTCTATACCTGCACCAGTAATCCCTACAAACATCAGCAATGGACCCTAAGCGATGATATAAATTCAACAATAATAATACAGCAGCTTAGCTGTCACTAGCAGTAACCGTAATATGATTGCAGGTCATCTTGTAGTAATGTTTGCAGTAATAGCCAGTTTATCCTTCAGCTGCAGAAATTAATTGCAGCTGCAGCTATCTTTTCAAGTACATGAGTGGAGTGAAAGCAGAAAGCATTATATTTCTGCAGTGACAAGATTATTTTTAAAAGTGACATGAAAAAAAAAAGCTTTTGAAATTGATCTTTTCACAAATAGATGTCCACCTCACCACCTGGTTGATTGATGCTCATTTCACAGTATTTGTTATATTATTTTCTTGACGATATATCAGTTACATCACTGAATGTATATTGGCTAAGCTTTTTTTTTTTTTTTTTTCTTTTCTTCATTTTATGCTTAGTTCAATGTAGTGTGTATTTTTGCTTTATTGTCTCTTTCTTTCTTTTCCTCTACTTAGCTTATAAAGTCAAATCAGTCATACAGTTAAATACCTTAACAGCAAATCTTCTGCTGAGACCCAAGAGGTATGTTTAATTTTTGGTAACACTTTATTTCAATAGTCCACTTTGGACATTCAGCTGACTATAAGCAAAGAATATACACTGACAAGAAACGAAACTCAATAGAACGTTCCATTGCAACACCAGCGCCCAGCAGCAGCCCTGTATTTCCGCCTTTTTGGTGGTTCACTAGTTTCTATATAAATATCAGCTGCTTTGTTAAAAAAAAAAAAAAAAAAGTACATTAAAGCTAAAATCCAACCTTAATGATGACAACACAGAATAAAATACTATCGCTAGTGATCATTAAATCCTTTTAACAGTTTATTTGTGTTTAAGTCTTCCACTTTTTTCACAAAACCTTTGCTCTCTAGAAACCCAGTCAGTTTGGGTTAAAATTCGTTGAAGTTCAAGTATTAGCATTATAAACACTGAATTAATACCAATATATGAAATTAAACATGCATCAGAAAAACTGGGAATGTTGGACAATAAATATATAACAGAATATAACAGCTTGACAGAAACTGCTTTTGCAGTGTTGTCTTATATTAATGTCCGTTAAAGCAAGACTATGTATAAAAAAAAAAAAAAAAAAAACAGCCAAAAATGTATAAAATGTATTTCAGACCTATTGGAGTAATGGTAACACTTTAGAATACTGATCCTTCATTAATGAATAACTACACAGGAACAAATGAGTAATACATTATTAACACTCTAGTAACTACTATTAACTAATGAGAAACTCTGATTAATAAATTAGTAAGTAATAGTGCTCAGTTGAAGGTGGTAGTTCACTATTAGCTAATTAGTAACTACTATTTTTTTCATACCTCCCAGAGAACTACTAAGAACTACTATATACAGGTTCATAATTAATGTGAATAATGCATAATGTATAATTATTTCTAAAGTGAAGGTCATGGTAACACGCTAGTAACGACTGAAGTATTACCAAATCCTTCAGAAGGAATTACTAATTATTTGGATCAGTATTCTAAAGTGAGAAACATGATAGCTCTCTAGTAACTACTGAAGTCATTGTAAACGTTTGAGGTTTTTGTGAAGTATTGGATAGTAATAACTCAAGAGTTACTACATAATTATAAAGGAACTACTACTTATTTGGATCAGTATTCTAAAGTGAAGATCATGGCAACCCACTAGAAAATTACTCAAGTGTTACTAAATACATTAGAAGGAATTACTGTACAAAAATGTACAAAAACTCAAAAGTTTAACAGTTTTCATGTACAGAAATAAAGTAAACAAATGTAAAATAATACTGCATATTCTTCACAGCATAATTTAAATACATATTAATCCTTATTGTAAATGACTTTATTGTGATTAATCTTTTAATTTGTTTTTATATACATTTTAATATTTTTTGTATGTTTAAATATGTATAAAATCTCCTTTACTAAGGTGGGACTCTTATTTTGACGGGTCTTCTAGTCTACAGAGCTACACGGATAATCAAAAGGTTTTTCTGAGTTATTTTGCAGATTTAAAGTTTGCCAGTTTATTAAGCACCCCCCAAAAAGGCATGAGGTCTGTATATATTTGTTTACTGTTAGTAATAAATGTTTTGTGTAATTTGCTGTATGTTGATAATGCAACGGAGAGAGAGTTTAATGTGCACTTGTGCTGTGTTTTGATTATGTAACATTTAAGTCCTCTGATTAAGTTCCTTTTTAGAAAGAAATTGTATCTATGAGGATTTCCAGTCAGGATTTAGACCGTACCATAGTACTGAGACTGCTCTCATTAGAGTTACTAATGATTTGCTCTTATCATCAGATCGGGGTTGTATCTCTCTAGTAGTGTTACTGGATCTTAGTGCTGCATTTGACACTATTGATCACAATATTCTTTTAAATAGACCTTCGAAAATTATGTTGGCATTAGTGGAATTGCATTGTCATGGTTCAAATCATACTTATCTGACCGTTATCAGTTTGTAGTAGTAAACAAAGAGAGGTCATATCGATCACAAGTTGAATATGGAGTACCGCAAGGCTCAGTACTAGGACCATTGCTTTTCACTCTGTACATGCTACCCTTGGGAGATATCATTAGGAAGCATGGTGTTAGTTTTCACTGATGATGATACGCTGATGATACCCAGCTCTAAATTTCTTCGCGCCCTGACGAAACTTATCAATTCACAAAATTAACGGAATGCATAGCTGATATAAAAAATTGGATGACCAGTAATTTCCTACTACTAAATTCAGAAAAAAACAGATATTCTAAGTTTTGGACCAAAAACTTCTTCACGTAATAACCTAGAATACTGTCTAACACTTGATGGCTGCTCTGTTAAGTCTTCGTCGTCAGTTAGGAACCTGGGTGTGCTCTTTGATACCAATCTTTCATTTGAAGGCCATGTTTCTAGCATCTGTAAAACCGCATTCTTCCATCTTAAAAATATATCTAAACTACGACATATGCTCTCGATGACAAATGCGGAACCAAGGACCTGTGCCTTGACACGACCACAACGCAGCCCTGAAGTATCAGCAGAGGAAGACTTTATGCCTTTATGTATAATGCATTGTAAAGGTATTGATAATGTACAGCTATAATGCATTATATCTTTTCATAATTAATTGTAACCAAAGTTAAAATACATTATAATATTTGCTTCCTTTTACATCTGAAATTGGCTGTTTGTTATGTTTTAATGCATTATACTTTCTAAAGTTGTAACAATGAATAGATAAGAATTATAATTTATTATAATTTTAATTATAATGTATTATATTTGTTATTATAAATTATTTCCTTTTTCAGTGTATTGTTTTCACAAAATGTTAACACATATTCAGTCAATTGACCCACCAGTGGAAATGTTAAATAGCTGTTTTTGTAACCATGTTAAAAATGAACAAAATTTTGATTTTTGTTTTAAAAAGTTTGAAAATTACTTTGTAGTGTAAATTGCATTTATTAATTATTATTGATTGTACATGTTATCCAGTGAAGAAAGAACACAAATACTAAAAAAAACAAAAAAAAAAAAAAACAAAAAAAAAAAACTCACGACACTTCTCCTCTGTGACACTATACAACTGTACTTTAGAGTACAGATTTTTTTTTTTTTTTTTTTGTCAGTTTAGACACAACTCACAGATCCTGAACACTGACTTTATAGTCACATTGTGCTACCTGAAGAGGCTGACAGCTGGTTTTTGCGGACTGGTTCCTAAATAGTATAGTATCTGTAATGTGTATCTTTGGAATCTGGCCAGATACAGAAAAGGTTTTATATTCCTTACCAGCCCTTATGTGTGTGGCAGTGTTTGTTTCACGCAGGTGAGATGCACAGGTGTCACTGTGTTAGTACATTTTGGATTTCTATTGATTGAGATGCTCGCCCTCAGTCCTACATTTTGAGAACTGTACAAGATGAATGGGAGGCCATCAGGGAGATATCAAGATAAACATTAAAGTAGTTCAAGGCTGACAAGAAAATAAGAGTCATCCATCAGGCACAGAGCTACTTACATGCCTTGTCAGAGGAATGTGGAGCCTGGCACTGTGTAATACAAGGCAGTAAACTGTAGTCAGGACTCACGAAAGCCATCGAAAGCACAAAGGGCGCTTTTATTTAGTGATGCTTGCTGGTCCACAGATCTCACACCTCAGACATAATTGTCTTTACAAAGCACTGGAGTGACTGTGAGGTACTCTTGATCTGTAACTCAGACTGACCTCCAAAGACCACCTCATCCATTCAGCATATGACATACAACATATGTCTGATAAACTTTAATTAACCTTGATGCTCAGCAGTTTATGGTTTACAAGGTTATGTTTATCTTGTTTTGTCCTCCAACTTGTTACTAATATGCATCACATGCATCCCGAGCAGGGTTTGCCTCTTGAGGGCAGTGGAGTGAGGTTTACCTGCACTGCTCTTACTACTGGGCCTTATGGGTGTTTGTTTCCCCCTAAACATCTCACAGGTATCCCTACAGCAACTTGGGGTCAAGGCACAATGATATCATTGCTCAGAGGAACAAAACAAGTTATGTTATTGTAATAACTGTTCAGATTCTAAAAATACTGTGAAAAACATGAACTTTATTTTGACTTTCAGCTTCTTTATTGAAAACAAAACAAAACAAAAAACATGTACAGGCAAACAATGAATAGTACATATGTTTTCACTTTTTGCTAAAAAAAACCCCACATGACCTTATTTTTTGAAACACTTTCTCTCGAGAGAACACAGACTACATCAGTGACACTTTGGGAACACTTCTGTGTGATTGCATCAAACGGTACATCACGGAATGGTGATGTCATGACCAGGAAGCATATAAGCGTATCTGGAATGTCTGTCCCAATATAGTGCAGCACAAGCATAATGGCAAGCAAATGAGCTATCTGTCCCCTAGCACAGCTCACTGATGCTGCTCACTAAGCCATTAAGAACATCATCAGCACTAGTGGGTAAAGCCTACATTGCAGCAGGTCAGGCCGGTGCATGTCTGTATTATACAGTACCCATGCCACGTCGTGCCCTCAGGAGGCCGTTCTGCCAACCCCGCCACCCTCAGTGCCTGGGGAAGCAACCTGTTGGTGACACATTTCCTCTGTAGTGTTTTGAGGCTGAGGTCTGCAAGTTGTACCAGAGTTCCATCTTGGGACCAGGCTATTGTGCTAGAAGGATTATCCACGGCTCCCTTTGAGCCCATCAAGACTGTTCCAGAGAAATTTCTGAACCTAAAGACAGTATTTATTCTAGCCATAACATCTCTTAAAAGAGTTGGAGACCTCCTGGCCCTATCGATGCCCCCTGTGTGCCTTGAGGTTGCACCGGGGATGGTCAAGGCAATTCTTTACTTAAAACCAGGCTATGTCCCGAAGGTGCCGACCAATGTATAATCCTATAATCTTGCAAGCCTTTTGCCCTCCCTTCAGAGATCAGAACCAGGAAAAGCTTGACCCCAGGAAAAGCCTGTGTCCAGTGAGAGCGCTGGATGCTTATGTCCACAGAGCTGCCTTATGGAAGAAAACTAATCAGCTGTTTGTCTGCTTTGGATCGCCTAAGAAAGGGCTTCCTGCATCCAAGCAGACAGTCAGCAAGTGGATACTTGAGGCCATTTTCTACTTTCGGGTGTGTCCCTTCAAGATGTTTGTGATGCAGTGGGCTGGTCCTCGCCGCTCACATTTGTAAGGTTCTCCAACCTGGACCTGGGCTCTGAACCGGGTTCATAGGTGCTCATGTTTTAGTTGTGCTCTCAGTATTCAGACAGACATGCACTTGTAAACATGGAGGTTTGTGTAATGTCATTCCCAAAGAGTCATTGATGCAGCATGAGTTCCCTCGAAAGGGAATGTCTCAGTTTACAACTGTAACCCTTGTTTCCTGAGAAGGGAACAAGATGCTGCATTACCCAGCCATACTTCCTGCATCCCTGTGATCGTGCTCTTTTATGCTTCCTGGTCATGACATCACCCACCTGTGGCGTACATTTTTATTTAAAAGGTCAGCATTAGGGTAACGACTAACAATATTCACAATATGACATAAGTTAGCAAGACTATTCTTCCAATGGCATTGGAATTCTCTAACCCTACCTCTGTAATTGATCTCACTAAGGTCACATATCTCTACTTGCACAGCTGCACTGAAAAAGTAATAAACCAAAAAAGCCAAATTTCTATCTGTAAGAGCTGTTAAAAGTTCTGGCTCCAGAGTTCTATTAACAAGATTCCTCTCCAGCACACGGTCAAGGGTCATCTTTGTAATTACATTGGAATAGATTAGCCTTGTGTTACAAACTATTCCATATAAGGCTGTTAAATAGATATACATTCTTCGGTTTGCTCTGCTTTGTTGCCTTTCTTGCGGTGGGAACGACATTACCACACAATGCTACATGAACTCGCAAGTACAATTTCAGGAAAAGTAATCTGCTCTGGCCCTCTTCCTGTTCGTCGGAGTGATGAGATAGTTAGCAGATTATCATCACTCAATGGCTGGCTTTCTAAGTGTCCGCAGAATAATATAGGTTTCATAGACAATTGGAAAAGTTTTTGGCAGACCTGACCTGTTGAAAAGAGATGGTATTCATCCCTCCTGGGATGGTGCTGCTCTTCTCTCTAGTAATATGGCACATAGTCTTAGAGCTGAAACATGACAAACTGGGGCCCAGGTCAGGAAGCAGACAAACTGGCTAAACCGACCGTCTGCTAGCTGCCTCACGTTACAGAAGTCAGATAATTCCCAACACATAGAAACTCTTACACCTAGATATTATCACATAGAGACTGTGTCTGTGCCCCGAATTAGAAAAAAAAAAAAAAAAAAACTTCCAAACCTATTTAATGGTAAAAATGTAATTGATGTTCAACAACAAAAAAGAAAAAGAAAAAAATAGAGATAATAATAATAAACAAATGATAAAGCTTGGGTTGTTAAATATTCGATCCCTTTCTTCAAAAGCACTTATTGTAAATGATATTATCACAGAAAATAATCTAGATGTGCTGTGTTTGACAGACACTTGGCTAAAACCGGATGATTACATTACTTTAAATGAGTCTAGCCCTCAAGGTTACAATTATCGACACAATCCTCGTCAGAAAGGCAAAGAGGGAGGTGTTGCTGTAATTTATAGTAATATTTACAGTATTAGTCAAAAGTCTTTCAAATATAATTTCTTCGAAGTGATGGTGCTTTATGTAGCATTATGTAAGTTGACATTTGTGCTGGCTACTGTATACAGACTTTATCAAAGAGTTTGCTGATTTTCTATTGGAGTTAGTACTAGCTGCAGATAAAGTCCTTGTTCTTGGTGATTTTAATATCCATGTAGATAATGAAAAAGACGCATTGGGATTGGCATTTACAGACATTCTAAACTCTATTGGAGTTAGACAACCCGTGTCAGGACCCACTCATTGTCGTAACCATACTTTAGATCTAATATTGTCACATGGAATCGATATTGATGCAGTTGAAATTGTGCAGCAGAGTGACGACATCTCAGATCATTATCTAGTCTCGTGTATACTACATTTAGTCAAGGCTGCTAAACTGCTACCACTAAAGGTTGCTTTATAAATAAACTTCCTGATCAGTTTCATCACCTTAGCATACCAGACAGCTTAGAAGTCCTCGATGTTACAACAGAAAATATTGCCTCTGTCTTTTCCAGCACATTAGACTCAGTTGCTCCTTTGCGCTTAAAAAAGATTAAGGAAATGAATCCAACGCCATGGTACAACGAGCACACTCGGGCCCTAAAGGTAGCAGCCAGAAAAATGGAGCGCAGCTGGAAGAAAACAAAACTAGAAGTTTTTCGCATTTCGTGGAGAGAGAGAATGATTGAGTACAGAAAGGTCTTAAAAACTGCTAGATCTGCCTATTTTTCAAAACTTTTAGAAGAAAATAAGCATAACCCTAGGTATTTATTTGATACAGTGGCTAATTTAACAAGAAATAAAGCTTCAACTTCTGATGTTTCCAAGCAGCACAGCAGTAATGACTTTATGAACTTCTTTACTTGCAAGATTGACAATATTAGAGAGAAAATTATAGCCACGCAACCGTCTACTACAGTATCGCGTCAGACAGTGCATTGTAGTGTCCCTGAGGAAAAATTCAATTCATTTACTGCTTTAGGAGAGGAAGAATTGTCTAAACTTGTTAAATCATCAAAATCAACAACATGTTTGTTAGACCCTATACCGACTAAGCTATTGAAATAGATGCTTCCAGAGGTCATAGATCCTCTTCTTAATATCGTTAATTCGTCTTTATCACTAGGATACATACCGAAAACTTTTAAGCTGGCTATTATTAAACCTCTTATTAAAAAACCACAGCTTGATCCTAGAGAATTAGTCAATTACAGGCCAATCTCAAATCTCACTTTTCTGTCAAAAATACTAGAAAAGGCAGTATCATCACAACTATGTTCCTTTTTAGAAAGAAATAGTATCTGTGAGGATTTCCAGTCAGGATTTAGACCGTACCATAGTACTGAGACTGCTCTCATTAGAGTTACTAATGATTTGCTCTTATCATCAGATCGTGGTTGTATCTCTCTATTAGTGTTACTGGATCTTAGTGCTGCATTTGACACTATTGATCACAATAGTCTTTTGAATAGATCAATCATACTTATAAGACCAAATCATACTTATCTGACCGTTATCAGTTTGTAGTAGTAAACGAAGAGATGTCATATCGTTCACAAGTTGAATATGGAGTACCGCAAGGCTCAGTACTAGGACCGTTGCTTTTCACTCTGTACATGCTACCCTTGGGAGATATCATTAGGAATCACTGTTACGCTGATGATACCCAGCTCTATATTTCTTCGCGCTCTGATGAAACTTACCAATTCACAAAATTAACGGAATGCATAGCTGATATAAAAATGACCAGTAATTTCCTACTACTAAATTCAGAAAAAACAGAGATTCAGATGTTTGGACCAAAAACTTCTTCACGTAATAACCTAGAATACTGTCTAACACTTGATGGCTGCTCTGTTAAGTCTTCGTCATCTGTTAGGAACCTGGGTGTGCTCTTTGATACCAATCTTTCATTTGAAGGCCATGTTTCTAGCATCTGTAAAAACGCATTCTTCCATCTTAAAAATATATCTAAACTACGACATATGCTCTCAATGACAAATGCAGAACAGTTAGTTCATGCGTTAATGATGTCAAGGCTAGATTACTGTAATGCTCTACTGGGTGGTTGTTCTGCTCGCCTGATAAATAAACTACAGCTCGTACAAAATGCAGCAGCTAGAGTTCTTACTAGAACTAGGAAGTATGACCATATTAGCCCAGTTCTGTCAACACTGCATTGGCTTCCTGTTAAACATCGTATAGATTTTAAAATCTTGCTAATTACTTACAAAGCACTAAATGGTTTAGCTCCCCAGTACCTGAGTGAGCTCTTAATGCATTATAGTCCTTCACGTCTCACAATCTCAGAATTCAGGCCAGCTGATAATACCTAGAATATCAAAATCAACTGCAGGCAGTAGATCCTTCTCCTATTTGGCACCTAAACTCTGGAACAATCTTCCTAGCATTGTTCGGGAAGCAGACACACTCTGTCAGTTTAAATCTAGACTAAAAACGCATCTCTTTAACCTGGCATACACATAACACATTATCAATTTATATTTTCAAATCCGTTAAAGGATTATTAGGCTGCATAAATTAGGTCAGCCGTAACCGGGAACACTTCCTATAACACCAGATGTACTCGTTACATCAGAAGAAGAATGGCATTTATGCTAATATTAGTCTTTCTGTTTATCCCGAGGTTTACCGTATTACCGTATCTGGGCCATATCCAGGTGAGATCGAGGACCTGTGCCTTGACACAACCACAACGCAGCCCTGAAGTATCAGCAGAGATTGAGTGAACTAGATTGTCCATTGTGAAGGGCTCATTGACATGACAACCAGTGACATAGTTCCTCAACAAACCGTACATACCGGCATGATGAATACAATCCTCAACTGGATTGTTACTGGAATAAATACCTTGAATGTTGTGATTCAATTGGACTTATGTTAGCTACCTGAATCGTAACAAAGCACTGTTCACCAGAGGAGAACTGGCCCCCCGACTAAGCCTGGTTTCTCCCAAGGTTTTTTTTTTTTTTTTTTTTTCTCCTTTTCAACACCTATTTGCCACCTGTTTGCCACCTGATGTCACCTGTTAGAGTTTGGGTTCCTTGCCGCTGTTGCCTTTGGCTTGCTTAGTTGGGGACATTTGACATTTGATATTCAACAGTGCTTTGCATCTGCCTGCATTGACACCATTTTCTTTAAGAGCTGTTGTGCAGCCAAAATTATATACCAGTTATCACTGTAAAGCTGCTTTGACACAATCTGCATTGTAAAAAGCGCTATATAAATAAAGGTGACTTGACTTGACTTGACATGTTGACAGGAATAAAAAAACATCTTGTATGTATCCAAGTTCACACTACAGGATTTTAAGCCCAATTTAAGCCAATGAAATATACACTGATGTCTATAGAAGCAGCAGTAACAATCCATTAAAATATAATTTGCCGACGTTTATTCATATCAGATGCACATTGTGTAAGTGACTAAAAAGTTCACTCTATTCTTCTCCCAGTTCACCGGCCACATGTATTTCGGTACAAATTTATTAATTCACTTGCTGTAGCCTATAAATCCGACTGACAGGACTCTCTGAACTAAAGGGCAAACAAACAAGGCGGCACCCATCTCGCGCTATAGCGTATTAAGATCAAGATCATGATATGGGTTTTTAAATGACAAAACACTCACTTGCACATATATGAGAATCTGAATATCAGATAGTTGATGACATGGTGAGAAAAGCGATACATCTGTCATACAGTGTGGCCGTGGTGTGTCACGTGACAATCATGACGCGTCGTCATAGAAACAATAAAGGGAAACGTTCTAATGTTGGCCTTAACTCTGGGAAGTCAGCCAGAATATTTTAAACTTAAGTGTGAAAAATTTATTTAATTTTAATTCAATTTAATTCAAAATTTAATCTAATTTCTTTCCAATGTCCATTTTCAAATAAAGTCGTTGGGTGACAGTTGTTGTCAGCTCGTGTTGTGTGTAACCCCCTGTTGCAGATCATTTATGTAGTGTCACATAGCGTGAACACCACAACGACTTCAAGACTCCACAGTAAGTCATGTAGTCTGAACAGCACAGCGATCTTCCAACGTTTAAATTCCTATAGTGTGAACTTGGCATTATTAGGGAAGTAAGGGCAGATCAGTTAAATAAATATTAGGAAGGATTCTATGTTGTCCTTTGATCCAACCCTTGTAATGCCAAGTTAAAATACAGTATAAGGCAACCAGTTTATCAATGTAACAGTGTAGCTAACAACCTATTCATTTGCATAGACTTCCCAGCTGTTTTGCGGGTTCTCATCTCACCAGAAATCACGTCATCAATTACTGGAAAAATAAACAGTCCTGAGGTAATATTTTGCATTCACACATATTTCTTTTGAGAGATTTCAAGGTGGAAGGTATGCATGATGAAGCAAAATTACATTCAGAAAGGCCTTTGTAAAACAATTGTTTATTGAGCACATGTGTATTCAGCTGTAATTAAAAACCTTAAAACAATTAGAAGTGGAACCAGCTGAATTAATTTACTGTAATTAAATCAATTCTCCCATTGTTGCTTATAACCTCATTCAGCAAGCCAGGCAAAAGTGAAAAATTCCACAGTCAGCCAGTTCCTCATTGTCTAATGAACACATAGGAAAACTGCAGTATGGCTTTTATTACTGGTGTGATCAGTACCAGTAGGCCCACATAAACCCATACCAAGTGAAAAGTCACTATTGTATCATTCCAGAATTGTATGAATTTCTTTTAATTGTTTTTTTTTTTTTTTTTGGTACAATGAAACTCAGTGAGGTTTTGAATGGTGTGGGAGTGGCATAGTTGTCACAACAAGCGAGAAAGGCTGACATGGGCTGCGTCCAAAATCGCATACTCTCTTCATTAGGTACTTATTATGAACAAGTAATTACTTTGCGACTGCTAAAAAAAGTATGTTCTATATAGTATGAATGTGTGTAGTATGAATAATCCGAATGTACTACATTAGCCAAGTTGCCCTTATCACATGACCTACCAACTCAGTTGCGTCG
The DNA here is from genome assembly GCA_037101425.1 of Elopichthys bambusa. Taxonomy (NCBI): domain Eukaryota; kingdom Metazoa; phylum Chordata; class Actinopteri; order Cypriniformes; family Xenocyprididae; genus Elopichthys; species Elopichthys bambusa. The sequence continues at coordinate 22,156,418 of CM074437.1, read as the reverse complement.
CATCACTGCGATTCACAAATCCTCTCCAGTGGCCTCATGGGATAGTAAAATGTCTATCAAATGCACACTTAGAATCTCGCCTGAAGAATAGGTCATCCAGGTACTTTTTGCCAACTCTTTTATGAGTACTGTGAATTCGGACATACAAAGCACAACCAAAACAATGTTCTTCTGCAAAATGCATGCAGTTTTATTATTTAACCACTAGAGGACACTAACAGTTACATAATGTGACTTTGAAAGCTATACTATAATATTAATAAAATAACAGGCCACTTAAACACTTTGACTATGACTATGTTTTTGACTATGCAATGATTATGTTTTCATGACTATGGTACTACAAAGTGCACTTTATAATAATGTTAAATTATTTTTGACTTAAGATTTTCTTTAAAGTGTATTTTAAATCATTGTTTTAATAATATTTTGTCATGCTTTAAAGTTGCTATAATGTTTCTATAATGCTATAAACATATATCGATGTGTTGATGAACTAAATCACATGTAAAGTACTTGATTTTAATGTTAAATGTAATGTTATTCGATATGACATTTAAAGTCATCATTACAAATGTCTAATTACAAATATATTTAAATATATAAAATACAAGTTTTCAGTAGAAATTACATTAAATTATATTTTAGTTTACCATGCTTGTCAGTACATTCAGCAGTACAATTTAACCATATTTCAAAGACAATAGAAATAATGATGAAATTACATGTACTTTATTTCTACTTAACTGGGTCAAAAAGGGACTTTTAAGCTCAACTAATTGCATTTAATACAAATTTAAACTGTAATACATTTTAATTGAATTGCAAATAGCATGCAATTAAGAAGTCTCTTGAATAAGTAAAATAGTACATTTGCTTCAATCAAAACAGTCGCTAGAACAGAAGTCTTCTATGTGAACAGACAAATAAGTGAACCTTGGACACTTCAGGAGGCTTCTTACATTTTAAATTTCATTGATATCTCTCTTTTGTGATGAATAAGTCCATTTTATTTGAAACTTACATCCTGAGACAGGGATTTGAAGAATAATGAGAAGGGCAGTGGATTTTGTCAACAAAAAGGCTAATAGAGACCAATTAATATGATGGATATCTAAAATGAAAACATCAGAGATCTCCTCTTCTCCTAAAGTTGAGCCCTAATTGGCCAGGTTCACATAAACCTTTTAAAGTGAATGAGTATCAGACTTGTATCAGTACAACAGTTCAAAATAAATACACGTCAGTGATGTTGTTGGAAAGTGTGCAATAAAAAATAAACCTCTTCTACTTGCCACTGCATAAGCCGCATCTTCTCTAATGAGAGCCAAGAATGTGCATGAGGACATCTGCAATAACTTCAATGTAGAATCATGGCTGTCATGAAACAACGCTTCCCTGGCATTGACTGTGAATTTTGAATTTTCCTGCTTTCCATGTTATATAGGGGGTGTTATTACGCATTTTCTGAAAGAGTAAGAATCTCTGGATCAAAACACAGGCAAAAGAGCAGAAACAAACGATAAAAGCATTGTTTATGCACATTGTAGTATTTGAAAAAAAAAAAAAAATTGTGATTTACATTTAATTTTAAAGATGTAAAACTAGTTTTGATTAGCTGGCAGAAGCAGAAATTCCAGACCAGCTAAGTATGTCAGATGCTCAAAAGCTTGCAGACCTGTAAATCTAATAAAGTTATTAATAAAGTATAATTATCATGAACATAAGTGCTTTACTTCCATACGTCTCATCTGCATTTATAACTCACTTTTGGCAGCAAATGTAATTTCTTTTTTTATTATTATTATTTTTTTATTTAAGTTATTTATTTAAACATAATATAATGGAAGTAATAAAATGCATGCACAAGCTACTGTGTCAATTAATTGAGTGTTTCTTTTTCATTCAGATCAGATTCTTTACCCCAAGACATTAGAAATTATTAGGATTTGTGAAACCTCTTGTCTCCGGTCAGAGCAACAGCTCCAGTAAAGTTAAGAGTAAATGTTACAGATAAAGCCCATTTATGTATTCCTAAATATTTTATTAAATATGATAGTTCTTTTATTTAAATAATATTAGTAATTATTTTACTAATTAAGAATAAGTAATAATAATAATAATAATACCATATGATTAGAATAAGTGGGGCGTTTGCAAAACAATGTTTTGCAATAATAACTAGTGGTAGTGGTTGAACTGAAAATCAAAGATGGAGGAATTGTTCCTAAGGCTATGGAAGTAGAAATAGAATTATTGTAATATTTGCAGTGAGAGAGATGATTACTGCAGGTGCTGAAGATAAAGCTTAAGCTGATGCAATTCTCAATGTCATGCTGAGCATATTTTCTCTAAATTGTTCTCATGATATGATTGCTTATTCACATCTCAACAAAAACCCTTTATATGTATCCTGCTTCAATAATACACACAAAATTGACTAAAAGGAAAATCAGGTACTCCTTGTCTCTTTAGAAAAAAAATAAGACTTGCCTGGGGAAGTTTCTGTCCACATCAAGCTATTTTGTGAGAATATCATGGCACTCCCTGATGGGCTTCTTAAAATTGAATCCATTTACTTATTTTCAGCTCACAGAACAACTGCTCCTCTCTGCCTCGCTGTTGAATAGTTTGCGTCTGTAGCTCTGTAGAGCTTTGTTTTGAATCTAATTATTATCATTACTTGTCTATTTCATCATCACCATATATCTGATATTGCCTATCACATTAATCTGACATGGCTAGCATTTAATCTTTTAATCCAAATCACTATCACAGCACGTTAGCATTTCGCTAGCTTGTTAGCTTGCTATCCAGGCCACGTACCGTCCTTTTCTCTCGCGCGTTCCTTTTTCTACGACTCGAGTCCATCAAACAACTGTGGTAAGTCGGATCACTACAAACATGGTGAGTCATGTCATCGTCTCCTTTTGTTGTTACTTGCACTGCCTGTCACATGCATAGTATAGCTCTCTCTGTCAGAGATTTACACATGTGATAAATGCAAGGAGATAGTCAGGCTGACAGAGAGAATCTCAGAATTCCCAAACTTTAATTGAGGATAGCAAGAATGCAAGGGCTTTAGATACTGTTTTGCGACTAGCTTAGTGAACTCTGTACATTGTTCGGTTCCGGCTGTAGAGCCCGTGCAGCAGGGCAATTGGGTGACTGTGAGGCGGCCTAGTCGCGAAATACACCACTCTTCTGTTCCGATAAGAACATCAAACAGGTTCGCCCCACTCAGTGACGCACCCACTGAGAATCCTGTTGAACCCGCACCCACTGAGAATCCTAGTTATTGGCGATTCTATTACACGGAACGTGAAAATAGAGACACCAGCCACCATAGTCACATGTTTGCCGGGAGCCAGAGCACCTGACTTCAAAGCAAAGTGCTGGCTAATGCTAATCGTAAATTCTCTAAGATTATTATTCACATTGGCACAAATGATGTTCGACTTCGCCAGTCCGAGTGTGCTGGCTAAAGTTAGTACTAACTGCGGATAAAGTCCTTTTTGTTGGTGATTGTAATATCCATGTAGATAATGATAAAGCATTCTAAAAAGCATTTATAGACATTCTAAACTCTATTGGAGTTAGACAACACGTGTCAGGACCCACTCATTGTCGTAATCATACTTTAGATCTAATATTGTCACATGGAATCGATATTGATGCCGTTAAAATTCTGCAGCAGAGTGAAGACATCTCAGATCATTATCTAGTCTCGTGTATACTATATTTAGCCAAGGCTGCAAAACCGCCACCCTGCCATAAATATGGTAGAACCATCACTTCTACCACTAAAGATTGCTTTATAAATAATCTTCCTGATCAGTTTCATCGCCTTAGCATACCAGACAGCTTAGAAGACCTCGATGTTGCAACAGAAACTATTGGCTATGCCCTTTCCAGCACATCAGACTCAGTTGCTGCTCTGTGTTTAAAGAAGATTAAGAAAAAAAATCCAACGCAGTGGTACAGCGAGCACACTCGGGCTCTTAAGAGAGCTGCCAGAAAAATAGAGCACAGCTGGAAGAAAACAAAACTAGAAGTTTTTCGCATTTTGTGGAGAGAGAGAATGATTGAGTACAGAAAGGCCTTAAAAACTGCTAGATCTGCTTATTTCTTTTAAAAGAAAATAAACACAACCCTAGGTATTTATTTGATACAGTGGCTAAATTAACAAGAAATAAAGCTTCAGTTTCTGATGTTTCCAAACAGCACAGCAGTAATGACTTTATGAACTTCTTTACTTGCAAGACTGACAATATTAGAGAGAAAATTATAACCATGCAACCGTCTACTACAGTATCGCGTCAGACAGTGCATTGTAGTGTCCCTGAAGAACAATTCCATTCATTCATTGCTTTAGGAGAGGAAGAATTGTCTAAACTTGTTAAATCGTCAAAATCAACAACATGTATGTTAGACCCTATACCGACTAAGCTATTGAAATAGATGCTTCCAGAGGTCATAGATCCTCTTCTTAATATTGTTAATTCACACATCTGTTTAAACTTGCATATACACATAACACATTATCTACTTCTATAATTCAAATCATGTAAATTGTTAGGCTGCATAGATTAGGTCAGCCGGAACCAGGAACACTTCCCATAACACCTGATAAAACATATATTCCAGTTCGCACAGATTCGCGGACACAACTTTATTTTATGTGTATTATGCAGACCAGACAAGTAATTTGGCAAAGCTTCTGTGCACATACAGACTCAAACACACAAACCTATAGACTATGCATTAAAGGTATTCAGGGGTTTTTTTTTTCAGTAGGAAAGGTGTAAATTAAGCGGCCCCTAAAGTAATAATTAACAATTTTTACAATGGAAGTGATTCAATCAAAAACCAACTTTAGCTCGATAATAATTTTTTCTAGTGTCACTGTGAAGCTGCTTTGAAACAATATGTATTGTGAAAAGCGTTATATAAATGAAGACGACGACAGAAGATTTTGACTCATTCGAAATTTATTGTTTCAAGAATGGTTTGGAGACTAAACCTTTTTTTTTTTTTTTTTTACATCCGCAGTGCACCAGCCATACGTACAACTTTACAATGAATCAGGATTAGTGAGGACTTCGCCATTTAACTCTTTCCCCGCCAGAGTTTTTTGTTTGTTTTTAAAGTTGCCAGTCACTGCCAGCATTTTTGATAATTTTCACAAAAATGTCATGGTCCCCAGAATATTTTGTTGTATGAATATATGATCATGCAATATATCAAAAGAAAGAACAGAGCCTCTGCTTTTAAACAACAACAAAACATTTGATTATAGCTTCGTGCATTTTTAAAAAAAATAAATTTATTTTTACCACTTGAATTTGAAAAAATGAATGTGGCGTTTCCTATAATGTTTTTGAGGGGACAGAGAAGGTAATGGTTGAGAATGTACTAGATTTACAGGTCTGCAAGCTTTTGAGCATCTGGTGCACTAAAAAGCTGGTGTGGAACTTTTGCTTCTGCCAGCTAAATAAAGCTAGATTTACATCTGTAAAATTAATTGCAAATCACTAGTTTCCTAAAATGTTTTCGAAGGGATAGAGAAGGTAATGGCTGAGAATGTACTGGAGATGTAAGTACACCAGATGAACAAGTACTGCCCCCATCTGGTTGTTTTTACCAGAACTCTTCCAGTGTAACATGAGGAAAAGTATATACAGTATAGTTTAGAATAGTTATGTACAGGCTAATTTTTCTTAATATGACAGAATATTCTGTTCTCAGAAAACTAAATTAAGCTATTAGTTTTAATCTAATATGATGGAACCGAGATCTCACATGAATAATGTGTTTTGTATTGCAGACAGTTATAAATTATAGGCAATTTTAGAAACTAATTTACAGAGAAAATTTAGTAAAGTCATTAAATACACCACTTTGTATTTAACACATCTGTAAATAAAAACAATGTATTAAATATTATTTCATTCACACTTATTCTCTGTATTTTGATACTGTATACATGAAAAGAGAATGGTTTTGAGAATTGTTGAATGCACGTTAGGTGCGGTGTCATGACATTTCAGTAAAGGATAAAGGAAAACGACATGATGACACTATAATTCTGTTTCTTTTACTCATAGAATTTCAATAATATAGCAGAAATTAAGACCTTCTTTAGCCTTCTATGTCAAACTAGAATCAGATTGGATTAAGTGGCCTGCTGTTCAGCGAGCCATAAATACATCTAGACTTGGATAAATATAGTTCAGAGAAGCCCTCAGTGATGACAGTACATTTCCAACAAAGGCAGTTGTGCTGCTCAGTGGTTGTTCTTACTGTTCTGTGCTTTGGGGACACACACATACAGACCAGGTAAGAAAGACATTTTCATAACACAAGAGTTTTTCATAACATTGCTTTAATATAGATAAAGAACAGGTCAAGCGTGTTTGGTTTGACATGGCACTAAAATGTTTTGGCATTTCCAAAGCCAGTTGCATCAAGCAGTTTAGATTAGGGATTAGGTTATAATATTGTCATCTAAAGTTTTATATAGACATATTTTATAGACATACATAGTATTAGTTTATGTAGCATGTATTAAATTCTTGAATATTTCATTTGACATCAGTATGACGCTACTGTGGAAGATCTTATTGGGAATCATTCTCATTGGGCGACTTGGTCAAGGTCAAGACCTATTAGAGGAATCTTTAGAGCGAATAGCAGTGGGTGAAGGGGCTGAGGAGGGAGGAGAGGAGGTTGAAGAGCCTGAGGGTCCAGGGGCAGATGTCACTCAACCTGATGATAGACAGCCATGTGCCATGTGGATGGGAGGCGTTCCTGGTACACCTGGGCACAGTGGAAAACCTGGGAGAGATGGCAGAGATGGGCGTGATGGACAGAGGGGCGAGAAAGGAGATAAAGGTTAGAGTAAACTCTCTTTACATAGTTTGGAACTTTGCTAATTTTGGAATTTCACCTCTGAAACAACTTTTCATCTCTGATGACCTCAGAGGTGGCTTTAACAATGTCTTGTTAAAAAAGCTAGTTGAGTTTAGCGAGTTTCAGAGTTGGTTTAGAGTTTTCAAAACCAAACAAATCCAACCTGGTTTAGACCAGGTTCAGCAGGTTCACAACACTCACTTTAAACATTCTCTGTCAACTCAGGGTTTGATCCAGAGTTTCTGATACAACGAATAGCCAATCGCACGACAGTGCGATTCACTCTTCGTGAGAGAGTTGGCACAATTCACTTCTTTGCTGAAGATTAGGAGATTTTAATAAAAACATGAAAGTCTGTGAAAGCAGCTAAAAGAAAATATCAATAATAATAATAATTCCTTACATTTATATAGCGCTTTTCTGGGTACTCAAAGTGCTTTACATATGGAAGGAGGAATCTCCTCAACCACCACCAATGTGCAGCATCCACCTGGATGAAGAAGAAACAGGAAACAAGAAACAAGAAACAGAATAGTGTACAAATGTATTCAGGGATTGCATTTGTTCCGTACAGTGTTGTTCAGTGCAAGATGTTATAATTTTGATGTTATTTAAGCTAAAATAAAGTAAGGAAAAATATATGCTGTTAAACTGTTAAAAACTAAAACTCTGTGTAACAATGATAGAGACACTGCTGTTTACATTTCTTTGGTAAGTATGGCAAAAATATTTTAGTAATGAAATTTGGAGTAAATGAGAAATAATGCAAAGGAATTTTGCACTTTCTTGTGCATGAATGTTAAAATGGCCCTCCTATGAGGTGTCAATCACAGCAATGGCCCCCAGCCAATTTGAGTTTGAGACCCCTGGTTTAGCCTCTCATCCGAAGGAAGGTGCTTTCTGACAGTATAGTGTCCCCATCACTATACTGGGGTGTAAAGACCCACACAGCACCCCCTGCTGGCCTCACTAGCACCTCTTCCAGCAGCAACCTAGTTTTCCCAGGAGGTCTCCCATCCAGGTACTAACCAGGCTCAGCCCTGCTTAGCTTCAGTGAGCAACCAGTCTTGGGCTACAGGTTGATATGGCTGCAATGCAAGTGAACCAAATTAATTTATTTAAGTGAAGTTCTTAAAGGGTTAGTTCACCCAAAAATGAAATTTCTGTCATTAATTACTCACCTTCATGTCGTCCCAAACCTGTAAGACCTTCGTTTGTCTTCGGAACACAAACCCTAACCCTATTTTTGATGAAATCAGAGGGTAGCTGATCCACACACAGGCAGCAATGACATTGCACCTTTTGAGGTCCAGAATGGTGCTAAAGACATTGTTAAAACAGTCAATGTGACTACAGTTGTTCAAACTTAATATTATAAAGCAATGAGAATACTTTTTGTGCGCAAAAATATCGACTTTATTCAACAAATTTGTCTGTCCCCGTCATACTTCTATGCTATTTTCGTTGCAGAGCTTCAGTGTTTATGTCTGAACGTGGGCTCACACATGCGTCGTGCTGCTCACATGACCAGAGCCGGCCAATACTGAGCTGCCGTTCGTACGTATACACTGAAGCTCTGCAACGAAAATATCATAAAAGTATGACGGGGCAGATGAATTTATTAAATAAAGTTTTTTTTTTTTTTTTGAACAAAAAGTATTCTTGTCACTTCATAATATTAAAGTTGAACCACTGTACTCACGCCGACGGTTTTAATGATGTCTTTAGTACCATTCTGGACCTTAAAGGGTGCAGTGTCGTTGCTGCCTTTGTGTGGATCAGATACCCTCGGATTTCATCAAAAACATCTTAATTTGTGTTCTGAGACAAACAAAGGTCTTATGGGTCTGGGACGATATGAGGGTGAATACTTAAAGAAATTTTATTTTTGGGTGAACTAACCCTTTAAACGTAATTTCGGGAAGAGTGAACCCATCTAATCTTTCAATTAACTGCCGGAGCATATAAGCAGCCGCTCACCTTGCTCCAGCATCAGCTGTTTTGGTATTCCTCCACCTCTCTAATTCTACAAAAATAATGTAGGCATCTTATATCTAAGCTTGAGTTGAAGCTGCTTCCTCAAGCCCCTCCACTGTGGACAGCAAGCCAAATATGTTTAACCATAATAGCTTAAAAATTATATGGGCAAACAAACTCGTGAATTAATAATTTGTATAGGTTCACAAAGATCTTAAAAGAAAACATGTAAATTCAACAATTTGAGCTTTGCCTTCAGAGACACTTTGCCTTATATGGAGTGTCTATTTAATGTACACTAAGGGTGTACTCTTACTGGGTGATATTAACCATGCCCGAGCGTGTTTGACCCCCAAAAGTTTGATTCGTTTGACTAGTGTGATCACTTCTTACCGTGCCGGGGCATGTGTGACTAGTGTGAGTGCTAACCGTGCCAGAGCACGGAACGACTTTGGGTGCGCTACTGTCATCACAGTGCACTTTTCAATTAATTTAATTAAATTGAGTATATATAGGTTTATAACAGGTCTGGTTCTCATCTAATTGATGAACAGGAATTGTAGTTTGTGAGTAAAACTGCAAATTCCCCCATCAACGTCAGCTGCCTACGTGATAATCTGATACGTGCAGCACAATCAAGTGAAAAACACTGTGTGGCATAAATTATAACTCTATTAGACAGTCTATAAGTGAAAGCGCTATTCTAAACAAAAACAAAAAGTTGCATAATACATGATGTAAGCAAGTGGGGAGGGGGGACAATCACGTCAGGGCACAAGGAACAAATAAACCATACCTAGTGTGAGTACACGCTAAGTGCAAATAGCCTGCCTTGTTGGCAAAGGCTATTTACACTAACTCTGCCCACCAATGTCTGGTTGGACCAGAAAAAAATTCCAAAAGAAACCTGTCTGTTAACAGAAGCAGTGACAAGAAGAGTAAGGGGGGTGGCGGTAACTTTTGACGTGATTAACCCGGGTTTGAATTTGACCCCATCACATATCAGATTGGAAAGGTGTTTATTTTAAATAAAAATTATTGTAATTCGGAAAGTGCAAATAAAGTGCCTAATGGGTATTTAATAGTAAAGTGCTTATTAGGTAGGATTAGGGGTGGGTTTAGGGAGGGCTTTATTATCCCAATAAGGCGGTATCCATTTAATGATTATAATATAATCATTTACATTCAGTATGTTATTATTGCATACTGTTTTATAATGCACTACAATACACTGAGATGCAAATAATATCTGCCACTGTTTGCACTTAGTGCAAAGAAAATACTGTCATTTAGCATATCGCTAAGAAAATAACGTTTTTTCTTAGTGTAAGTAGCATCTAAATGCTATTAGAGAAGTTGAATATTGTCAAACTGTAATTGCTTATGTGTAAGATTATAATATATAAAGTTTATATAAAGAAATATAATAAATAATTAGCAGCAAAAGCCAGGCAATTTTGTGTCTAAAATGCTTTCACTGTAAACTGCAAGAGATACAGGGGACTTTATTGCATCACATACAGTGTATGTCACTTTGCTTACAGCTGATTGGTCCAATTTTGGTTTGCAATCTCTTAACTGTAATCAAGAGTCCAAATACTGTTTTGGCCCACAGTGCATATGACTCTTCTGCTGTTCTGATCTTGTAACAATCCAGTTGTACACCTGCTACAGTACATAATGCTTCTGTTTTTTGTTTGTTTTTTTTGTAGGTGAAGCAGGTGAGAAAGGAGATCCTGGACAGAAGGGGGATGTCGGTCCTGCTGGGCCGAGAGGCTTTCCTGGGAACCCAGGACTGAAAGGGGCTCGTGGGGACAGTGCCTTGTCTTACCATTCAGCCTTTAGTGTAGGTCTCAGTGAACTTGTTCCTGCCACCAACGTTCCAATCCGCTTCAATAAGTTCTTCTACAATGACCAGCACCACTATGATGATGTTTCTGGAAAGTTCCGTTGTGTTCTACCAGGGGTGTACTTCTTCACATATCATCTAACCGTCTACACTAAAGATGCTAAAGTCAGTCTCTACATGAATGACAAGGCTATTATGTTCACCTATGACCAGTACCAGGAAACCAATGTGGATCAGGCATCAGGTTCTGTTATCTTGCGTTTGGAGGCAGGAGATGAGGTATGGCTGCAGGTCTATGGAGATGAGGGGTTTGGGGGAGTGTATGCAGATAACACCAACGACTCCACCTTTTCCGGTTTCCTCCTGTATCCTGCAATTCCTGCTCCTGCACAGAGACGTTGACAATATCTTAAATCAGGGCTGTCAAGCTTAGTTCATGGAGGCCCACAGCCCTTCAGAGTTTAGTTCAACCCTAATTAAATCTACACTCTTAAATCAAAAAAAAAAAAAAAAAAAAAATTAAAAAAATGCTGGGTTGTTTCAACCCAAATTTGGGTCAAATATGGACAAACCTAACCGCTGGGTTAAAATTTTAATTAAAAAATGTAACCCAATGGCTGGATTTGTCCATATTTGACCCAAATTTGGGTTGAAACAACCCAGCATTTTTTAGAGTGTATGTTTAATTAGGGTGGAGGCTAAACTCTGCAGCGTTCTGGCCCTCCATGAACTAAGTGAGAACTTGTGTGTTGAAGCAGGGTTGGGACTAAACTCTGTAGGACTGTGGTCCTCCAGGAACTGAGTTTAACACCCCTGTCCTAAATGAATTAATTTGGCTATATTTAGCAAGAGGAGATGTGCTTATGTTTTGCACCAAGCTATAGTTATGAAGTTCAGCACAGTTTTGCATGAAATTTGAAATCAATTTGTACTGATGTGTTTACAGAGCTTTAAACATAATGAATCTGCTTTTTTTCTGGAATGCTTGTATGATAGTGATGTGAATGTTAAAGTGTCTCTGCTTTTCCATAATAACTGAGTGCTAAATGACTCAAAATTATTGATGAGTTGCAGCAAAATTGTTGATGAGTTGCAGAGTTTATAGAGGCTCTGGGTAACCCTCACAAAATCAAAGTAAAAAAGTATCGTTACCAGACCAAGTGGATATGTTTTGAAAGGTTTCATAAACTTTCTTGATTGTAATTTAGCACTAAGCACTCAGCTGTATCTTGGACGGTGATTTCAATTATTATATTGATACTTTCATTATGTTTAGCTGTTCTTAGTTTATTTACATATGCATTTAGTATGCCAATAATAGAGCAGAGTCTACAGTGTTATTTTTTATACACATTGGACTGTAAACTGTAATTCAAATGAAATATAACAACTTTTATCATATCTTCTAGAATCTTCTTTTCTCTCTAGAATACTTGACTCTGTTTCATCAAACATGCCACTCAGCAGTCATCATTTCCATTGGCTGTATCCAAAATTGCCCCGCCAGCCAGCCAATATATAAACATTACAGATCATTCATTGGATGCTACATAAAAACATGAAGAATGCAGCATCCAGAGCATGTAGCTACAGAAAAAAAATGTGGGCTACATTGTATAAACAAATTCAATTATATAAAAAAGTATAGTAATCACAGCTTAAGGTGAAGTAAGGTGAAAATATTCTATACTGTATGTAATGCAAGTATGGTATTGTATTAAATGTTTGTATAATAAGCACTTACATACTGTCAAAATGCAGTATATATATATATATATCGGCTTATATTTTGTACAGTTTTTTTGATCGCATCATTAGAAACGAGTATGAACAATATTTAACATCACAGTGCAAAATATGTTTTAGTGAGTGAGAATGTGTTTAGAGTTTTGCAAAAAGAGTCCATGAGATTTGCAAATGGTGTCTAACTGCCTTTAAGTTCAGGCAAACAAGTTCAGACAAAGTGATTTATTCCACAAATTGGTTTAGGCTATTGAGAATTTGGTTCAAATGGGGTTTAGTGTTGTAGATAATGTGGAAAAACGAATGCTCATCCAGTGTTGCAGTTGAATCTGTATTAGTATGCATGCAGTAAATGGATTGTCAAGAGTCTTCCATTGGCCACTATCCAGCCCCAGCAGTTGTTGTATGGCATGGTCTAATTTTAAGAGTGTATTTTTAGTCTAATTGATGAGAACACTGGGGAGCAACAAGATCACTTTCTAAGACCTGGCTCTCATTTGCAAGGTGAATTTAACTATGCCTATACAGACAATTTACCCATGAATTAACACTTTACAATAAGGTTAATTAGTTAAACATTAACGTATTAACTAACATGAAATAACCATGAGCAATACATTTGTTACTGTATTTACTAATCTTCGTTAATGTTAGTTAATGAAAATACAGTTGTTCATTGTTTGTTTATGTTAGTTCACAGTGCATTAACTGATGTTAACAAGATTTTAATAATGTATTAATAAATGTTGAAATTAACATGAACTAATAATGAACTGCACTTATACAGCATTTATATCTTAGTTAATGTAGTTAACTAATGAACCTTATTGTAAAGTGTTACTAAATTAACTTTCTGTTTCTTGAAATATTTGATTGCATTGATTGGGATTGTTTAAATGTAAAATTGAAACATTATATTTTCTAGTGATATGTAGTGTATAGTATATTTATAGACTATACAAATAAATTATTTAACTGAAATATAATGTGAGGGATGTGTCTGGCATGTGATATATTGGCGTAATATGAGTAATGTTGAGTGTTGATTAGAAATCCCTCTCATGTCTGTGACCTTGAAACACACACACTCACACACACACACACCCACACACACACACACACCCACACACACACACACACACACACACACACACACACACACACACACACTTACTTACTTTGGGTTTTCATGAACCAAAGTAATCACGGTTCATTCATTTTTATGCTATCTATATTCTATCCCCTAACTCTAACCCTAAACCTACCCATCACAGAAATCTTTCTGCATTTTTACATTTTCAGTTGAATGATTTACAGTATGATTTGTAAGCTGTTTTCCTCATGGTGACCAAAAAAAAAAAAAAAAAAAAATCCCCCAAAAGGACAAAAGTTTCAGTGTCAGTCATATACAGTGAATACACCTACATAATTCCCTGATTGTTTATACAGTATATGTATTGCTTTTTTTTTTTTTTTTCGTGACAGGAAAGAATTTAAAGAAGAGAGAGAGAGAGTTCAGTGACAGCTGCATACAAAAAAAAAAAAAAAAAATATATATATATATATATAGTAACAGCAAATAACACAATCAATTAAGCATATGATTTTGAAGTAAAGTAACTAATAAGCAGTCACAATGAGTACATGAGGCAAATATATCCATTACAGTAATATCCATGTCAGTGTAAGTACGCATATCCAGCTGAAGATGGCAGCATAATTCTGCTTTGGATGCTAAACTACAGGTCTCAAAATGTATTCAAGGTTTGGCTTGCTAGCACTGGAAAGTAAGCCCCTGCTGGTATGTGCCCTAACTACACAATTTTGTGTGAAAAAACATTACTCCACTGAAAGCTATTCAAAAGTAGCTGTGTACCTGTGTAGGTGTTCTGCTACAGCTAATTGTTTTGATTGTTTTTTTTAATATTTTGAATATATTTCAATATGATATTACTGTAGAATTGTAGAAAATTGCTGTCAGTTTTGTATTATGTTAGGTTTTGAACTTAAGTTTAACAGTTTTAAAAATGTTAGTAAATGTACAAATCTGCCTGAATGTACATAGATTTTTGGTAGTGGTTGTGTTTGAGTGTGAAAAGAATTCATGTAATTTGAAAGATGTATTCAATGAATGTATTTTGTGCCAAATCAATGGAAAATGGTCCACAGTTAAGCCCACATAGACTACTGTTGTGCTCACTGTGTTTTGAAAAAGTGACCTAAGTATACTGAGAAATGTCCAAGTGACTGTAAAAAAAACTGTAATCTCATAGCTTATGTTAGAATAGTTAGTTGCTAATGAAGGACTTGCCATTAGCCTGTCATCATTTACACTCACGGCAACTTTATTAGATATATCTTGCAAGTATCGTGTTGGATCCTCTTTTGCCTTCAGAACTGCCTTAATTGTTCATGGCATAGATTCAATAAGGTGCAGAAAACATTCCTCAGAGATTTTGGTCCATATTAACATGAATCACGCAGTTGTTGCAGTTTTGTCGGCTGCACATCCATGATGCCAATCTCCCGTTTCACCACATCCCAAAGGTGCTCTATTGGATTGAGATCTGGTGACTGTGGAGGCCATTTGAGTATAGTGAACTCATTGTCATGTTCAAGAAACCAGTTTAAGATGATTTGATGCAAACTCTGGATCAATATGCTCCATTCTAAATATATCCTAATCATTGTTAACATATATTCATTACTTCAATAAACTCATTGTTTGTGCCTCAAATTAATACATTGTTAAAATTAATAAATTGTTAGCTAACTGCATGATTTCTCTATGTACATTTCTGAAATTAAATAACTTGGACACAGTCACCTCTGATAACAGATTACTCTAAATTGTAATGTTGACATGCATTTTCTGTAAAGCTTCTTTGAAACGATGTGTATTGAGAAAACGCTATACAAATAAATGTGAATTGAACTGAATTGATTTCAGCTTTGTGACCTGGTGCATTATACTGCTGGGAGTAGCCAGCACAATATGGGTACACTGTGGTCTAAAGGGATGGACATGGTCAGCAACAATACTCAGGTAGGCTGTGGTGTTTAAACGATGCTCAATTGCGAGGATGGATCCATGCTTTCATGTTGTTTACACCAAATTCTGACCCTACTATCTGAATGTCGCAGCAGAAATCGAGACTCATCAGACCACGTTTTTCCAATCTTCCATTGTCCAATTTTGGTGAGCCTTTTGAATTGTATCCTGTTCTTAGCTGACAGGAGTGTCACCTGGTGTGGTTTTCTGCTGCTGTATTCTATCTGCTTCAAGGTTTGACACGTTGTGCATTCAGAAATGCACGTCTGCATACATCGGTTGTAACAAGTGTGTTATTTGAGATACTGTTGCCTTTCTGTTTGCTCAAACCAGTCTGACCATTCTCCTCTGACTTCTGGCACCAACATGTCATTTTCACCCACAGAACTGCCGCTGACTGGATATTTTCTCTTTTTCGGACCATTCTCTGTAAACCCTAGAGATGGTTGTATGTGAAAATCTCAGTAGATTAGCAGTTGCTGAAATACTCAGACCAGCCCGTCTGGCACCAACAACCATGCCACATTCAAGTAACTTAAATCTGATGCTCAGTTTGAACTTTAGCAGATCATCTGGACCATGTATATGCCTAAATGAGTTGCTGCCATGTGATTGACCTACATATTTGCATCAATAAGCAGTTGAACAGGTGTTTCTAATAAAGTGGCCTGTGAGTGTATATGTCATTTATGTCTCAGATAACTGGCTCAAAAGCATGCAAGGAACAAAAAGTGTCTTCAAGCAAAGATGCACTTCCAAGGGTGATCTATGTCAGCTAAGCTATTGCCACTGAGATGATTGACAATTCATCTAGATAGCAGATAGCTCTCTCTAGGTATTTTAGACCTCCTTGGTCCTAGGGAGTCTGTCTATTTAAAGAAAGAACATCGACGCAGCATTGAATCACACTGGGATCACCTCTGCGTGATTTCGTCTTGAAGCACTTGTGAAATCGAACCAACAGTGTGACGGGACGTCAGAGCGGGTGACGTCACGGACCAGGAAACTATAAAGCACTCCTGAGAACAAAGAACGCCAGCTTTTTTGTCTTCAGCAGCGCTCTGTGTTATCGTGTGTCTTATTTGGTGTTGTCTGTCCGTTACAGTTCGAAAATATCTCTTTGTCTGAGGGCGAGAGTATTTTTAGTTTCACCAAGCATATATATATAATATATATATATATATATATATATATATATATATATATATATATATATATATATGTATATATATATATACAGATACACATATTATGGCGACTAACAAGCAGCAGTTTGTCAAGTGTGTTCCTCCCTGCCCTCGCTTCATCACGGGCGGGGATACACACGAGATGTGCGTTGCTTGTTTGGGAGTGGAGCATGCCCAGGCAGCTCTCGAGGGAGCTGTCTGTGTGCATTGTGAAAAGCTAACGCTCCGTACACTCCGTTCACTCCGTTCACGCCAGGCATTCTTTGGTAAAGACGAGGAGGGCGCCGCGACTAGTGTTCCCCAGGGATCGGGTCCCACTGCTGCCGAGGCACAGCGGCGGCTTCATTCCTGGGGTTCACAGATGGATCTGGTGGAGGGGTTAGAGACGGGCCCAGCCTTATCTCGGCCCTCACCCGCCAGACCCAGTGTCTCTCCTCTGGTTGTGGAAGCACGCGCTGCGGTTTCTTCCCCCAGGAGAGAGACATCAGCACTTCACCTGTCCAGCTCTGAGGAGCTGGATGTGGTGAGCGAGGTTGGAGAAGAGGACTCGCCACTCTCATCTCCAGCATATGAGGAGCTGCTAGAGGTTGTGACCAGGGCAGTGGCTAAATTAAGTATCGATTGGCCAGCAGAAAGATCTGAAGCGCGTCAGAAGAGTAAACTAGATGAGCACTTTCTGCCCGCTCAGTCACAGCCTCAGCGTCAGGGATTGCCGTTCTTCCCCGAGCTCTACACCGATGTGTGGAGGTCGTGGCAGAGGCCGGCACAATATCGTATTTATAGCCCCCAGACATCTCTATATTCGAACATCATGGGGCTCAAACAACATGGTTATGGGAAGATGCCTCAGGTCAAGGAGACGCTTGCGAGTTATCTCTCGCCTGGGTCTGCATCTTCCCTCAAATCCCCGACACTGCCCACCAAGCCATTAAGAACTACATCAGCTTTGGTGGGCAAAGCATACGCTTCAGCAGGTCAGGCAGCCGCATGTTTACATACGATGGCTATATTGCAAGCATATCAGGCTGACCTGCTGGGGGAGATTGATGAGAGTGGGGAGGCAAGTTTTGAGACAATACAGGAACTTCGTAAAGCCACTGATCTTTCTCTCCGTGCCACCAAGGAGACGGCTAAAACAATCGGCTGATCTATGGCAGCCCTGGTGGCCACGGAGAGACATCTATGGCTAAACCTCTCTGACATTAGGGAAAGAGATAAAAGTCTTCCCTGGGCCTCTTCGGCGACTCGGTCAC
Organism: Elopichthys bambusa; assembly: GCA_037101425.1. NCBI lineage: Eukaryota > Metazoa > Chordata > Actinopteri > Cypriniformes > Xenocyprididae > Elopichthys > Elopichthys bambusa. The sequence continues at coordinate 22,138,445 of CM074437.1, read as the reverse complement.
TTCGGTTGTCGAGAGGTTCCAGGAAGCCAAAAAAAAGTCAGCGGCCTTCCAGAAGTTCCTCCCTCGCCGCTCTCTCTCCCCCGAGGCTGCTGAGCGGGAGCAGCCTAGGCCCTCAAGCAGCTCCTCATTTGCGCATAGAGCACACCAAAAACAGAGTGTCACCACCCGTGCTCCCCCGCAAAGAGCTTAGGGACCGGGACCGGGACCGGCGACACAGTCAAAGCCTTCCAAGGATAAGGCAGATCTGCGGACCAGTGGCGCAGGACTTCTGAGGGCAGCCCCCTCCGGAGAGGGTCCTGTATTAAAATCTATGGTGCTCGCCCCTTTTCGGTGCCCTCTGGGGGCCGTTCTGCCAACCCTGCCACCTTGTGTGCTTCAGGGCACAGCGGTTCCGACCTTGTGGGGAGGGCTGGCCAGCGTTTGATTTGGCTATTCCCTGCCGGTGCGCCGCTTCAGGGTGCCGAGTCAGACACTCAAAGAACACCAGAGGCCAGTCTCGAGAGACTGGTTCCCTTAGTAGAATTTTTAGAAGAATGGAAATGTCTTACCACTATTTCTTGATGGGTGCTGCTCATGATAGAAAAGGGTTACAAGATACAGTTTGGGTCTCGCCCGCCCCATTTCAATGGGGTCCTCCCTACGGTGGTGGGCCCCGAGCAGTCTCTGGTAATGGAACAAGAAGTTATGACACTTTTGCGGAGAGGAGCTATAGAGAGGGTTCCTCCTCCCAGCAAACAGTCAGGGTTTTACAGCCGATACTTCATTGTTCCCAAGAAGGATGAAGGGTTGCGTCCCATTCTAGATTTACGCATGCTGAAACGTTCAGTACAAAAGCTCAAGTTCAAGAAGCTTACACTCAGACAGATCATCACACAGATCAGGTCCGAGGACTGGTTTGTAACAATAGATCTGAAAGATGCTTACTTTCATGTGTCAATCCATCCTTCACATTGGAAGTTCCTCAGGTTTGCTTTCGGGGGCGAAGCTTACCAATACAAGGTTCTTCCGTTCAGCCTATCACTTTCACCCCGCACCTTCACGAAGTGCGTGGATGCAGCTCTGGCTCCCCTGAGACTCCAGGGCATCCGCATATTAAATTATATCGATGACTGGTTGATTCTAGCTCAATCCGAGCAACAGGCTACTCAACATCGAGATGTAGTTCTGTCAGCTCAAACTACCAGCTATCTAGGGGTAGTCAGGGATTCCACCACGATGCAGGCACGCCTGTCTCCTGCTCGGGTGAATTCCATTCTCTCAGCTGTGAATGGGGTGAAATTAGGCCAGTCACGCACTGTAAAACAGTTTCAGAGACTGTTGGGTCTGATGGCAGCTGCGTCCAATGTGATACCTTTTGGCCTTCTGCACATGAGACCCTTACAGTGGTGGCTCAGGACCAAGGGGTTTTTCTCCGAGGGAAAATCCTTTTCGCATGATCAAGGTCATGTGCCAATGCCTTTGTGCTTTAGTCATGTGGAAGAAGCCTTGGTTCCTGTCCCAGGGACCTGTGTTGGGGACTCCTTGTCGTCACGTAATGCTAACGACGGATGCGTCTCTCACAGGCTGGGGGGGCGATCATGAGTGGTCGCTCTGCTCAAGGTCTTTGGGAGGACCATCATCGTTCCTGGCACATAAATCGGCTGGAAATGATGGCGGTATTTCAAGCACTCAAATACTTCCTCCCAGACCTGAGGGGCCACAACGTGTTAGTTCGCACAGACAACGTGTCTCCTATATCAACCATCAGGGGGCTGAGGTCTCGCCGACTGTGCAAGTTAGCCCTTCAGATCCTCCTATGATCCCAGGGGAAGCTCCTCTCCCTGAGAGCAGCTCATATCCCAGGGCATCAAAATGTGTGGGCAGACATCCTGTCGAGGCAGGAGCCGAGGCCCGGGGAATGGAAACTCCACCCCGAGGTGGTGGAGCTCATATGGAAGAATTTTGGTCACGCAGAAGTCGACTTATTTGCCTCGGAAGAGACATCTCATTGCCCGCTGTGGTATTCTCTGACGCATCCAGCCCCACTGGGGACCCCATGGTACAGACGTGGCTGAGGCTGCATCTGTACGCATTTCCCCCGATTGCTCTGCTCCCCGGAGTTCTGGAGAGGGTTCGGCGGGATGGGGTCCATCTCATATTGGTAGCCCCGTTCTGGCCAACCCGACACAGACCTAGTGTCTCTATTAGAAGGCTTCCCAATGGAGATCCCAGTCAGGCAGGACCTTCTGTCCCAAGCGGGCGGCATGATAACTCACCCCCGCCCGGAGTTATGGAAACTGTGGGGTTGGCCCCTGAGGGGGCCAAGCTCATAGAATCCGGTCTCGCAAACGAGGTTGTGGAGACCATACTCCACTCCAGAGCTCCACGAGGAAAATGTATGCATGTAAATGGAGGCTGTTTGTGACTTGGTGTAGCCATCTTCAAGTGGACCCAGTCCACTCTTCTATTAGTCATGTACTGCGATTTCTCCAAGACAAGTTCTCGGATGGTCTATCTCCTTCTACACTGAAGGTTTATATTGCAGCTATTTCTGCTTGTCTTGCTCCTGTGGGGGGTATTTCTGTGGGAAAAGACCCCCTAGTTATACATTTTCTCCGTGGTACTCAGAGGCTGAGGCCTGCAGTGCGTACAAGAACTCTGTCCTGGGACTTGGCTATTGTGTTGGAAGGGCTAGCCGAGGCTCCCTTCGAACCTTTAGAGGAAGTATCTGAAAAGTTCCTCACTCTAAAAACCATCTTCCTGTTGGCTATAACATCTCTCAAAAGAATTGGAGATCTACAAGCACTTTCGGTTGCTCCTTCATGTCTGGAATTTGCGCCTGGTATGGTCAAGGCTTTCCTACATCCTAGACCTGGGTATATTCCAAAGGTCCCTACCAATGTCCCAGGGCCCATCATACTGCAGGCCTTCTGTCCTCCTCCTTTTACAACTCCGGATCAGGAAAAACTCAATCTGTTTTCCCCCGTTGCAATCTGCTTTGCCTCTAAATACCTACGTCCACAGAGCTGCCCTGTGGCAAAAAACTGATCAATTGTTTGTCTGTTACGGGTCTCCCAAAAAAGGAGGCCTGGCATCTAAGCAGAGAATGAGCAAGTGGGTGGTCGAGGCCATCTCTCTTGCCTATGAGTCTTCCAGGCAGCCTTCACCTTTGGCTGTCTGGGCACATTCTACTAGGGGTATGGCTGCCTCAAAGGCTTTGATCTCGGGGGTCCCCATCAATGAGATATGTGATGCGGCTGGGTGGTCATCCCAGCATACCTTCATTAGGTTTTATAACCTTGATTTGAGCTCCACTCCAGGGTCCTCGGTGCTCTCGTCTCAAAGATAGCAGATAGGCACTCGGTATTATGGCCTAGTTGGGATAGGGTTCCCAATGTGATTCAACGCAGCGTCGATGTTCCCATGAAAGGGAACGTCTCGGGTTACGTCTGTAACCCTGGTTCCCTGAATAGGGAACGAGACGCTGCGTTGCTTAGCCATACTCCCTGCACGCCTGTGAGCGTCTGCTTCATCCGTACCAGAAGCTGGTGTTCTTTGTTCTCAGGAGTGCTTTATAGTTTCCTGGTCCGTGACGTCACCCGTCTGACGTCACCCGTCTGACGTCCCCCGTGTGACGTCCCGTCACACTATTGGTTCGATTTCACAAGTGCTTCAAGACGTAATCACGCAGAGATGATCCCAATGCAATTCAACGCAGCGTCTCGTTCCCTATTCAGGGAACCAGGGTTACAGACGTAACCCGAGACGTTTTATATGCTTCACATCCTCTTTGCTGGGTAGTAAATGATTACATGTAATCTAGATTACGTAATCAGATTCCAAAAATTAAGTACTTGTAATTAGATTATATTACATTTTAAAATACGCGAAATCAGAATACAGTTTTTTTTTATTATTATTGATTACATGTTATTATCACAATCACAGTAAATTATTCATAATTCATTGATTCTCCCTAATTATTCTTTTTCATTTTTTAAATTTTCCTTTCTAAAAAAAGCATATCGCTTATATACATTCAGAAAGTCTTCTAGTTTTGTGAAATTGCACACACAGACCACCCACAAGTCGGGTGGCTAATTACATGGAAAACTGAGAGATAACAAAGCACTTGACCACTGGATTTACAGAAATTATTTCACTTTTAGGTGTTTTATCAACATTCCATTTCGAATCAACTTGATTTTAATTTTACATTTTTATGATTTATTTTATTATTAGATTTTCATTAAACTCGGCAACCCCCTGCAGTTCCTTCATGAATCTCACTTTGGGAAACCCTGACATTATGTAATGTTTAATGCACTTCATATTGTTGATAACAAAGAATGAAATATATTTTCTTTCTCTGTATTTTTATATCAACATGGTACAATATTATCCTATTCAAATCAATGTAATAAATGCCTTAGGTCAAAAGTAATGTAAAAGTTTTTAATTTAAATACATTAAATGTATGATGTAAAGGATTACGTTATTAACTACACTTTTTGTCATGTAATTTTAAATCAGTAACCGACTACAATTTGTAAGTAATCTACCCAGCTTTATCACAGATGAATTGCCATGGACACAGTGTAGCTCCATGTCTGAAGTGTGTGTACCTTTACCAGGTGTATGTGCGTTTAGCCATATGAATGACCCCCCCTTTCTACGGGTGTCTTCACCCATGTTAGCTGGTCAGCTACAAGCCTGTTTGCTGTTGTGTGAAGCTTTTCCAGAGCTGAGCACTCACTCATCAGGCCCCTCTCTCTGGCCCCAGGCTCCTGACCTTATCACTGCAGCCTCCGTCATGACACACTTTCCCCTCATCTTATCCATCTGAGACTCTACCCAGGTCTCAGAGCAGCCACAGGACAGTGGTGCAAAGAACTGCATCATCAACAACAACAACAACAACAACAAAAAATGTAGTTAAAAATAAAAATTAATAAATAAGAAAAAATCTTGAAGTTGTACAGCTATTGAGATTTTTACATTGTGGAAATCTGAGTAAATTGTTTGAGAAAAGTCAACCATTTACTCACCTTCATGGCATTTCAAATGTTTGTTTGACAGTCACGTTGTTCATTTGACTTCATTTATTATGTAGAACACAAAAGAAGATATTTTGCACAATGTTTGCAGTGTTATTTTCCATAAAGTGAAACTATAAAGTATAAAGGAACTAAGAAGCTCCAACTTTGTCAAGTTATTTACTGAAAATCTTTTCCATGTGTGTAACATAAAGGGGACCTATTATGCCCCTTTTTACAATATGTAATATACGTAAGTACCAGGTGTCCTCAGAATGCGTTTCAGCTCAAAATACCCCACAGATCATTTATTATACCACATTATACATGCCCATTTTTAGGTGGAAACAAAAACGTGCTTTTTTGTGCATCTTTAAATGCAGATGAGCTGCTGCTCCCCACCCACTGTCCAGAATAGTGATGTGCCTTTGCAGCTCGTTCCTCTGATACTCTGCCAAAACTAACAAAACATCTGTTTCGTCATCATGAAAGCATATTATTTGCGTGTGTCTTAAAGCCATATCAGTTTAAACTTCTGATATATGGTTTTCTGAGTGCACACATCTGAAACATGTGCACAGAAAGCTGGCTGTCAGATGGAGTATTGTCACGTGAGTATTAGGTTCTCTTTCGCATCTTATCGGGGCCTGTTCCAATGTGACGTCGCACTGGAGTACATTCCTAAATGGCTCATTTTGAGACACTGTTTCAGATTTATGGGGAAAATAAAAAACAGAGTTTATGGATTTGTAGTACAATAGGGTGGTTGTGTACACACACCACAGATATTTGTACATAATTATGTACAAAAACAATATAAAAGTGAATTTTTCATTTTAAAAGTGAATAGGTCCCCTTAAAATCATTCTACTAACTAGAAGTAATTTGTCAACTAACTAACTAACTAACTCTCATTAGAGTATTAGTAGATTGTAGTAGACTGTTAGGTTAGATGTTAGGGTTTTGGTTAGTAGAATATGTGGACATAGTTGCAAAGTTACTTATAAAATGGTTCTGATTGGTCAATAGCTGTGTTTTATTCACAATAAAACATGGCTATGACCGCTTCACCCAACGGTTCTGTGTATCACTACACAACACCCTTAGCAACCACTCTTAGCAACGTAAACTGTATGTTCTCAATTGATATTGTTCATTGAAGCTTACTGTACTATGTAGAAGAGTATTGTGAGAAAAATATGGAGTGAGTTTATTACCTGCATTCAGATTTAGCATTTTCCTTCAGGTCAGTCCTATGTTCATAATAAAAAATCTGTTTAAATGTCCGATGTATTATCCTGTCCTTTTAACAGTTAAGTGGTTTTCCCGTAACTGACAGCGCTAGTCAAGGCATTTGTCAGTTGTGTCTTGTTCCGTGTTCACAACAATTCAGTCTTTTCAATGTAAACGCTTTGCCACTAACTGACACACTCATAAAGACAGTCTTTGCTGTCATCTAATGGCATAATAATATAACTTCTATTGCTGTTCACGGTCAGGGACTATTTTTTTCTGGCAGAAGGAAGGCTTTAATGAAAGTTTACTTCATGAAAGTTGCATTGATACATATGTTTGGCTTTAATATTTGTATTGTGTGGTAACCGTTTTATAAAAGCAGTAAGGTACTCAAGGCTAGTGCTGTATCGTAAATAAGTCATGGCTGAAGGGGTTGCAGTCACTCCGCTTCACGTGACTTATTCATGATACAGCACAGCCACAAATACCTTATTGCTTATGTAAACAATGTTAAATTTTTCAGGATTTTTTGATCAATAGAAAGTTCAAAAGAACTGTATTTATTTAAAAATACAAATGTTTTGTAACATTATAAATGTCTTTTGTGTCTGCCCTTTGATCGATTTAATGTGTCTTTGCTAAATAAATGTACTAGTTTAAAAAAAAAAAAAAGTCTTTATGTAGCCTATATTTATTATCCAATACTTATTTCATACTAGTAGGCTGCAAATAGTTTCCAAGCAAAGTACTTACAGTATATTCTATTTTACAACTGCTCTGAATATGGCTTATGCAGTCTTATCAGTTTTTTAAACATGCCACCTTTGACATGTAAAATACAAAAACAAGCACAGCCCTGAATCAAGCATGCATACCTTAAATGCACAGACAGATATATCTACATATATCTCTTCAACAACAGCAGCCATCGGATATCTTTTCCTCTTGCTACACATTGGTGTGATAGCATCTAAAACATGTGCAATACATTTAGACTACAGTTACAATTAGAGTGTAAGATTGTTTGTGGAGTCAGTCACATTCTTCAAATGGATTTAAGAACAGGGTCGTACAAGTTGGATCAGCAGTTCCCAGCACACATGAACGCAATAGATGTTAAATTGTGGGGTGGGGAGTCTCAGTGTATTTAAAATTAAGTCAAGAGGTTCTTGTCCTATTAGCTTGGAGTATATTTTAGGTGGATTTGTGAGGTCATGGAGAGGTGAGGCCCTTTTTACTGCAGTTCATTTGCTTTATCCTAAACATCCAACATGTGTAACCTCTCTCAGACTGCTCAAATTATTCCATGGAATCCATAACAATGACAGACCCCGACCACTAGCCTACAACATTAAACTCTTGCGGAAAGGCATTTCTAAGTGATTTTCTAAAACTCTTTATTTATTGAGTAATCTTTAAAGCAAAATTTTGAAAGTCTGTCAATCCACAAGGATCTACTCAGATATCATTTTGATCTTCCAGGGTCTAAACAATGACTTTGCATCAGGTCAGCTGCCTAATTCTCGATCTTCCCACATGTCTGCCTGTCACTAAGTATAAACACAGTCTCTGTTTACTGAATCAGCCTTTTTTGGTAGCTCCCCACAGCCATAAATAGATGGCTTGTATTTGCATTTTATTTTTTATATTTTTGCCTCCAAGAGCCTCAAGGGCAGGAAAATAAAATATAAAAAGGGCATCATGCCTTTCTTACCACAGTTATCCCAGACCATTCATACTGACTTACTGCATCTTCTATTTATAGCATTAGTGGCCACAGTCCTCTGTGCATTTTGTTATTAGTTATTTCAACAGAACATTCAAGGTAAATTTAGCACAATGAATCTGTTTAGAACAGAGCTCCAAATGGCAAGTATATCAAACCTTTGAAAAAATGGGGGGGAAAAAAGCATACTGCCTAGGTCGCAGAGTTCACAAGGGCATCAGATACAGGAAAGAGGTCTGTTTGTGGCCCTTTTTGGTTTGGACCAACATATACAGACTATGCACACAGCTAAAATAAGCTTAACCATTACCCACTATTCTCTTTCCTTTTACTGGACAGTGTTGGGGGATGGAATGTTATGAAACCAGCAACTGGTCAACTGTGCTGTGGTTATTTTAAAGTTTTTGCTATGATAATTAATAGACTGTATGTTGACCAGTGTTGGGGCAAGTTACTTTTAAATGTAATGCATTACAATATTGCGTTAAGTAACTAATTGCGTTTTTGAAAAGTAATGCGTTACATTACATTTGAGTTACTTTTTCTCACGTGGGCTGGGCTTGCTTGCTTATGTTTTTTTAACAACAACAAAAATAAAAATTCTATTTTTGGCAAATGTTGAGGCCCTTTCACACCAAAAGTAAACTGAAAAAAGTGTATGCAAGTATATGAAGGAAATGCAAACTCATGTACAGTAGAGGGTGCAGCTTAAGCAAACCTTTCAGCTGTGCTGCCATTCTGGATTAGGATACAGGAGAAGGAAGTTCAACACTCTTATTTCTAAATCTAATCTAAAGTAATTTTTGCTTATTAGTATGGTTGAATTAGATCATTAAAGGTCAGCAGCAAAAACATTGGTTAATAAAGTGAGATTTAATACATAAAGTATATTTGTGTAATTTAATATTGTTAATTATTACAGGACTGCGCAAAATTCTGAGATTGCATTTCACTGTTTTTATTCATTTTAAGGAATACTGAATGATTTCGTGTAAGTGAGATGAGTAAGTGCATGCTCACATATAGTCTAGAACTACAATAACCATCATGTTCACACAGCGCACAAAACGTCTCACTTACTCACGATTCCTGTCAACATGGGGACCAGAGAGCTGCCAGTCAATAAATGTGAAAAAGTATCTTGCGTTACTTATTTGAAAAAGTAACTTAGATTTTTTGTTGTAAATTGAAAAAGTAATGTATTTATTTAGTTACTTGAAAAAGTAATCTGATTACATAACTCAAGTTACTTGTAATGCGTTACCCCCAACACTGATGTTGACTGCTTAAAATCTAAAGTTAAAAATGTAATGGCATAATAGACTTCCAACAAATCATCAGTGCTAAATTTGTATAAACTGTCAAAGCAGTTGAATGATTAAAACTGATTAAGAGTCTAAATAAAAATAGGACTATATGTTTACTTGCATTTTTATTTTATTTGTGTAAATAAAGTGACTATTAATGATAACTATTATTAATTAATGTATTAATAACATAGTTTTTTTAAGTTGAGGTGTGTGAGGTAAATTGTGTATGGTGTATATGCATTTACCCTGTAAACCTTGCAAACATGAACTGGATTCATCTGAATTCTTATGAAGTGAAATGAACAAAATGTACAACTATACAATACAATGGGATTGTGATTCATTGTGATTCTTCAGAATATTTGGGTAACACTTTATTTTGATGGTCCATATTAGATATTTAACTAACTATAAGTAACTGTGTGACAGTGAACATGTCAACTAACTCTCATTAGAATATTAGAAGACTGTCTGCTTAATATCTGCTAACACTTTATTTATTTATTTTGATGGTCCACATTCTACTGACTATAAGTAACTTTGGAACTACATGTCAATTTATTCTGTGAACCTTAACCCTATAACACCTAATTCTAACCTAACAGTGTACTACAGTCTACTAATACTCTAGTGAGAGTTAGTTGACATGTAGTTGCAAAGTTACTTGTAGTTAGCAGAATTTCTAAAGTGGACCACTGAAATAAAGTTTAACCAATATCTTCTTTAACCAATATCTTCTAACTGTCATTTTATCAAACATTTACTCTTTCACCCACTGTAGAAACTAAATATTATACCATCAAACAAGCTAGCAATTTCATCAATAAAAAAATCATTCTGTTCTGAATTGCAGCATTGCTCTCCCCATTTGATCTGTCTTCCCATGTTCATCTGTTTTCTTCACCTGGTGGTCTGAGGGAGGTCAGAAATCACTCTGTGGACTGAGTTAGTGTCATGATCTTCTGTTGGTTGCTGAGTGAAGGAAGAGGCACAGCACACTTTGTGTGGCCTGGAGCACAGAGGAGTTATAGACCTGCAGACAGTGAATATGCAGTGGGTGGTTCTACACTTCCTCTTCATCGCTCAGATGGAGAGATATGAGCAGAATCAGTGGAATGATAAAACATCTTGAGAGAGAAAGTGAGAGAGAAAGAGCCCTTTGCAAGCACATTTCAAATAATGAACACAATATATGTTTTTGGACTGGACCTGTCCAGAGAGATGTCTTCATTGAAAGAAACTTTGATTATTTATCATTTGAAAATACATGCCTCAATTTTTTTGTTCTATGTTCATTATTCTTCATGTTTTTACACAATATGAAATTATTTGAGTGGTTTGTCATGTATGAATATGCAAATACATCTATTGTCATAGTTATGTTTAGTTTGTCTTAGTTGTCATGGACTTTTAGTTTGTTTTCATTCATCACATGTGTTCCTTTGTTTGATTTTCCCGCCACTCTTTTGTTACCATGGTCACCGTCATTATGAGTTTGTCTGGTTCAGATGTGTTGTATTAATCATCTCGTTTGAGTTCCTATTTAAGTTGTACCCTCACGTTCATTCTCTGTCTGGTCATTATGATTACAGTGGAGGATTAAAAAGACTTATTGGTAACACTTTATTTTAAGGTGACATAGTTACACATTACTACGTGTACTATAGTAATAACAGTAAATTATGCATAATTACAAGTAACTAACCCTGAACCAAACTATAACCCTAACTCTATAGTAAGTACATGTTGGAACAGGAAGGGGCCATCCCCAAACTGTTCCCACAAAGTTGGGAGCATGAAATTGTCCAAAATGTCTTGATATGCTGAAGCATTAAGAGTTCCTTTCATTGGAACTAAGGGGCCAAGCCCAACCCCTGAAAACTTTACACTTGGCACAATGCAGTCAGGCAAGTACTGTTCTCTTGGCAACCACCAAACCCAGATTCGTCTATTCACTCCAGAGAACATGTCTCCACTGCTCTAGAGTCCGGTGGTGACGTGCTTTACACCACTGCATCCGACGCTTTGCATTGCACTTGGTGATGTAAGGCTTGGATGCAGCTGCTCGGCCATGGAAACCCATTCCATGAAGCTCTCTGCACACTATTCTAGAGCTAATCTGAAGGCCACACACAGTTTGGAGGTCTGTAGCTATTGACTCTGCAGAAAGTTGGCAACTTCTGTGCACTGTGCACCTCAGCATGCACTGACCCCGCTTTGTGATTTTACGTGGCCTACCACTTCGTGGCTGAGTTGCTGTTGTTCCCAATTGCTTCCACTTTGTTATGATATCACTTACAGCTTACTGTGGAATAATTAGTAGTGAGAAAATTTCATGTATAGACTTATTGCACAGGTGGCAACCTATCACGGTACCACACTTGAATTCACTGAGCTCCTGAGAGCGACCCATTCTTTCACAAATGTTTGTCAGTCTGCATGCCTAGGTGCTTGATTTTATACACCTGTGGCCATGGAAGTGATTGGAACACCTGAATTCAATGATTTAGAGGGGTGTCCCAATACTTTTGGCAATATAGTGTATGTATAGTGTAATATAGTGTACTGTCAATGGTTACAAGTTTGTTCTTAAATTGAGATCAAGCATTTAGGGGAGGAGGAGGGATGCTTGAGCGATATTAACAGAAGAAGGTAAGCTACAACGTTGTTTATATGCCCCTTTGAACATGACTGACATCATGAACTTCATATGTATGGCTTTTCTAATGTAGTAAACTTGCTAGGTAGCTCACCTGGTACATCAATACACTTATGATGCAGAGTGCTTGGGCAGGTTCACCGTAACAGGGGCTTAAAGTGAATTCAAGGGCCCTCTCTGATCCCTTACATTTGCTTTTGTTAACACTATTGGTTAGGTTTAGGGCAGGTTTTAGCTTAGGTGGTAAATTGTTTTCAAATGAGATAGAGCGTTTTAGTGCCTCTCACATTTAATTTCTAAACTGTCATGAAACGTATTACAATCAAAATATTAAAACATTACCACATTTACATTCATCTGTTTTGGATATAACTGAACACTATTAGCTCCACTCACTGGAAATTTCAATTTAAAAGACCTGTGAAGACGCATTATAATATCATTTTGCAGAAATGTCACAACAAGCGACATTTTCCTTTGAGCTACATTTAACCCGAGAATAAATTGTTAAAAATTAAATTAAGGGGGATTATTGTCAGAAATTAAATTAAGGAGGATTGTTGTCATCTTGCTATTTGTAGCTCCTTGTTAACTTAACAGAAAGTAAAAATGAATGAAATAAAAGAAGAATCCCATGTGTTTTTATAAAGATATTTTGAAGAATACTTGTAGCTTGCCTACACAAGAGCCCACGATTGTATCTCATGAAACAAAAACACATCTACTGTATTTATCAGATCGTTTACCCAGCACACATTCCAGACAAACAGTCCAGTCAGGCCCCATGGGGCCCAGTGTAGGCTAACAAACTACAGTGGCAGGGCCTTGTCTCTCAAAAAACAAACTGTGACAGACAAAGACATGGTTCTTATCTATATATATAAATCATACTGATATGTCTGCCATCCCACAGACAGCTTGTAGATTTTGCTTTGTGCTGTGCAAAGATGCATGTTGATATCGTTGAGGAGAGCTCTCAGGGGCAGGAAAGAGATTGTAAATTACATTTATTGTCACACAAGGCCAGTGAAGTGTAAATTACTTCCTTGTTTTGGTTAGAAGATTGTTATAGTGCCTTTTATGCAAATAAATTATAATAATAATTAAAAAAAAAAAAAAAGAGAGTAGAAATTCAGTTTCTGGATTTTTATATATAATATTTCCATTCAAGAGTATGTTCTCTCACTATGAAAATTCAGCCACAACTCTTGCAAGACTAGTAGATCATATCTCCCTTCAAAGATGCCTGACATACTGAGCCCAAGTTAATCTATCTTAAAGCTCCTCATAAGCATCAGACCTCAGCAGAGGTCAGCTCCAGAGGGGCTCTGCAGTACCGGCGACTGAATAAGCGAAACCAGATGGAGAATGAAGGGGACTATGAAGCCGTCTTTCAATATGAGAGTCCCCCAGCTAATGCTTTACATTACTCCTACTTCATTGCCAACTGCATACTTCTCACCAGGGGTAGTTTCTTGGATTGGAAGGGGATACATTTTTGGATATTTTTCTGTTTGTCAGAGTAATGAGGTTGCGATAATAGAATGAGTTTCAGCCATCATTTTTCCCTTCTTGTAAAATAATCTGATGTTTGGAGACATGATTAACTGGGCCTTGAGATAGTAATAAAAATATGGGCTACTTTGATAAGCATCATATCAGAGTTCAGCAGTTCCTCAATGAGACCTGGCTGAGTCACATTTTAGACAATGATCTTTTTTTACATAACACATAACATTTGATACATTTCATCAGAACTGCTCAACAGTTAAATGGTGGGTGTCACATGTCCCATGCTCATATTGAAAGTGTTAGCATGATGAGGTATTGTAAATTTGTAATATTGTAAACCTAAAGTTGCAAAATTTCTGTTTATGCTGTGCTGACCTTAATGGCAGTTGTCTTGTACTTATACTGTCACCTAGTGGTGTTGATCATGCAAAACTATTGTTTTTTCCTGATCCAGGCTGCATGCCTTTTTTAATATTGTGACACAACAAGCCGACGGTCAGCCATCAGCCAATGTTGGGCCATTGTTGAACATCTGCGGTGTGTTCCGCACCATCGGAAGTAGGCAAAACTCTATTGGTGGCTTTTTGGCCGTCAACCAAAGTGATGAAAGCAAGCAAATTATGTCAAGATGGAACACACAGAAGACTCTTCTATTTTTACATTTTCATCTTACCTGAACATTCCAATACATTAATATTTTCATAATGGCAGTCTGATATGAAGAAAGTGAAGACCAACTGATCAACATGATTTATATTCAAAATCGTAAGCAAGCACTGCTTTTTGTATATCCACAGCCCGGTTTCCCTTTTTGAATGACGAATGTAGACTGCTACCTGCTGGTATAGCCAGTTAATTTCTGTAATTTATTTAAATGCATTAGAATGTTCTTCTATTCAGTACCCTTGACTTCTAGACTAGAAATGTCTTGTGGCACAGGGCCAGGGGGAGACATGGAGTCAGGTTTAAAGATAAACAATAATAAGCCAGGCTTTCCTCTGGCTGGGCTTAATTGTATTTACCTCAGTGTCACATTAGCTTTGAGGATTGGACCAAGTCTGGTTTTAGTTTGCAGAGAGAGCCTGGAGGTGATTTTCACAGATGAAATTGGCGATACTGGAACTGTATGGTTTGCTGTACCTGATGATACTAACAAAACATTCTTACCCCCGGTTTCACAGGCAAGACTTAAGCATAGTCCCAGACTAAAATGCATGTTTGAGCTGTTTTAGCTGAAAGCAACTTATACTGTCTCAAGATGCACACCAGTAATGTTTTTTTTTTTTTTTTTTTTTCTTCCCCCAAGGCAAGTTTATAAAAGCTACTTAAATGCTATAATTGAACTAAGGTCTTATCCTGGCTTAATCAAAGCCTTGTCTGTGAAACCATGCCCTAGTGTCTTAACTGAGGGATGTGTTCCATTTCCCTTTGTCTATAGAATCAAATCAAGGAGACATAAATTATTTGGGAGTTATTTAGGTATTGACATTGTTTCTAGAAGCTATACAGTTGCTGTTAAAATATAACCCAATGAATGAGCTGGTTATGTTTCTCAGATGACCAATGAAGAAACAAATAACAGAACAGAGTGTGGGTAAGCATCTATTTTTGCTTGGTTGAACAATATGAAAATATTTTCTTGCCCTAAAGCATTCATGCCCTGAAGTCTATGATTATCTCCACAAGCCTCAGGAATTGGGAACCACATTTACGTCATGATGGTCATGATTCAGTGTAACGAAACCAAACTCATCAGAAGTGAATTCTTTACTTAGCTAAGTTTAACCATGTCCTATGGTGAAAGAAAAGAAAATGTGTGCAAGATATTTTTTAACAACAAAATAAATTCATCCATAGGATTTTATTTCCTTTTAATACTGTTCGCTTATGGCTTAATACATTGCAAAAAAATGTAAAAGTTATTTAGTCAGTTAAACTTCAGTTTGCTGAAATCTTTCTCTGAGTCGAGTCCATAAAGTCAATACACAGCCAAGTATACAAAATGGGGTATGAACTGACAAAAACCATGCACTGAAACCTAAGCCTGATTCTCTATATGCCCACCACTGCTCTGGGCATTCTTGATTCTTGAAGCTGCGTTGGTTTTATTTGCTCTGTCAAAGCGCTGTTTGGAAAGGGAAGTCAGAGGTTCGTGTGGATCATGTAACAGCCTCACACTGATCCATATCTACAGCAATCCCAGAAATGACTCAGATATGTTGTGCATGAACTGAAGGCTCACAATATAGCACAAAACATAAGGAGTCACAGAATCGCTTCCAATGATTAAGCTATTTCACAAACAAGAGTCTGTTTTGGTTTGAAAATGTATGGCAGCCAAGGCTAGAAGGGAAACTTTGTTGACTATTCATGTAAGAGTGTTTTGGGAGTTTCTTTCATGTTTCCCAAAGGAGTGATTTCCTTGCTGAGTTTCTTTCTGTGTTGAACATGTGTCACTCGTTGATAGAGGAAAATGTACACAGGCCAAAGGTGAAGAGATAACATTTCCTCACAACTGCAGTCATAATAACGTGCCCAGGAAAGGACTGTTGCTCTTAACCCGAGCGAGGAGACATGCTGTATCAAGAGTTCCTCTCCTTTGGAAAGTTCCAGCTGGCATTAGATCCAAGAATGGCTAAGGATTGGAGCCATGTTGTGTTTTAGGAAACAGCAAATGTGCTTTACTTATTACTAGGTTTCCATCTCTACCTCATCAGGACAGGTTCAGCACCAGTTCAGAGGAACCTCCCAATCTCAAACCAGGTGTTTTTTGACAAAACAGAGTGCCTTGGCAATGACGAAAGAGCAGTTGCATGAGGGAATGACCAAAGATTTTGGGGGAAGGGTGAGATCACACACCACATTGAGAGAATGGAGCATTTAATAAGTTGCTCTTTGAAAGCCACAAAGACTTCCATATATAAACATTTCTACAACCGAGTGACCCTTTTAAAAAACTGAATAGTCCAATGTTCAACAAACATCCTGTTGGACAGGAAATAACACTGTGTGGGTGTGATATTATTTCGACTTAATGCTGACCTCAACAGCTAATATATCATATCAAGCTGTTAGCCCCTTTATGAAAAAAAAGTGCTTAATTGTTTTCAGTGTGCACTTGTCATGTACTTTATATCTCAAAAGTATGTTTTTAAAAAACTGTGCTTACAGATACAGTATATATTGCTGAAATAAAAGACCATTTAAGTGAACTTAAAGAGAGAATGCTTTCATGACTGTTAATTTCTTAACTTACGAGTTCTTAACTTACTAAGTACACATTTGAAAAGTACAGTTTATAATAATGTCAAATTTAATTAATGTCAATTTATTATAATTACATTACATGCAATTAAGTGTCTGAAAACATTACATTTAGTAAGCACTTGAGTATATTAATTGCATAAGTGCTCTTGCTAAAGTGTACTTTTTCACAAGGGCCTGACAAATGAATTTGTATCTTTGCTAATATTTTACGTGTTGCTGCTTTGTAAACTCATCCAAACCAGCCTTATTAAGTTGTTAGTAGACAATTATAATGTCAGGTAAATTACAATGAAACAATGATAATGTTGCAGTGAGCTCTGAGAGAGGAGCTTTTATTAGCTTGGATCAGTCATCATCTTCCCTATATTTACTAGTGGGAAGTGGAAAAAGGCACGGCGATACTCGCAGAGCCAAACGTATGCAATGTGTGTGGGATTGAGTGTCGCCTATTTAGTTCTCTCACAAAGGTGCCAGTTCGCCAGAACCTTTCACAGCACTGTCTCCCCAGACCAATGAAAACAACATGCCTCCGCACTCCGCAAAGAGAAGCAGGAAAATAAATGTTAGACTTTTTCTCCATTACTGCGGCTCGGGCAAAAGGGCGCACAGTGTTCCCAGGATCGCTCGTGATGTGGAACGGAATAGGAAAAAACTTATTAGGGGAACCAAGAAGAAAAAGTTGTACAGAAAAATAATCCTTTTAAGAAAAATGGTGAAGATGAAAAACTGATGTTCAGTTTGCTAAGAATAACTGTACAATATCTACAATGCTACACACAGTCAAAGAAAATCTATAAGAGTATGAACTGTATATATATATATATATATATATATATATATATATATATATATATATACATAGACAGTTCATACTCTTATAGATTTTTTTTTTTTATCATCGACATTTCCTCAACAAGTTGTACAAGTTTTGGTACCTTTATGTAAATGGAGAAAATGTTGCCAGAGTTACTTTGGGTTAGAAGTCTGTTCATAAGAATGAGTAAAATAGTTATGTCTATAGAAAAGTCTATGGATTTTTATTTATTTATTTATTTTAAGCTGTTTTATGATCTGCTGGGTTATGTCCACAGTTCAAACAATGTTGGACAAGTGTATTTAACCTGAAAGTGTGCTCGACCATGCATGAGATGCACAAGCTGATGGAAAACATACCCCTTCTGTGTGAACTGTGAACTATATATATATATAGACCCTTTAGATATGTAATTGAATAATTCTATAGTGTAATAACATGTAAGTGCATAATTTCTCTAAAGTATATTAACTTTTAAAATAACATAACACTGCAATTAAAATTATAATCAAGTACTTTGTGTGCTAAATATGCTTTAGTATAAGTGTATTTCTTTAAATATTATTTAAACAATGATTTTAAATATACATTAAAGTAAAATCTTTAATTCGACATTTTTACGGAATTCACTGTTAATAAACAGTTATGAAAGTGTACTCTAAGAACACTTAATTGTCTTTTTATTTAAATAGTATCTGCAAGTGCAGTTTTTTAAATAGATGTTAAGTGCACATTCAATACAATTAAGCACACCTCTTTTTTATAAGGTTAATGTAACAATAGTGAATTCTGCCTTTTATTAAATGCAATTATTACTGTATAGGCAAGCAATCCTAATGCTCGTCAGAGCAATTACCTATACTGTGATTAAAAGTATTAATGTTGATGCATTTGAACATCTACCCATTTGGTAGATTCTACAGAGGATTAAAGGCATGTAGGGCCAAAGATAGGCCCAGACATGTCCTGCACTCACCATAGTAAGACACAACAGGAGTCTGTCATAGATTTGCTATATGATATCAAAAAGCGTTGGTATTCTAACCATCCCAGCTGATTAAATCTCTTGATGGCAATGCCAGGTCCTTTTAATTTTAAAATTGTTTTTTATCCTAATATTATTAGCAATAAAATGTTCATACCACTTTTTTCTTTTTTTCTTTTTATCACCAATATATATATTTTTTATTATTATTACTATTTTCTATTGAGACTGCTCAAAAGGATGTATTCTGCTGATAACATTGGTGAAGGTTGCAAAAGAGTAAGTTAATCATATTCATGATGACAAAGGTGATTTTTTTCGTTCACAAGCCACCTTTGTTGTTCCTGCTGGAGAGACCACCAGGTTAGCAGGGAGCAGTCAGAGCGCAGAGGGACAAGAGGGGTCTGATGGCAGGCTGTGATAAGCAGGTAAGCTTCTGCCTCTCACCATATTGTCAGCAGGTCCAGACAGATCTGTCAAGAGAGAGAAAGAGAGACACACATGTGAAAATGAATACAAAGCATTCATTTCCCACTGCAGAAAAAAAGCAAATATAGTGTGTATCTACAATTGTGCTGTGGACTGTTTTTTTTTTTTTTTTTTTCTTTTCTTTTCTTTGAAAGAGTTCAACCAAAAACAAAAGGAGACATTTTTGAGAATTCTAGGGTTCTAGGGTTCTAGTTTAGGGTTAGGTGTTAGGGTTTGGGTTATAAAGTTGACATGTATTTGCAAAGTTACTTATAGTTAGTAGAATGTCTAAACTGAACCATTAAAATAAAGTGCAACTATTCTCTTTTCCATGTAATTACAGCGAATGGGAATGAGATGAGAGTTTCTTAACTTAAAAAAGGACGCAAAAGCTTACCATATATATACAGTTGCAAGAAAAAGTATGTGAACCACTTGCAGAATCTGTGAAAATGTGCAAAATTTTAACAAAATAAGAGAGATCATACAAAATGCATGTTATTTTTTATTTAGTACTGTCCTGAGTAAGATATTTTACATAAAAGATGTTTACATATAATCCACAAGACAAAAGAAAAAGGAAGGAAAAACACGATGCTTTAATAGATGGGGGGTGAAAACATTTGGAATTTGAAGATGAAGGTAAATTATATTTAATTTGTCTTCTGGGAAACATGCAAGTATTTTCTGTTGCTTCCAAAGGGCAGTACTAAATGAAAAAAAAAAAAAAAAAAAAGAAAGATATTCAAGCGAAATAAGAAGAATTTGGACCTCTTCATCCTGTTCAAAAGTTTTCACCCTCCGACTCTTAATGCATCGTGTTTCCTTTTGAGTTTGAGTCCCTCAGTTGTCCTCCATGTGAAAAGATGGATCTCAAAATCATTCAGTCACTGTTGTAAAGAGTTCAAATATGCAAAAGATGGTGGAAAACTGAAGAATTTTTGGGACCTGGAGATTTTTTCTGAAGAACAGAGCTCAGTTTAACTGTTCAGAATAAACAAGAGACTCATGAACAACCATCACACACACACACACACACACACAAAAAACAGTCGTAGATCATCCAGGTAACCACACACAGTATTAAGAATCAATGGTTCACAAACTTTTGAATAGGGTCATTTTAATAAATTCAGCAATTTTTTTATTTATTTTTTTATTTTTTTGTCTTATGGATTATAGGTAAACATCTTTTATGTAAAATATCTTACTCAGGACAGTACTAAATAAAAAATAACATGCATTTTGTATGATCTCTCTTATTTTGTTAAAATTTTGCACATTTTCACAGATTCTGCAAGTTGTTCACATACTGGTTTACAAACTGTATATATGAAGAGTTCAGATGCAAAAGCCTCTAAGTGCCGTCTGAAATTTTCTTCTAAAATGAGCATTTTTATCAAGCTCGTATGTTTATGTTCAGTTATTTCACTTTAATGGCAATGAAAATGACCTATTAATTGCCATTAAAGTGAAATTACTGAACCTAAACATACAAGCTTGATAAAAATGCTCATTTTAAAAGAAATTAATAGGTCATTTTCATTGCCATTAAAGTGAAATAACTGAACATAAACATACGAGCTTGATAAAAATGCTCATTTAGAAGAAAATTTCAGACGGCACTTAAAGGCTTTTGCATCTGAAGTCTTCATATGTGTGTGTGTGTGTGTATATATATATATATATATATATATATATATATATATATATATATATAGCAGTCCATATGCTAAGTCTCTTGAAGCCATTTTAAGAAATAAATAAATACATTTAAGTTATTTTCTCTTACTACTCCTCCCAGTCATATGGCTTTGTAACAACATGATAATTGTTATTATTATTATTATTATTATTGGAATATATATATATTCCTTATTACTAGTCCTTTCTTATAGATAGATCAAAATGGGTTGCTTAAAACTGTCATTTTGCTGTGGAGTTACTTCAGTAGTACTTCAATAGAAACAATCTTTTTCACTTATCATTCTATATTAAAGCTTGCACAAGACTGTTTCCCTGTGTAAACAAAATTCTATTTCCTTATTCTGCCAAAGACAAAGCAAACCATTCTCGCTGCACTTACAGTAACCACATCCTTGACCCAACAGGAATCTCTTTCAGGTTAGTGACAGAACCCTAGGCCTCAAACTAACAGGCACATTTGTGGTGAACCATTTCTGGCCCTGGGGCCAGTCCTGTTAGTCTCCATGGCACCAGGCAGTCCTGAAAGACACATCAGGCTCTCTTTTGTTTTCACAAGAGGGTCAAGAAAGCTTGTCCTTTACAACTTGAAGGCAGAGCGCAACGGGATCGGCATTCAAGCAAAGCCTGCAGAGGTCACATTGCTTTTTGATTCGCCATGATCACATATTCAATAAACAGATTTAACATTAGGGCTCTTTGTTAAGCTTGGATGTGGATTCAATTTACTCTATGTAAACATAAAATAAAGTAAAGTAAGCCTTCTTTTGCAGTACTCCCACAGTCTCAGCTGAGAGTTTTTCTCTAGGACTTCCTCTTACAAACACATGAATCAGTGTTAATAGACATTTTGGCTAATTCTGGCTGAATTCAACATGCTGAAAGGAGATCATCTTGAGGTGTGTCTCATTTGGGCAAGGCTCATCTGGGTGGCAGCTGAGAACTGTCAAGGATGAAGACATTGGTAAAACGCACATGTAAGGGATATTGGCATTTGTAGGAAATGAGCCAGTGGTGTTTCCGCTCCTGATTCACTTTTTCCCATTGCGGCTTCCAAGTCTTTTTTATTGAGCCCATTAAAACAGGATAAATACACCAGCATCCTCCTTTTTTTTTTCAACAAAATCGTTCCTAAACTCCTGTGTGTAAACACACTGAATGAGAACTATTTCTCCAGAAGACCTTGAGGTTTATGACTGAACACCAGGCCGGAGATTTGTAATTGTACTCTCACACAATGCCTTTATACATTTTGCATTACCTCCTGGAGAAATCAGCATCTTGACTGCATCTTAATAGAGATTATGTCTCCAAAAGTGTTTAATTAGGTAACCACAGTAAGAAAACCTTAGTTTTCTCTGCTGAATTCAGCCTGCAGCCAAGAGCAGTGTTTCCTCTCATTTGGGGAGCTTAAAGCTTTGATTCATTGCCATATATTGTGTATTTTCCAGCGTAGGCCTGTAATTATGGTGAATTATCAGGAAGTTGAGTTTCCAGCGGTTTACTGTTGATTTGGACTCTAAAGACTTTGGAACAACATTGGAACAAACACCTTCTAAGGACCTTATCTTGATTGTTGCTGTATTTGAGGCATGTTAAATGCATGTTAACACCTCACATATAGCATACACATTCTTGTAAATCTCAATGTCCAGGTCACATTTCACCACAACATCTGTTTTAGGACTGTTAAGACTTTTGGGGTTATTTATTTATTTATAGATTTCATTAATTTCTTTAATTTAATTATTTAATTAAAGGGAAAACAGTATAACCATTCTGTGTTACAGTAATTAGCGCATTACAGTAATGTGCTTAATGGGCCCTTTTCACATTTCTGCGGTTCTCAGAAGCAGAAGTTGTCATAGTTTGGTAAACTTCTATAGTGGTAAACAGGAGATGACAGCAAATCATTTTTGTATTCTCATTTGCTCTAATAGCAAAATAAAAATAATAATAATACATGATAGCGTTTTCACAACTTTCCAAAAGAGGAGAAAAATATAGTGAGATTACAGCAGTCAGAAGAGAGAATGATGGTAAAATTTGCCATCACTCCCTAAGCTGTATTAGAAACAGCCTTGCAGAAATGTGAATTAATTTTTTAATAGATAATCTAACACAAAGTATAGTGTTATAAAACTATTTACTAGATTTGCAACGTTGATAACCATGGAAACACGTCACAGTTATTTCTGTGACAGTCTGTGATGGTGTGTGGTCCATTGTCAGGAAAATAAAAATAATATATATATAACCCAGTGATATATAAAAAGTTTGATATATAGTACTTTACATGAGATTAGCCACCTATTTGGCAAAACGTAAAATAGTTATGAATTGCCATGAGATCGTGTTGCAAATCTTGGCTACATGAATGTTTATATTGTAGCAAAAATGTAAACTGTATTACCACACAGCTCTCTATATAAAGTTGTATATATATATACTTATATATCCAACTTTATTCACGTATATACAATACACTCACATAGAGCGATAAATACCAAATCTCAACTGTCTTTTTTTTTTTTATGTTGTTGTTGTTTTTCTTCTCATAAAATGTAACTATTATGATTTTTTTGTAAAGCTGCTTTTTGAAAAAAAGAAAAGAAAAGTGTATAGTGACAAGAGTTCTATAAATAAATTTGACTTGACTTCATATAATGGTCCTAAAATAGGCTTGATAAAATATAATGATTCTAAAATTGACATTGTCATTTAAGCCAAATTAAATTATTATTTGGATTTTGGAGAGAAAGATGACTTGATCATGGCAGGCTTGTGAGATTCACCATTTCAGGTGATTTTCTTGTGACAGTGAAGTGTATTTCTTTTTCTTTTTTTGTCTCCATGCCAGTAAAGCATATGTAAGTGCTGTGTGTTGATCTACTCTTGAAAGACACTGAAGTACTGATGGACTAGTCTGAGCAAGAGCTTGGTCCATGTGACTCATTAGACTTGTAGCTTGTGAACGCTCGGGTCTGTGATCTTCCTGACCACCGTCACAAAACAGACATTCCTGCCGTCAGAGATCTAATCAGGCAGGGAAGTGGCACCTCAGGGTCCTTCAGGTCAGATAACGACCTCTCCCCCAGGGCTGTCATTCCCTGTGACCATCAGACTGACCTTAGTTATTCAGTTCTAGCTCTCTCTCTCTCTCTCTCTCTCTCTCTCTCTCTCTCTTTCTCAGCTGATATTTTGATTTATTCAGTGATACTTTTTAAAGGGCTGCCAAGAAATTGGACAAATGGATGAGAAGCTCTCAGAGTAGTTAGGAGAGACATTTCCCTGTGAACTTACTTCAGAGAGCAATTAATAACCGAGCAGAAATGGTTCTTTAAGATTTATTGAATAGAGAACACAGAGTAGCCATTCAAGACAAACATTTTTTATTTATTTTTTTATTTTTTTAGGGGATTTATATAAAAGTTCACCCAACAAATGAAAATTCTGTCATCATTTACTCACCCTCATGTTGTTCTAAGCCCATCTTTCTGTCTTCAGTGGAACACAAAAGGCAAAATTTTGAGACATATTCCCTTCTTTTCCTATCAATTAACAATTAGCATAAATTGGTAGTACGTTTTAAACATATTTAAAAGTAATTATGAAATTATATATAAAGATGTACTAGTCCTATAAGTGGGTCAAGAACTCTAAAGTTCAACTAACTGCATTTAACTAACTGCTAAATTTTAATTAATTTTCATCTAATTCTTATCACGTAACATGAATGCAAGAAGCTCAAAATGAATGAGATCAAATGAAACAGAATTAATTTAGAAATCCACAGGGAAATGTAGGCGATAAACAGAGAACACTCAACAGCTACACAGACGTTGACAAGACTGGACAACCAAGTGAAAGAAACAGGGAGTATAAATACTCAAACAAATGAGGAAACAAATGAGTTAATTAACAGAACAGGTGAATGGGA
Source organism: Elopichthys bambusa (assembly GCA_037101425.1). Lineage (NCBI taxonomy): Eukaryota > Metazoa > Chordata > Actinopteri > Cypriniformes > Xenocyprididae > Elopichthys > Elopichthys bambusa. The sequence goes on along the minus strand of CM074437.1, from coordinate 22,113,809 downwards.
TAACTAATCAAACACATTGGTAAACTGGGGAAAACAGGCAGACAAGGGAGACAGAACCAAAACATGGCTAGAACAGAACATAACTTTGACAATTAATAACATGCAATTAAGTGTCTGAAAACATTACATTTAATTCACACTTCAGTATATTCTTTTAAAGTTTATTATTTCCGTAATAGGTTGTCTCTTTTAAAGTTTCCTGAAGTGAACTTTTTTTTCACAAGGGCAAATATGTTGATTATGAAACTTTAGCTCCTCATTATAAAAAAAAGGTACCGACTGTCAGGGTATGTAGCTGGTAAGGAGCGCATGAGGAAGGAAATTCTTAAGGAGAACGTTTAATTCAGTAAATCACACGAGCAGAAGAATAATTTGAAAAAAATAAACAGCAAACACACCATCAAAATAACATCAACGCAAGACAAGGACTAGACAGAAACTAAGGGCTTATATACAAAGGAAACAGGAGCAAATGAGACTAATTAACAAGACACACATGAACTGAAGACACTAATCAAATCAGAAACCTAGAATACAAACAAGTGGCGAGAAACAAGAAACAAAGGAGAATATGTGACTAATAAAAAACAAACTCATACATGAACAGAACAGGGGCCCGTTTCAGAAAGGAGGTTAAGTAAAAACTCTGAGTATGTTAACCGTGAAATTAGGGAAACTCTAGACGTTTCTTACGTTTCAGAATGGCAGGTATGTCAAACCCGAGAAAGCAGGGTAAGTCGAGCCTGTTTCTGAAAGAGAGGTAACTCATACTCAGAGTCAGTTACCATGGTAATTTACTCTGTGAACCTAACCTGGGGTGCGTTTCCCAAAGCAAACGATGGTCGCAAGTTCCGTCGTTACCAATAGAGTTCAATGGGAGTTACCACCATAGTTGACTAACGATGCTTTTGGGAAATGCACCCCTGGTTGGGAGCAGGTTTTCTTCAGTAAACCCAGCGTTTCTTTTGGTCTCCTCCCCCTTTTTAAGCGATGTTTAAATACTTCATTCATTCATTCACGCTGCAAAAGTGCTTTTCTTACTGATTTTTTTTTCTTTCTTATTTTCTTATTTCAAGTACAAATATCTAAAAATTCTTAAATCAAGATGGATTTTCTATATAAGAAAATGATATAAGATATTTAGTCTTGTTTCCAGGGGGGCATCTAAATTAAACATTTTACTTAAGTAATATTATCTGCCAGTGTGGTAATAAAAATAATCTTAATGCCAATGTCCAGGTTTGAATCCGGCTTTTGCGGATTTTCACTCTTCTCTCTTTTCCCATCACATATCACATTAGAAAGGCATTCATTTTCAATTAAAAAAAAAAAAAAAAAAAAAAGTTTTAAAAGTGGACGAGTGTTTAATAATAATAAAAGTATTCATAATTGTAATAAATATAATCATTTACACTCTTATTATTGCATCCTGTTAATGTACAACAATACTGAGGTACAAATAGTATGTATCTGCCAGTATAAAGTATAAATAGCATCTAATTACTATTTACACTTATTGCAAAGAACTGCTACTTTTACATGGTAAATAGAACATAATTTGCAAAATAAAATGCACTTAATTATTAAATAAAATAAAAAAATGCACTTAAATTATTCCTTTTTGCATGTGAGATACCATGAAAATGAATAGTAGTTCAAAAACTTACCATTTTGCCAGTTTTCACCTCTGATAATATAACAGTGATAAGAATTAAACTTGTATTGTCTTTTTGTTGGGTGCTGTTGCCATGGTGAATCGTAATATCGGAGCTCCATTGATCATGGCCTTTCATAGTCGTGGTGCACGCGTTTAACTCAGTCAACCTACTCAGAGTTGATTGAACTCAATTCTGTTCTGAAACAGAAAACTCAGAGTTTCCCATCTCAGAGTAAGTCAACTCTGAGTTCAAGTTTCAACTCTTCAGTTAGTTGGTTGAACCTCCTTATTGAAACGGGCCCCAGGGAAACAGATCAAAATCAACTCAAAACAGACATAACCCTGACACCGATCTTGCCATCTGTGCTTCTGTTTGGTTTTAAGAGAGGTCAGGGAAGCAGAGATAGGGTGAGGTTTATCGCTTATCAGTCCTTTAGTGTCACACAGAGTTGGGGGAGGAAGAAACATGCACTCTGATCAATGATTCAACATAGAACAGGATCCAGACTGTTTGTCTTTCTGTCTGTCTGGAGTGAGATTGTTGGTTATACTGATTAAAGAATAGTCTGGCACTGAGCATGTTTAAACATCATTCTCAAAGACCACATCACTACAGTAGTGGTGCTGCCTTAAATGCTCAAAATCATCATTTTACAATAATCTAACAATAATGTATACTGTAATTTGATAACAAAAAAGTTTGGAATAATTAAGATTGTAAAGAAGTCTCAATGCTCATCAAGGCTGTACTTATTTAATTTATTTATTATTTATTTTATTCATTTATTTTTATTATTATTATTATTATTATCAATGTTGAAAGCATTGTTTTGCTGCTTAATATTTTTTTGTGGAAATCATGATAAACTACCATTCAAAAGTTTGGGGTTATTTTTTATTTTATTTTATTTTTAAGAAATTAACATTTTTATTAAGCAAGGACACGTTAAATTAATCAAAAGTGACAGTAAAGGCTGTCTTTGAACTTTCTATTCAAAAAATCCTGAAAAAAGTTTTATGTTTTACACAAAATAGGTAGAGAAAACTGTTTGTTATGTGCAGGCAACACAAGGAAGAAGAAGTGAGAGAGGAGGATCCATTTGCAGCACTGTTAAACAAAACAAACACGGATTCCAAAACACAGAGAGGCTGAAACGTAACCACTAAACAAATAGCAAAGACAATACACAATGAAATGAAACAGACTGAGGGTTTAAATACATGGGCTAAATGAGAAACCAAACAAGACCCAGGTGAACATAATCAAATAACTAATGAGTAACCATAGTAACAAATGTCTTAATCAGAAACCAAGCAAACAGGAACTAAACATGGGAAGGAAGCACGGGAACTAAAGGAAACACAACATAAGGGGCCATTTACATAACACCGTTTTCAGCTAAAAACTAAAACCGTTTTATGCACTTTGGACGTTCATTAACATGAAAACGACGTTTTGGGGGCTTGAAAACGCAAACACAAAGGAAAACATTTCCATTTTCAATACGACAGTGTAAGAACAGTGTTCTCCACAAGCAGAACATAATTCTTTAATTGGCTCTTAGAATTGTTGAGGAAAAAAAAACTTAACACTGCACTGTTAAGTTCAACTAATTGCATTTAATATTAAGTTAAACTATAATACATATTCACTTTAATTGTAAATAACATGTAATTAAGTGTCTGAAAACATTACATTCAGTTCTCACTTAAATATGTAAGCAATAAGGTACAAGAGGCTGTGCTGTATCCCCTTCAGCCGTGATGTATTCACGATACAGCACTAGCCTTGAGTACCTTATTGCTTTTGTAAAATGGTTACCACACAAATCAAATATTAAAGCCAAAAATATGTATGAATGCAACTTGCATGAAGTAAACTTTAACTAAAAGCCTTCCTTCTGCCAGAAAAAATAGTCCCTGACCGTGAACAGCAACAGAAGTTACATTATTACATCATTAAATGGCGGCAAAGACTGTCTTTATGAGTGTGTCAGTCAGTAGCGAAGACTTTTACACTGAAAAGTCTGAATTGTTGTGAACACGGAACAAGACGCAACTGACAAATGCTTTGACTAGTTCTGTCAGTCACGGGAAAACCCCTTAACTGTTAAAAGGACAGGATAATACATCAGACATTTAAACAGATTTTTTATTATGAACATAGGACTGACTTGAAGGAAAATGCTAAATCTGAATGCAGGTAATAAACTCGATCTCTTCCTCACAATACTCTTCTACATAATACATCAAGCTTCAATGAACAATATCAACTGAGAACATACAGTTTACGTTGCTAAGAGTGGTTGCTAAGGGTGTTGTGTTGTGATACACAGAACCGTTGAGTGAAGCGGTCATAGCCGTGTTTTATCGTGAATTGACCAATCAGAATCAAGGACAAGAACTAACCGATTTATAACATCTTTTAAAATATATTATTGCTGTAATAAGTAATCTTTTTAAAAGTATGCTAAAGTGTACTTCTATGTGACAAAGTAACAAGCTGTAACCAGAGTGAAATGTTTTATAAATATATAATGTTAAAATGTATAAATATTACATAAAAAGACCAAAATCTTTCTGAGCAATACTTAAATACTCTCTGCAATAAGCATTTTGGAAATATTTAAATCTACAGTCATATTTTTAGATTCTTTTTAGCCTAAAATAAATATGATAAAATGGTACGTTGTTTTACGATCATGTTAATTATGTCCATGAGAGCTCTACATTTAATGTTATCTTGCATGAGAAGCAGTTTATTAAAGCTAAAATAATAACAAACAGAGACCTACAGAGATAAATACTTTCTGAACTTTGGCTGAGATGAATTGAATCTTTCATTGAAATATTTATATATTTGTGAAGACTCCACCATCGAGCAGCACACATAAACAATACTGCTGCAATGGACAGAGTCTGGAGAGGTAAATAAATCAACAATGAGCTTGTTTGTGTTGAATGAAATGCAGATTTGGTGCCCAAAGAAGAATATGGAAAGAAATCATATGAGTAGGATCATTCAACACCTTCTGGAAGGCTTTAACTGCTGAATATACAGGAAATACAGGAATATACAGGAAAATCTTGATGAAGTGAAAAAGTGAAATGAAGTGAAAACTTGATGAAGTGAAAACTGTGTCTTTTAGTAAGACAATGAGCCCAAGCATAAAACCACGGATACAAAACAATGTAAAATCCAAATGAAATGTGGTTCAATATTGTAAAACAATAATATTTTATAGACAGTGTATTATGTGCATTTACACTACTACTGTATGCCTATACACCATGCATAAGTGTATGCATTGTTCAATTCAATCCACCACATAACTGCATCTGACACGAATGACAGTAAGTGCTTGCTAATTACAGCTCAAATGTTGCAGGACAAGGTTTTGTGTCACCAGCCTTCCGGAACAATCCACCGATTGTTGTGTGAGTTGATTAGGCAGACAGGGCAGGGCTCTTTCCCCTCCAATTATCTCCATTTGGGAAAGTATTTTCATGCCTCCATGCTCACGACAGAACAGTGTGGGAGTGGTTTGAGAAGTAGAAAGGGGGGTGGGAAAAAAGCTGAAAATTAAAGATCTGTTAGTTCATAGTGTTTATGAGGTCTGCTCGGACATCCTCTCCAGGGTATTTAGTTCACTTACAACTTCAGTGCGGCTGAAGAACATCAACATTGTGCTCAGAGAAATGCAAGGAAGAAACAGGTCACAAACCAGTAACAATCCAAACAAAAGATATCAGATTTTACCACTGACCATGAGATACTTTATAAAAGAACACAGCTCATTTGTGAGGAGTGCAAGTGTACTTTGATTCTTGTCGATAAAATGAGAAACTTTTTGGGATTGCAAAAAAAAAAAGGGGGGGGGGGGGGTTGCACTTGTTTAATTGACATTTTCATAGTTTAATTTAAAAAAAGAAGAAGAAAAAAAAAAGTGACTGAACACTGCAAAAAAAATCACTATCTTGATGTTCTCACTTTCTGAAAGTTTGTGAACATTTCCACCAGTGTCAAATTATGTATCATTCTGTGGTGGAAATGAAGGTGAAGGAAACTATTGGGGAAACTTTGGGGAAAAAATTACACCTTTGTCTTGCTGAGGTTAATTAGATAGCATTTTATGAATCCTACATACTCAGAGTTTTCATGTGTTCACAGTTTTTGCATGGTTTTACAAATTACAGTTTCAAATAAACAATAAACACAATACAAATATTTAGTTATAAGTATATGTACCTTGAATTTTCTTCACAGATCATGTCTCATATTCATCTTATCTAACTCTTTACTGACACTGTTGTCAACCTGCTTAACAGTTATGCTAAATTAAAAGAATAATTTTTATTTTAATTATAATAGTTGTTGTGGAACTATTATTTAACTATTATTATTTAACTAATTATTATTATTTTTTTAGATTTAGATTTATTTTTATTTTTTACGCATTTATTTGTGCAGTACAGTATAGAGTTGACAGGAAGCAACGTTGGAAAGAGAGGAATTGCAAAGGACCACAAGTCGTGACTCAAACTTGGGTTGCTCGAAGCACAACTGCACTATTTGTCGAATTGCTGCCCACAAGGCCATCAGCTCTGACTAAATCATTATTAATAATAATTAATATATAATTGATTTTCATAGATGAAAGTCTGGCTGGTTCTGTAGTCAAACAATAAAATCAAATGTCATGAAAGGCATTGAAACAAAAGAAGCATGAATAAACAATGGAGCCATTTAAAAAAAAAGATTCCATTTTAATGTGACTATCATATAACAAAAAGGAGTTAAACTCTGCTCCTATTAGATATGAAAGTGACCGAAGTAAAAAGAAAGATCAAGAGCAGTTGTGTGAGAGCAGGCACCTATTTTTGTTATCTCATCCTATGAGTCTCACACTGCGTCCGAAATCGAATACTTCCCTACTGTATTGTATGTGGAAAAACAGTATGTTAAAAGTGTAGTATGTCCAAATATTTAGTATTCGAAAAACAGTAGGCAAAAAGTTCTCGGATGACCTGCTACTTCCGCAAAGATTCTGGACACTTTACTATCCCATGAGGTCACTGCAGGATTTATGAATGGCAGTGAAGTGACGCAACTGATGTGGGTAGGTCACATGACAATAACAACAACATGGCGGATGTAGTACGTCCAAATTTCATTCATACTACCCATGTTCATACTATAAAACTTACTTTTTTCATCGTTCAAAATTTAAATTCAAATTCAAATGTAGCAACTACTCAGACAGTATGCGATTTCAGACGCAGCATCAGTTTCAGATCTCCAATCTGGCTCACAAGCCCCGAAAGAAAAGGGCAGACTTCCTCTTTTCCTGTTGCTTTTGCAGTACTCTGGCATTTCTTGCTTTGGCAGGGCATAGTTGCAGACCAGATGCTTAGATATAGTTGCTCATTTGACCTGATCAGCAGCCTGGAGAGCATCTACCCAGCTCCGACTCCTGCCCGCTCACCTCAGGGCTGCCTGTGTGCTGTTATTGAAGTGGAAGTCCTGGTGGGAAGCAGGTCTCATTTAAAAAGCCTGTGTTCCTTGTTGGAGCCTGTAATTATGTGATTTACAGCCAGAGATCTTTTTCCTTTCTTTTTTTCCCCCTACTTCTTTTGCTTGACAGTTTACCCACCTCAATTTTCAGTGACATCCTTAAATCTAAGGCTGGCTAAATGAAAGATTAAACAAGCTGACTAAAGAGGAGGGGGCATTGTAGCTACCACTCAGGGGCTAAATGCTTCCATCTGTTTGTTTAATAATTTAAGCTTTCTGATTTAAACTCAACCCTCCTTTTTACTCTCTTTCTCTCTCTCCTTCCATTTCTATTTTATTCATCCCTTCTGTTTGAGTTCCCCCCGTCAGATATACTTTAAAGTAATGTTCACTCAGGAGGGGCTTGAAGAAAAGATAAGCCACATTACACCAATCAGACATAGCGTTACTGGACACCGCACCTCCCTTACCCATTTTTAACTGGCACCTTGGGGTCCACAGATGTTCCCTTATAATGATTTTTTTACCCATTAGCTTAATAGTTGTTTATGGCTGTGAAACGCAGGAATGTGGCCGTCTCATGAAGAAGAGGTAGAATAATGAGGGATATGGGGAACTGGCCGCAAGGTACTGAAGTAAAAGTCTCAAAATTAACTAGTATATATATATATATATATATATATATATATATATATATATATGCCAACAACACACACGCACACATATGTATACTGGTTTCCATGTCAAGTCAAATCACCTTTATTTATATAGTGCTTTATACAATACAGTTTGTTTCAAAGCAGCAGTGCTATTTTGAGACACTGTGAAATATGAACTAAAATGTGCTTTTAATATACAATCTCTGTATTTAAAAAAATATATTTAGTTACCACTTGTAGTACACTATGGGTTCAAATGTACTATAAGTAGTATCTAAATACATTTTTTAAATACAGAGATAGTATATTAAAAGCACATTTTTGTTCATATTTAATGGTGTCTCAGTTGAGTACACTTAGATGTTCTTAAGATTATCTTAAGAAGTACTAAAGAAGCATTTTTAGTATATTAAGTACAAAATTAGTGCACGAAAATAGAGCACTTTAAGTACATTATAGATATGTACTTTTTTCACCTGGGATAAAGCATGGGTGTTAGTATGGATGTGACAGATTGTCATAGAAACATCAGATTTGTCACTTTGAATTTTAATTTTATATACATTACCCCAAAAAAAACCTTGCCCAAAAAAAAAAAAAAAAAAAAGAAAAGAAAAAGAAAAGAAAAGAAAAAAGCACAGACATAATCAAACATGACATTGAACACAGAAGCACTTACATGATTAGGACATGACTGGATCAGAATACATGGAACTATAAAACAAAACTTATTTTCCCCTAAAATTGCAATAAAACAGTTCTGTTTTCTACTTCATACAGGATATCCAGTCAGCACAGGTGTTGGCCTCCATGCTCAGAACTGGGCAGCTCGTGTCCATCTATGTGAAGACCTGCTCCAGGGCACTTTTTCTCTCTCGTCCCACCAAAGGGCTTAATGAACTCCAGACCCTTCTGTAAAAAGGACCAGGGACTCTCTTGTGTACAGTTGGTGATGGCGTTAACACAAACCTCCTGTTCGAACCAAATAAAAAGGGGCCCTCTCAGAGTGACTTTATAGAGAGCACAGTCGCCCAGATTTCAGAACTGTTTTTTTATGGAGAGCACAGGGAATGGTCTTCCTCATCCTTTTTCCTTTCATTTCTACCTCTTGTAGACACTCGGAACTGCGTAGTTTCGTCCAACATAATTCTTCAGGTCATAAAATATTCATGTACAAGACTAAACAATATAAATGCTAAACACAAATTTGTTGTCATTTAGGCCTGGAATGCATCTGAGCCACTCACATTTAACATTTATTTGGTGGGACAGGGTCTATTTTCAATACTTTATCCAATGTGATTATAAATAGCTAACAGGAGTAATTAAAGAGGACTGGTGTGATTGTTTTGTAGGAGATCAAGGTCTTCGCTTAAACCAGCTAATAGTTTAAACTTTAAAGCACTAAAGCCAGATCAATTCCAGTTCTGCTCTGGAGTCCAGACAAACCACAAACAGATGTCAATTTACTGATGTGCCCATTTGTTTTTACATCCTGAGGCCTTTAGGGAATTGTTTCAGAAGGAAGGTAATATTCATTTGTGGAGTAACCGCAAGTGTTTCCCGATGCACTTCCACATTTGATGAGGCTATTAATACAAACAGACTACTGGCAGAGATCACTTTTTTTGGACTTGCCAGAGGTGTCTCTACCATTCTTTCCACAAACAGTATTTCCTTTGTGGTACAGGATACATCAGCACACATTTGGTCATTTTAGTACATTTGGTACCCATATTAGGAAGTTGACATGAAATTTCGGTAATACTTTACAATAAGGTTCATTAGTTAACATTAGTTAACTATATGAACTAATAATGAACTGCACTTCTAGCCTTTATTAATCTTTGTTAATGTTAATTTCAACATTTACTAATACATTATTAAAATCAAGAGTTGTTATTTGTTAACATTAGTTAATGCACTGTGAACTAACATGAACAAACAATGGACTGCTTTATTTTTATTAACTAATGTTAACAAAGATTAACCATTTTTTTATCATATTTGTTGTTAAATTAGAGATTAAATGGAATATTCATATTTTTTTATTTTATATTTGTATTTAATTAAAATGGTAACACTTTACAATGGTTGCTCTAACATGCATTAATTCATGGTTAACTAATGCAGAGATAATCATGAGTTAATGTATGACTAATAAAGAACTAAGCCATTCATTAGTATCAGCAATGAATAAAGAGTCTATCTGATTGATAGATTAAGTCATATATGACTTACTATTAATTAAATGTGTCATCATGGATTAAACCCACTAAACATTTAGTAAGTTATTTAGTTAACTAATAATGTAAATTACTGTTAATTACCACAATGGTCAAAGTCATGTATTTCAACTTCCAGCTGCCTATTTGTTTTAATGAATCATTAGCTAATTAGTCTCAGACGACACACCTACAGACTGTTGGCTGAACGTCTGATGCATATAGCACACTTAACTGGAAACACTTCAGGATTTTTCGAAGTTGTCATATGGTTGGTTGAATTCTACAGGATATCCGGGTGACGTGTGTCGCGTTCTTTAATGGTCTGCCTGGAAACAAATGCTGTGACGCCAAATCCCCTTGTGGAAGAAGAACACACACATAAATGATAACAGTGCAACACTTTGCTATGAAACACAAAGCACCTTAGACTGTATATGTGTTCCCAAATGCATGTTATTAACCAGACTCTGGAAGAAACACATAACCCACATAATACACCCGCTTGGTTGGTTGGTGGGTGTTAATGTCAAGCCCTGCTTCAAAACATGAACACGTTAGGTTCAAATGTATGTGTTTCACTCTTTTTAATCACATTTTAGCTTTTTTGCTAATTACTTCCCTTGTGAAAAAGAAATACACTTTTGCATAGTAGCCTACTTATCACAGACATATTTAAATAAATTGCGGACTAATGTATTATAGATTAACTTTATAAAAAATGCAACTTTCTTGACCCATATAACTAGTACTTAATTTAAGTACTAACTAAGTAATAAGTACACTTAAAGGGATAGTTAACCCAAAATTGAAAATTCTGTCATCATTTACTCATCTCAGCAGCTTGGTTAAACTCCATCTCTGCATATGCTGTTTGTGTTGCTTATAACTGTTCATCTGGGAAAGCAACGTGTGGCATTTTACCAGATTTGTAATGTAAATCATTTATAAACTAATGCCAACACAGAAAAATACATCAATATGTTTCTAAACAGGGCTTGAGATTAACTTTTTTTTGCTCACCAGCCACTGTGGCTAGTGGCTTTCCAAAGTTACTAGCCACTCAGTATTTTCACTGGCCACAATTTTGACATCGATACCATGGGCAAAAACTGCCATATAGATATATTTAATATTATCTCATAATTTGGTGGCAGGTATATTAGGCTGCTGTCACTTTAAGACCTGATGCATTGATTCATTATGCAACTGACTGTGTTTACGTGAACACTCGCCAAGACTGGCATTTTGACATTATTTTGTGTGTATTTGACTGTTTAAGCACAATAAGTAGCGAAAAAGACTCAATTTAGTACTGAGAGGTGGCTTTATGTGCATGCACTTTGGGTGTGAGCACAAAATCTGCGGGATGAGTAAAATGATGAGCAATACATGCAATCCAATTCAAGCCTTGTAGAACGAGTAAGTGAGGGGAAGCAGGTGTGTGCATGCTTTGACGTCCACCTTTTCTTTTTTAAGAAATTACAGTGGTTGCAGCATTTCTATCATGAAGTGGCCAAATATTAAAGACTAAGTGGACATTTGAATGAAATGCCAATATTAAACAAGGATTTTATAATGCTGTAAAGTGTAACAGCAACAATTACCAGGCTGCCTACTGTAGGCACTGGTTATAATACATAATGTACATGAGTTAATATGTCTATATTATGTATATTGCATTTTTTTTTAACAATGTTGTTCAATAAAACCAAAAGATTACTTGATTCTGATACTTTATTTGAGCCGATTATTATTGCCTCCTTGTTGTCCAATTATTACTGCTGTTGTTCACTTAGGTTTATTTTTATTAGCTACCTCACAAAAATATTTTCCAAGTACTTGAAAAATTGTCAAAATAATTGACTTATTACTTGATTACCACAATAATCATTACTGACAGTTGTATAAGTTAAAACATTTCAAAATGCACCTGCATTGTTTTGCAATTTGTGACTCGAATAAAAGATTATTTTTCCAGTCATATATTTCGTCATTGAAGATTTTTTAAAAATAGTGTTAAAATATTGTCTCATTCTCATGAACCCAATATTGTATATTGTCTCATCTCGTGAGCCAAGTGCATTGCCACACCCTTAATAAACTGTAATTTCCCAACAACAGAATTGTGGCCAGTGAAAATGCTAACTGGCTAGTAACTTTGGAAAACCAGTAGCCATAGTGGGTGCTGAGCCAAAAAGTTCATGTGAAGTCCTGTTTTGAAGATTTAAAAATCGTGTGCATATTAAACCGCCCATTTAGTATTGTTTAGTAGTCTAATACAGTCTTAGTGAATCAAACTAGAATGTACACTCTGAAAAAATCCATAAAAATAGGGCACAATGTAGTGTATTAATTTATTCATTTTTTACAGGTGTTTTACCTGTATTTTGAATTTTGCACTTCATTTAGTTGTGTTTTAGGGTTAATGGAAATGTCTGTAAAATTACTGGATAATGTCCAGGTAATGAGCTGCCATTACTTTTATTTTACGGATTTATTTTTTACAGTGTAGATTTGACATTTATTTACTGTTTCACATTAAATTAAAAATTTAATAATGGCAGAATAAATTATTAAAATATTGTCTGTAAAATATTATTAATTAAAAAGAATAATTATTAATAAATAAAATTAATTTGGATAGCGCTTTTCACAATAAATATTGGTAAAAACATACTGTAGTTTACTGTAGTTTTGTTGCGTCAAGCTATGAGCTTGGAAATAAAAGTGGTGTTTTTTTATTATTTTAAATTCAGTTCTGTATTAAAATATATTACATTTTTGTCAGCCTGATCATACAATAAGTCTTTGATTGATTGATTGATTGATTGATTGATTGATTGATTGATTGGTTGATTGATTGATTGATTGATTGATTGATTGATTGATTGATTGATTGATTGATTGATTGATTGATTGATTGATTGATTGATTGATTGATTGATTGATTGATTGATTGATTGATTGTGGCAGTAATTACTTGTAGGTCAGGTCAAGAATATTCTTCTGGCAAACGCAATTGGTATATATAATGTGCATATTATGTACAGTTATGTTATGTTCACAGTGCATATGCTGCATAAATAGTAAGAAGTAGTATGTGTGCTCTTCTACACACATAGGGGGTGGTGTGAATGATAAAAACCTGTGGGATTATTATTTATAAAAGAGCAGCATATAAAAGCAGAGACAGATCCTGCAGGTTTGGCCAGAGATGGCAACTGTCCTGAACTGACGTGGTGTTTTGGAAACCTGTTGGAAATAGTCTTTAAGTGTTGTACAATCTTAAACTATATGTTTGTATATATTTCGAATAAAAACAGACAAAAAAATTCATGCAATTCCGTTTGGTGATGCTAGTGCTGCAGAAATCATCATCTTCAGATTTAGCATTCAGTTAACTTACAGATGAAGGTTTAAAATGTGCAAACTGCTCTGCATTAGCAGCATTCAGGTTTTCATTCAGTTTTGTTCAAATTCAGAATCATTCAAATCAGCTGTCTCGTCATAGAATTACAAACCAAACACCCAGACTATGTAGAACAAAAAGGTAGTGTAGAGTCAGCCATGGCTGTCTGTCAGACTATTAAATAACAAGGATGGGGCTTTGAGAGCGCCTCTCCTCCCTTCTCTCAACCCAGGCCCAAGGCTCTCTCTCTCTCTCTCACACACACACACACACACATACTCTCTCCCTCCCTCTCTCTCCCCCAGCCTGTTTTTCACCAGACAGCCTGGCACACATATAATTACAGAGCAGAGCACGTTTAAACGTTCATAGGGCAGCAATCATAGGGCAGGACCCAGCAAGACGCCCTTCTACACACACAGCTCAAAGAAACCACCTACACAAGGAACAAGCTGAAAGAAAACAAGTTATTAAGCATATATGTGTTTAAAACACAGTAGGAGATTAGGGTATGATGTGGCAGTGGTAAAATGTGGTAATATTTAGACTATTTAAAAAAAAAAAAAACTGTATATTTAGGGTATGTTTACATGACAACGATTTACCGCAAAGTTTTTCCTTTGTGTTTTTTGCATACAGACGACAAAGTTGTCAAAACGATCCCTCTTCACACGTATCCACAAAAACGACCTAAAATGCTGTATTATTCATACAATGCCAGTATAGCGATGACACTTTGTAAAGGAACACAACATGCCTATAGACTGCACATGTAATATGCTTTATTATTGTAAATATTATTAGGCTATTATAAATAAACAAATGTATTTTATCATAAATTATGTTTATTTAACAAAGTTCGGGAGGAGCACATTCAGGCAATCCAACCAATCAGCGCAAAAGAAGGCTGGTATATATAGCCATCCCTCACCTCTGTTCCATGAGCTTCACAGCATCCCTCCACCACCCCATTGCCTCACTCTTGGCTGGTTCCTATTCCAGTCAAGGAGGGGGAGTACCAGCTCTGAACCCACTCCCGGACAGCATACTGTACAATATTTGATCCGAAATCGCGAGATGTCAAGGAAAACATTCCACCGAAAGTTAAATTAATTAGAAATTACATATAATTTGGTACTAAAACATAAAGTGCTGCACATTTTATTGGTGCAAAGATGAGTATTTTGTACAACATTTGCAACTGCTTTTTATCACTTAATTAGAAGTACATATAAAGCACATTTAAAGTGCTTGATTATCATTTTAACTGTGGTGTGTTATTTGAAATTACATTTAAAGTAAATATATGTACTAAATTACAGCTTCATTTCATATTTACAGATGTTTAATTCAATATCCCTAGTTAAAAACAAACACCAAAATGTATTTAAAATACATTTATTTTATGCTAACTACACTACCACATACATTTACATGTACCTAAATACCATGCAATTGTACTTTTATACTAAATGTATACTAAATTGATGTACTTAAAGTCTGCATAATTGGTACAATTAATTTTGAAGTAGTGCTGAGGTGAGGAAGATATATTTAAGTATATATCATTGTGCTAAAATGGAACAAGTCAATATTTATAGTATATTTTAGCTTACCATAAATCCAGCACTCAAGAAATTAACCCTTTGGCTGAACTTGATTGAATCAGGTTATTTGGACACGTCCAAGTTAAGTTGAGTTTAATCAATTCAGTTTAGTTTATCATACATGTTTCTATCATATAAGACCACTGTCCGTTATTGAATCAAGTTGAGCTAACAATAACACATACTAACAAGCTAAATATAGCTATTCTTTACACATGTTAGGTGTTGGCAATCAGAAGATTGTAGTATTCTCATAGTAGTTGCTGTTTTATTAAAGCAACTTTGAATTCTTGTTAGCAGGAGTACTTCTTTTTCACCTTCACTACCCTCTATTTGTTTCAGCAACACTTTCACAAATTCTTTGAGAGTGAAGACATTTGTCTGAGAAAACAATTTAATGACTGTTGTTCATAAGATCTGCTGGGAAAATAAGAAACCAGGAACTTAAATTTCTGTTAAATGTCACTGAAGATCTTATCGTTGCTTCTAATTTCAGACTATTAGAGCTGACTTAAAAGTAAGGTATCATGCTTTGTTTGTCATTCACCCATTCTTAAAAATCCATCAGTCACTCCAAAAGTTTACTTAGGTATACATTTTTTTGTTTTGTTTTGTTTGCACATGGGTATTAGATATGCTTTTGTACAATGTTGCAAAACAAGAAAGAATCCCATAAGTTCATAAGTAGCTGTCACTCTGATATGCTGAAAATGTGTCTATGGCTCCATCTAAAAAACTTCTGACAATAGATTGCCAGACTTTGCTAGAAGAATGGAGCCACTCTGCATCCAAACACTCATTTATGTAAAAAACATAGTATTATTAACTGTCAGTTTCACCGAAACCAAAATCCACGGTTACACTGGCCAGGCATCCTGCCTCTTTTGGGTTCTGCTTCATATTTTGCACTGAAAAGGAAGACAGGGGAGTGTTCTGAACAGGGAAACCTTTTTGGAAACAAGCATTACATTTGAATAAGCTCATAACCCTATATTAAACCTTAGCAATGTTGTGCCATGGACATGAGTGTACCTCAAATCATACAGCTTGTTGAGGAAACACATGCTTTTGCTTGTGTTGTGGATGATAAAACAAGCCAACAGGCAAACTTTTTTAGAGAAATATATTATATATATATATAATATATGTTCAAAATATTCACAAACTTGTTAACTATATCATGAATTATATGATATATTCTGATATAATATCTGATATCTCAGATATGTGGAAGTTAAGTGTTTTGTCACATGATGAGTTTGCACTGCACTTCAGAAGATCTGTCTGATTTACATAACGTAAATTCATCCATTTTCCCCGAAATACATAAAAGTGGCTGGTGAACTGGGAGTAGAATAGAGTAAACATTATTGTTTCATACACAGTGTTTATCTGATATGAATAAAACACTTCATCAAGTTATAATTGAAAGGATTATTATTGCAGCTTCCAGACATGAGTGTATGGAATTTGAATTTAACAACTATAAATGTCTTATAAATGTAGTTTTAATGTCTGAAACCGCTAATAAACATTGTGGTTGAAAACACTGAATTGTGGTGATATATGAAAAGCACTGAGCACATCCGTCTCTGGCTCAGCACCAGCCAAAGTGTGAAAGCATGTTTAAATTTAGCAGTGACACACTGAATGTTCTAATCCCACCAGTTTGATTGTACAGGAAGAGACAAGGAAAAAACTGGGTTAAAAAGGGTTGAAATCAATCCCGTTTCGAGGGTGGAGGGGGGACAAATTGAAACTGAGGGGGCACAAGTTAGATCTGAGGGGGCAATGCCCACTTTCGCCCCCTCATGGTTCCGGGCCTGGAGAACAGCCGATTCGAATTTTTTTGGCAAATGCATTTCCATCTCCCATTATTCGCATTAACTCTTTTTCGCACAAGTCAAAAAACACTGCAAGCAAGCCCAAAAACATTTTTTGCAAATTAAGGGATTTTTTTTTTTTTTTTTTTTAATTTTGCGTTTCCCTCAATCGTTTCTGATGCTATGCTTCACAATGCACATAAAAGCAGGGTGATGGAAATATAGTTAATGTTAGATTGGTTATTTAGCTCAAGAGAAAAATATGTTTAATATGTACACTAACATGCTTCTACCCATCTATCAAAAATATGTTAAGAATGTTTTGCTAACATTCCTATAAGTTATTTATAGGATAAATAAACTATTTCTAAATGTTCTAATGTTCTAAAAACTTTTTCTTTTTTCCCATTTTATCATTTTGGAAACATTATTAGAATGTTACTATGGCAAGCAGGGCAAGGCCAAGAGCCGTGGGAACAGAGCGAGTCCCACAGAGGAGCTGCGGAAGGATAAAAGGAGGAGTGACAACATTAGAAAACGAAAGGGGACCAGGCCTGGGACTTTATGTTGTTGTTTTGTTTTAGTTTACGTGGCAGACGTCAGTGAGGGGCTGCTGCTTTACTTTCGTTTTGTTGTTCATTTTTATTTTATTATTAAAGTTATGTTCATCTGCCAGTTTCCGCCTCCTTCTTTCCTGAACTTGAACTTTGTTATAGTTACTTTTGAATGTTCTCTAAACATTATGAAACAAGCATTAACATAAAAAAAAAAAGTTAGACGAACATCCAACTAAAACGTTTCAGAAAAAAAAAGTTCCATGAATGATGTATAAACATAACGTTACTGGAGGAACATTTGTTCATAACTTTGAAAGAACCTTGCCAGAACATTAGATAAAGTTCTGAGAACGTTCCCTGTTAGCTGGGTAACTGCAGGTTGGGAGCTGTAGTTCCAACCACACAACTTTGCAATGCTGTTTGCAAATCTATATTAGAACTATGGTTTTAGGGAAACGCCAAATTCCTAAGCTATGTTGCTAACAACGAAACTTGTGACCATAGTTAACTAACAATGCTTTGGGGAAACACACGTCTGAAAGCTATAGCACTCACTCTAGCAGTGAGTTTTGCACAAGAAATTTTTTTTTTGAAATTCTACTTATACTGGGGGGAAAAAATGAAATATTTCACCTTAAATCAGCATCCAAAAAGCCTGCCAAATGGAAAACCAATTATTATATTGTTTATTGTAATTGTATTGTTTATTCCTGTTAATACATAATTCTGTTGAATTTAGGCATTTGTACTGTAACTCTAGCAACACCCACCTTCAACTCTTGCAATACCCTCCTTCAAAAAAAAAAAAAAAAAAAAGCCAAATTGTGGGATGACAATCTTGCATTTCAAGCACATCTAAATACAGCACTCAGCAGAGAGTCTGTTTCCCCCTCTTTCTTTCTCCAGCTCAGGCACAGATGCAGCACTGTAATCTTGGCTGGCCTGTGGAGATGACTTCAAACCCTACAATCTTCCGGCTCCGTAATTAGAAGCACCGGGTGCTGGCTTGACTTAGCTTGACTAGGGAGAGAGAGAGAGAGAGAGAGAGAGAGAGAGAGAGAGAGAGAGAGAAGATGGTGGGAGAGAGAGAATGCTCAACACATTGTGGTGGCTTTAAAGCTGTAATGCAATGCAGCACAAGGTAAGGACTAGTCAGGATGTATTTCAAAACCAAAATTTGATTTCACCGGTCCTGCTGCGTCATCCCATTATCCTTCTTGTCCAAGTCATTTTGATTTGTATTCTTGAGTACTTTTGAGTACTTTTGATTTGTATTTTGAGTCCACTTGAGGCACACTCACTCTCATAAATCTAGGACAAAAACTGCCTCAAAACATAACAAAAAAAGTCCCTTAATCTCATCAGAGGCCTGATTCCATGTCTTCCTGTCATGCAATCCAGCCGCCATCCAGCTCAACTGAGCTGGTCTCCATCATCGCTACCAAATATGTCCTGTCAATAGTGTGCTTATTCACTGTGCTTTAAAGCTTAATTATGTTACTGTCCACAATTGAAAATTCTGTTTTGACCCTCCTCTGATCAAATGACAATTAAAGTAACAAGAAAAATCCACTCAAGTCCACTTACAAGCTTCTCCTTAGATCTCATGGATGTTTGGACTGACACAAACCAAATGGAGGGGAATGAAGAAGAATAGATCACTTATGTATGTCTGGCATCCATTCAGCATTGTGTTTGAACTGATTATGCAGATTTGTAACAAAATATGTCTTCTTTACAGATAACACCATAAAGGAGTAGTGCTTTTAGAAATGAAAATTCTGTCATTTACATACCCATCATAACATACTTACCCATTGTTCCAAACCCATCCCTTGTGAAAAAGAAGTTCACTTAAGCATACTTAAGCAAAAATGAAATGAAATAAAATAAAATAAACAGTACTTATTACAGAAATAATAATATACTTCAGTGTGAACTGAAAGTAATGTTTTCGGACATGTATGTAATTGCATATTATTTGCATTTAATTGAAAATATTTTATAGTTTAAATGTTTATTAAATACAATTAGTTGAACTTAAGAGTACTTTTGTATTCAAAGTTGTAAGTACTTTTTTATATGTAATTTTAGAATTACTTCTATTGTCTTTGAAATATGGTAAAAGTGTACTGCTAAATGTACTAACAAGCACTTATGGTAAACTAAATTATACTTTAATGTAATTTCTGTTAAAACTTGTGTCACGTATTTAAATATATTTGTAATTACACATTTGTAATGAAGTTGCAATTTAGTACATTTAAAATATAATATAAAATAACACACTACAGTATGTACTTTAAATTGAAAATACATAAAGAGGAACATTTTTTATTTGATATACTACAAAGTGCACTTTTTAAAAAGTGTATGTAATGACTATATGTAATAACATAATCATGAAAGTGTGTTCTCTTTAAGTACACTTAAGCTGCATTTTAATTAACTAATATTTTATTATTTGCCAAAGCTGTGAAGTACACTATAATTAAGCAGACACAAGGGATAAGATTCCTTTCTTGTGTGGAACACAAAAAGAGAAATTTAGCAGAATGTTCACACTGCTCTTTTCCACAAAATGAAAATTGCACATGTTTGTTGTCTGTGATATCATGGTGTGCATTCAGGACCAGATGATGTATTGTGGTATAGGAGACATCTGTTTGGGGTTGGTCACTGGTAGTAAAGCAAAGTGACGTCCTACTTGCAGCAACAAACATCCTAGCCTGTTGTTAAATTCTCAGCCACTGGAATGCCCTCCATCTCATGTGACTAAAGTTTAACGTCAAAGATATGTGTGGAAGTGAGTGTTTATCTTCTCAGTGTGTACCTTCGAGAGAGAGAGAGACATGATAACATGGAGTCTAAGGGCTTGGCTCAGAAGTAGACAGCTTTGTGTAATTATGAGCATGACAGGACATGATAGGAGAAGATCTGGTGTCAGCTTCAGTAAGCTTCTATGGAGCTGTGTGTTCCTTTGATTACCTACTATCATCCTATACTACACCTCCCAGATGTCAACATAACAGCTATTGACAGATAGTCACCCAGAATATATAAAAAAAAAAATGCCTGACTACTACAGACAGTCCAATCTCATGTCAGGTTTTGTTGTTCATCAAAAGATGACAGAGATTTGCAATTAATTTTTAAGCAATGCATTGAATAAACTCCCTCATGTGTCATAACAAATATCCCACCTGAAAGCAGTTCCTGGCTCTTGTGTTCCAATGAACATTAGAAACACAAAGGGGAACTGATCCTAGATCAGCACATATACTCTGAGGCACTGCATGATAAAGAAATGATAAAGTGAACTGCATGATAAAAATCTTTAAAAAAAATATTATTTAAAACACTGACTTCTTCTTTAAACAAATGTCATGTTTTTAGGGAATCACACCACATCCTGAAATAATCTTGTCTTGTTCTCTCTGCAATATAATTTACTGAGGTTTTTTTTTGTTTTTTTTTTCTGGCAGTTTGGCAAGATTTAAGAGATTATGCCAAATTTAATTCTGAGTTCACACTTGTAGTTTGGTTCTTTTGGTTCTTTTGGTCTGGACCAAAAAAGAAAACAATACAGTACATTCATTCCTGGTTCGCTTAGCATTCACAGTGTCATTTTTTAACACCGAACCTAAAGATAAAAAAAAAAAAGAAAAAAAAAAAGTCTCAGGTTGTGCATGTAACCATGGTTCCCTGAGAAGAAAAATGAGACACTGCATCCGAAGACACTGTGGGGAACGCATCCAGCATGACGGTGTCTCAAGCACGTGATTCAAACGTGACAACGTCATTGGCTGGCGACAGCCCGTGATGTGGCTGTGTGTGACCGTGAGAACAAGAGGGCACCTGTGGTACATGTCAACAACTTCTTTGTCTGAAGGAGACGCTACCAGGTATCCCCGAAGCATGGCAGTGAGACGCAGTGTCTCGTTCCCCTTTTCATGGAACCATGGTTACATGGAAGCAAAAAAGAAGGCTCAATGGACATAGATGCCAGAGACCAATCCCTCACTCAGTCAAACACAGGGCTGTCAGTGACACTATTTCCTAAGGCCACAAACTAGGCCCATGCCCTATGCAAGGAATAACCCTTACCGAGGCACGCAAACAGTGCCTATCAAAGGGCAGAGCTCAAGGTCTGGTAATGCCAGTCCCTGATAGGCATTACCTTTAAGGTAATACAGGCAAAGAGAAAAGTGAGTTCATTCGCCTTGTCTCTATACTAGGGGGATCTGATTCAACCCCTGAGGACCCCAGGAGAGCTGAAAAGACATGCCAAATAAAAATAGGGCCCGAGATGGGTGTAATCAGAGACAGTTTACCAAGGCAGCCTCACAGAGGGCCAAACAATTGATGTCACTGTGCAGCTGGAGCTTAGGTAAGCGGAAGCCTAAGCAGAATGACTCTAAAAAACTAGATGAGGCGGCCAGCCCACTCAACCTTAGAGACCGTTTAGCAAGGTGGCCTCACAGAGGGCCGAACAATTGATGTCACTGTCCAGCTGGAGCACAGGTGAGCAGAGGCCACAGCAGATCGACTCTAAAAAACAAGAGGAGGCAAGCCCACTCAACCTTAAACACAGTTTACCAATCAGCCTTACAGAGGGCCAACATTTGATGTCAACATCCAGTTGGAGCTTCAGCGATAGGACAGTTTATCAAGGCGGCCTCCCAGAAGGCTGAACACTTAATGTCACTGCCTAACTAGATCTTAGGTGACTTGAGGCCTCAACAGAACGACTCTCAAAGCGAGAGGAGGCCAGCTCAACTCAACTTTAGAGACAGTTTACCAAGGTGTGAACCTAATGTCACTGTCTAACTGGAGCTCGGGTGAGCCTCAGGAGAATGACTCTCTATAGCGAAAGGAGGCCAAACACACTCAAGACAGTTTACCTAGGCGGCCTCACAGAGGGCCGAACACTTGATGTCACCATCTAACTTGAGCCAAGGTGAGCAGAGGCCTCAGCAGAATGACTTTCTATTGTGAGAGGTGGCCAAGTATGCTCAACTTCGAGACAATTCACCAAGGCAGCCTCACAGAGGGCTGAAACCTGATGTCACTGTCAAACTGGAGCTCATGTGAGTGGAGGCCTCAACAGAATGATTCTCTATAGCGAAAGGAGGCCAAAAACACTCAATTTCAAAGACAGCATGCTCATGCTCAACTTCATAGACAATTTACCAAGGCGGCCAACAGAAGGCTGAACACTTAATATCACTGTTTAACTGGGGCTTAGATGAACAGAGGCCTCAGCAGAATGACTCTCCATAGTGAGAGGAGGCAAACTAGCTCAACATAAAAACAGTTTATCAAGGGCCAAACACGTGATTTCACTGTCTTACTGGAGCTTAGGTGAGCAGAGGCCCCAGCAGAATGACTCTCTACAATGAGAGGAGACTAACCATGCTCAACTTTAAAGACAGGATACCAAGGCAGCCATACCAAGGGCCGAATACCTGATATCACTGTCTAACTGGAGCTCAAGTGAGTGGCAGCCTCAGCAAAATGACTCCCAAAAAGTAAGAGGAGGCCAGCCCTACTCAACCTTAGAGACAGTTTACAAAGGCGACCTCACAGGAGGCTGAGCACTTGATGTCACTGTTTAGCTGGAGCTCAAGTGAGCGGAGGCCTCAATAGAATGATTCTCAAAAAGCGAGAGGAGGCCAGCCCTACTCAACTATAAGACAGTTATCAAGGTGGCCACACAGAGGCCTGAACACTTGATGTCACTGTTTAACTGGAGCTCAGGTGAGCAGAGGCCTTAGTAAAATGACTCTCTATAATGAGAGGAGGCCAAACATACTCAACATAAAAGGCAGCCAAAGTGGGGGGCTCAACCTAAAAGTCTTTCACACACTAAATGACACTGCCTCAACCGAACAATTCTCAGATCGAGAGGAGGCCAAACCACACTCAGGGCTAAAAGACAGCTCACCACTCATCCCTCAAGAGAGAGTAAAGCCTGGGTGGAACAAAACACAGTGACCGCATCACACAACATGCATTTGATCCCCTTTGGATTTAATTGCGTTAAATTCAAATGCCAGATTCTGTACCTCTAAAAGAATCGTACGAGAACAGCCATGAATGCATCACTATGTGTGCCTTCAACCCCCTCAAGAGCCACTTGTGCAAATGCTAACTACTATCTCTCAGGAGGGAACAGCCAAGGAGGCCGTTTTTTAACTCTATGCCTGTCTCATATCAACCAAGGAGGCTGTTTTTAAACCCTCAATCTGTACTATTCAGTTCTTCAGCCCTGTCCCTGCTGGCTTTCTTTAGCCTTTTGGCTTATCCATTGCTGACTCCAACTAGCAATTTTGGAACCACCTTGGGCTTCCAGCTCTGTCCTGGTGTGTTAACCCTCTAGCTCCACTTCAAACCTCCAACCCTGTCACTCCACCCTGCCTGGTCGAACAGTAGGCTCCACATTGCCTCCTCGCTCCCTCAGATCCACCTGGGACCATCATCTTTGCAGCTCCACCAGGCTTCCTCGTCCCTCCGGCTCTGCTTTGGTCAGTTATCGCTCTGCCTTTGCCATGGACTTCTGGGCCTTCATCTCACCCTGACCTTCGATATCTTTTCAGCTCCACCTGGGTCTCCACCTCCACTTGCTTTGCCCCTATCTGTCATCCCCCTGGTTCTTCCTGGCTTCTCCACCAAGGCTCCATTAGCTCCACTGTGGACCTTTAAGCCCCCGTCTGCCCTCCTTCCTTCCCTCCTCTGTTGGAGTATTGTTGTTTTTACGGTGTGTGGATGTGCCTTTTTGATTGGGGGGAGAGGGGATAATGTTACTTCTGGTCTGTTTGTGTTTTGCTTCAGTTGGACTTTGAGTTAGTTTTGCACTGTTAGTTCAGTTTCCTGTGTTTTCTTTGTTCATGCTCATCTGTTGCCATGGTTTTTGATTTGCCCTCATGTGTCTCACCTGTGTCTTGTTAATTACCTTGTTTAGTCCCAGTGTTTCCCTGTTTATTTATAGCCCTCAGTTTCTGTTGCCCTTTGTCTGTTATTGTAGGAGACATGGCTTTGGAGAGTGCTCTGAAGGAGGGGGATCTTATGCTTTCAAAGTTAACTTGCTATTGCTAGCCTCTCTGAAATTGCCTACCCTACTTTTGATTAAGCTTTTTATTTATTTATTTGATCAGGACAGTTGTAAGAAAAAAAAATACCAACATAAAATGTAATTAAATTAAAAACATGTTCATCATAGAAGAGGTATATTTAAGTATTTTATGTTTTTTAATAATATAAATGAATAAAAAAGAGCTTCAAGTCATTGACCTTTACAGGCTCTGATCTCTTCTCACATTCCTGCTCCACTGTGCCACTACTACACAATAAATGCTCCTTTCCTCAGCTCAAAACCTTATGTACACCAACTAGTCAGTGTTTAACAAGGCCAAAAGCCAGGAAGAGAAGTGCTGTGGGGTTTTACAGACAATAATGCTCAAATAAGAGGCTTCTCTGAAAGAGAAGAGTCAATTTCTGTCTCCCCTCATTTGATGGTTCAAGACTGCCTTTTTGAATATTGTTTTTCAGCAGTTAGCATAAGGCTTTGATAAACAAGAAAATTGTAGTTTCTGTGGTGCTGCTTTGTGAGATCTTTCATTTTCAAATTTGCATTCAAAACTTTAATCATCATTCTGAAAATTACAGTTGTTAAAATCACCCCCTCACTTAAACAGGGGGCAGAAAATAACTAGTGTAAACACAGTTTCGGTTTTCAACGTGGCTCCATTGTCTCCATTGTTTATTATTTAAACAATAGAAAAACTGAAAATACTTTATCTTGTTGCTTGTGTTGAAATCATATAAGATAGGACCACAGTTTCTTTAATATAATGCTACAGTTTGACATTTTAGTGAGAACATTGTGTGAGTTATGTCTCCCAAGTTTGTTTCTTTGGTGCAAGTTTGATTTAATGTCAATGGTTTTACATAACTAGTTGTCTGTAAATTAAATACAGTTTAAATTAAATTGTATTTAAGGTTGTATCCATCAATGTTATAGGAATGCTAGGAATTTTTATTTCACTGCCAATATTCAGGAAATATCAGTAATTGCTATAATACAACAGATTATCCACCTTATTCCTGAGCCTACTGCGTTTCAAATGGGTTCCACTTCCGGTTTGGGGAACTTCCATTTAAAAAGACTGAAACTAATCGTTTCAAATCATAAGGTTGCCCTACAAATAAAGCTTATCTGTCAGTTTTACTGAATGAGCTGTCAATTTTTCTTTCATGTTTTATTTTCAGACATCATGAGAATAATGTAATGCTTGGTATTTAAAAACGTAACATGTTATAACAAGAATATCTATGGTAAGAGTTCTTTTCAGTCGCTGCTTTCTATCCTCGTGATTATTTTCTTTTATCCCTTTGCATACCGCTGTAATAGTTGAAAAAGGACAACATATACTGCACATTTGTGGTCTGTTCTCCCAATATAATTTAGTTTCCCCTTGGCTTAGTGATGTAATATTTGCTGAATGTCCTTTGATTTGAGGATCAAGAGAGACTGAACATAAAGCAATATTTTCCCTTTTACTTTAGTCAAAAATCAAAAGATGAACATCAAAAAGTTACAAGTGTGAGACCCCTTGGGTATAGAGAGTCTGCAATTTCTGAAGTAAACAACAAATGACTAAGTACTTCCTGTCTGTTGGCAGAATTGGCATGAGTGAAGGGTGGAGAAAAAAGGTCACTGAACATACTTAGAAGCGGGTCCAGGTCTCTCTGAACCACCTGGCAAAGGTTTCGCTAAGAAAAATCTTTCAAAAACACATTTGTACAATTACAAAATTTGAGATGACAGTGTTCTACAAAGATACATTTTTGGGCTTTTTTTTTTTTTTTTTTGAAAAACAGACCTGTGATACAATCTGTTACTTGATGTTTAGAACTTTCCCAGCTCTTGGCTCTGTTCTTAAACCAAGCTGCCTTGTTGTCTATGGTCTACAAAGCCATCTACCTTTCAAGGAAGCATCCAAACTGAAATGAAACCTCATAAGTGACTGATTTTAAATGCTTTATGTCAGTAACTCCTTTAATGATCATTCATGCTCCTCACGAGAGCCACATGTTGACTTTGCTAACCTAACCTTTCTCACTTTCACAATATACAAGATAAAGACAATTAAGTTATTACATTTACTTTTGGTCGTCCAGTAGATGCTTTTATCCAAAGAATCAAATTCAGAGTTTTTAAAGAGCTTAAAGGCCAACTGAAATGTCTTGGAACGTGCAGCATTATTCAGTGTGTGACAGCAAGACAGGGCGGGATATATCGAACAGCCCCACCACTTTTTTTAAATAGCCAATAGCGTTTCGTTTATATCACAGGTCGGCCAGAGCCACTGAGCTCGGTAAATCTTTGGTTTTCTTCTAATCTCTATCCATTTCTCATCCTCTATGTCGCTTTAAAATACAGCCTTCTGTGCAGAATTCAAATCAGTCCAATACGTTTTGTGGTCTGTGCCGACTCGGGCATATGATCCGCTCTGTGCTCACTTGTCTCTGGACCGGAGCAGACTGCTCACACTGCGATGGTTCACCTGACATTGACAGACAAAAACAGACTTCAGTCATGTCAATGGAAAGCATATTTAGACTGTCTGAATTGTTTCCTATCCTCTATATAGTGCACTATGTGCCATTCACCATATAGAAACTAGTAAATGTGTGAACAAATGACCGATTTCAGCAGCAGCTTCAGTGTCTGTTTATAGTGTAGGAGGGGCGGGACTTCAAATTCTAGAGAGTATTTGATTGGACAGAAGATTTGATGAGAAGCTAAAGAGAAAAATATTAAGTAGAAACAGAAATCTAAATCAAAAGAAAAAAACCTAAACAAGACTGGGATGCACAGGAGCAAAACTAGCTAGAACAGAAGTAGAGATGTTTCATGTGATGTCATGAAAATCTGTGTTCCATTTTAGAGGAAGTGAGAGACTGTAAGTTTTGAATGCTTATATCTCCTAAATCTAATTTTTGTCATTGTTTTTGGAATACACCAGCTTATTCATAACCTTAAGGCTAACATATCTAAAAAAAAAAAAAAAAAACTCAAATTTAAATTTCAGGGGGACTTTAAGAATTAAAACTTAGTTACTGTGTTTGTCAGGGATCTGCAAGAGAGAGGACCCAGGCACAGAATAACAGTGAAGTGGGTTTTTATTAACAGGACTGTAGACAAGGCAAAAGGAGAGTGAGATGTGCAATACATTTTAAACTGTGGGGCAAGGCAGACAACGCAATGCAGGCAGGGAGGATGACCACTGAGACCAGTCTTGGGTGACAGACTTGAGGACTGCAGAGGAGCAACAGCAGGTGGTTAAAGGAAGAAAAGACTAGGCAGGAAAACAAAGAACCAGAGGCTTGATGCTTGCAAATCAAATAGCTGCATTAGTCTTGCTGCCAGGCAGTGAGAGTCAGCAACCAGGGAGAACTCAGGATAAAGGGCAATTCAATTCAAATGTATTTGTATAGCGTTTTTCACAATACATATAATTTCAAAGCAGCTTTACAGAAAATGCATGTCAACATTACAATTTAGAGTAATCTGTTATCTGAGGTGACTGTGTCCAAATTATGTAATTTTAGAGATGTACATATACAAATAACAGTTAGCTAACATTGTATTAATTTAAGGTAGAAACAATGAGCTCATGGAAGTAATGAATACATGTTAACAATAATTAGGATAAATGGAAAAATTTGGAATAGTGCATATTGATCCAGAGTTTGCATCATCTGCAGTGCCTCGCAGGGGTTGGGGTCATCTAAGGGCAGGGCAGGAACGAACACGAAACTCACAATAAACAGGACAAGACACAAGATAACAAGGCAGAATGCAAGAATAAAGAGGCAAAATTAACCTGATGCACCTACTATGACAGCTTGCAAATAAAACATAAGACAAAAGAATAAAACTAGCAGGAAACTCTATGAATACTAGAGGAGAAAAATATTAAGTAGAAACAGAAATCTAAATCAAAAGAAAAAACTAAACAAGACTGGGATGCACAGGAGCAAAACTAGCTAGAACAAAACTAGAGAAAAACCAAAATGGCAAAAGGATTGACTAGAGCTAAAAACAAGATCAAAATCTATCATTCAAAAAGGTAGTAAATACATTGTTAAAATAGTCCATGTGACTACAGTGGTTCAACCTTAATGTTATGAAGCGACGAGAATATGACAGCGTTTGGACATAAACACAGAAGTCTCCTACAAAGTTGATGCGGTGCAGCGCTTCTGTGTTTACGTCCGAACGCTGTCATATTCCAGTTGCTTCATAACATTAAGGTTGAACCACTGTAGTCATGTTGACTGTTTTAACAATGTCTTTAGTACTTTTCTGGACCTTGAATGATGGTAATTACGTTGCTTTCTATAGGGATAAAAAATAAAAAAAAAAAAAAAATCCTCTTGGATTTCATCAAAAATATCTTAATTTGTGTTCCGAAGATGATTGAAGGTCTTATGGGTTTGGAGCAACATGAGGGTGAGTACTTAATGACAGTAATTTCATTTTTGGGTAAACTAACCCTTTAACTATTTGAGGCAAAAACGCAAAAACAAGTTAGTATTTTACTTTAGAAATAAGTATTGCTTTTCATTCACTGTGAGGAAGGAACTAGTGTCCGCTACTGTTTTACCGGATTTTGATTATAGGGATGTAGTGTATCAGCGTGAAATATTCGAAGAACAATGCACTGGTATTTATTGATATACAAAGCCATACTGGGTTACCTGCCCTCTTATCTCTGTTGTTTTATTCAACGAAAATTGCCGAGCAATTACTTATATGCTCTTAAACCATGGCTGCGTTCCACTCCACTTTTAGACACGCGCTCACGATCTTACATAAGTACTTCCCCTCGGGGAAATCCCTGCTGCCATTTTGAAGTGTGTTCTACTTCGTGAAGTGGATGAGGGAAGTTTATATGGACAGACCCTCGCTCCCTCGATTTTTACAGAGGGAGCTCTATATTCCAAAATTGAAGTGTATGATATATTATTTTGAGAATGAATCACATAATAGTGTATAATATGTTGAGATTTAATCGCATAATATTTGTAGCTATCTTATGTTCATAGTCCAAATTTATACTATTGATTTTTTTTTTTTTTTTTCAGATGTGTAATATTATTTTTCTCCATCAGCTCATATACCTATAGGATTTTATAAGAAGGGGTTTTAAAAGTAAGAAGGGGGTTTAAATAATAAATCACCCATAGTGAATTTCAAGTGATCAAGGGCTTAGTGCATTCCATTGAAACCTTATGCATGAGTTACACCAGTAGTGGGCACTCATGCAACGTAAGCAATGACGCACATCCGAGTCCATGGGACAGAGGGAAGTTAGCGAGTGAAGGAGTGAAAGGAGTAAAAATTTGGAGTGGAACGCAGCCCTGATAACTGAGCTTGATAAAACTTCATATATGCTGCCACCAATTACAAATGGATTATATGGGTGCATGTAAACATACAGTAGCTACTGTGCAATAATCAAAAAATTGCAGCAATAGTTAGTGAAGGTTAGTAAAATAAGTAGCACCACCAAAAGCCCAAGAAGGCAAAAGAAAGTGTTGTTCTGTTCTGATGTTAACCTCTGAAAAATGCACATCAACGAATTTGATTTTATGTTTTAAAATAAATGCGGGCCACAGAAGAAGTTCCCTGTTATTACTGTCAGAGGAACATGCCTTTTATCCTATTCACTGCAATAAAGCTTGCATTCTTCTCCAGGGCCAACAATAACTGTTAACTTCTTGTGCATTGAGCCAGAAGCCAAGTGTGCAGCGCCGCGATGACTTGGAAAGTGAATGGGGACAAATATTTTGAGGAAGCGTATGAAAGAGACTGTTAAGACTCAGGATCTCGGGGGTGGACTAAAATGTAAAATAAATGTTGTGCATTTCCTGCGAAAAAAAAAAAGGCTATAGAGACATGGTATGCTGTCATGAGGGATTATTTGTAAAGAGGATTGTAGGACCTCTACCTGTTTGCAAAGCAAAAGAAAGGAGCCAAGACACCAACTTTTGCATTAGAATCCGATGTCAACCACACCTTTAGTCCAGTGGAATTAACAATAAGTAGTGTGAGAGGGAAAGTTTACACAGAGGATCTGAATTCTTTCCAAAGAAGCTGAGTGGTAACTGTGAGAGAGTTTGAAGCTGAGTGATTGTGGCCTGGGGACTGAGTCAGTTAGTGTAGTGCTACTGTAAAACATGATTGTAATAGCTACCACACTACACTGCCATGCCCTTATGTTGCTGCTAATGATTCCAATGCCTCAGTCGAGTGGTTGCAACTGTGCATGTGTTGACATACCGAAACATTAGCCAAGACTTTTCCCTCTGGGTATAATGAGCTTGTCAATATCATACAACAGTGAGTACTTTCAGTGCTGATCAGCCTCACATTACCACCCAATGCGATCTCATTGAACAAGAGACAATGAAGATACAAAATACCAAACTGATTCTTTGTTGAACATGTAATATTTACAGTGAAACATCTTTACAGTGAGTAAAATCTACAAGCAGGCCAGAGGTGACTGGTGAACATTAAAGGGTTAGTTCAACCACCCCCAAACCCCCCTCCCAGCCAAAAAAAAAAAAAGTCAAAAATATTTTACTCACACTCATGCCATTTACACTGTGGAACACAGAAGTGTTTCAGTTCTAATATAAAGTCAATAAAATTTTCAATCACCTTAACATCATAACCACAGCACCAATTCATTTTAATGGTTTTGATGTATCGGCATATTTGATTTGGGCTTTGTATACATGATTTTATCAATGATTTGATTTGATTTGTGAATTAATACTTTTTTTAAATGTTGCTTGTTCATCATACAAAGTGATAATATTGCTTCAGAAGACTTGAATTAAACCACTAGAGCTGTATAGATTATGTTTACGCTTCCTTTATGTCCTTATTGGAGCTTCAAAGTTTTGGACTCCATTTACTTCCACTGTACGGACTGAAACAGCTGAAATCGTAAAAGGTTGAGTTTGGAACACCATGAGGGGGAGTAAATTATGACAGAAATTTCATTTTTGGGTGAACTATAACTTTAACAGTGAAAATTCACACATTCATACCAGCAGTCATTCTTCACTGTCAGGAAAAAAAATGTGCAAAAACGTTACTTTTAGGGGTACAACAGCTTCTCACTGGGGAAGTACATTTAAAGAGACAACTTTGTACCTCATCTACCCCTGACTGCATATTAGTACTTTAAGAGTAGTAATATGTACCCTTAAGGTACTACTATGAACCTTTTAAGGGTAAATAAGGTACCAAAATGACCTTTTAAGGGTATTGCCCCAGTGACAAGCTATTGTACCAGTTAATTTTTGCGCACATTTTTATGAGAATGCTGACACACTAGTCCTACACCACTATTAAAGCAAATCAACCATAGTGTCTTTATACAAAAAGTGCAAACGTTAAATCCAAATATATTTCTTGGAATCCTTCGGTTATAAAGAATACCAGCACAAAGCCACTCCTCGTTGCAGCTTATATACAAGCAGTCTTCTCCTCAAGTCTCTAATTCAAGTAAAGTGCTTCTAGAGCGAAAACCATATGGTTAGCGCTTTCAAGTGTTCTCTTTTGAGTTCTTGTTTGCTGCTCCTCCATTTGAAGTGTTGAAATAAAAGTTTTAATTAAAAAAGTCCCACGAAGAAAAATTAATTCTAAAGTCATCACACAAAATCCAGTTTGCCTCGGCCGCTGTACTTTCCCCAGTTGACCAATGACAGAAATCGCTGGCTGCTAAGATCAGACTGTCGAATCTTGTCGCAGGTCAAGCAGCAGTTCTCATGGCCTCCTACTGGAACCATACACTCTAAGTCCAATTTTGCCACATGACCCTTGGTGAGGTGTTGGCCGTGAAAGCTGTAATGAAGGCGAGACAGCATTTCTCGCCGCTGTTGTCGTAGTCTGCGGTTTTCGCTGCGGAGCATACGCAGGGCCAACATGATGAGGAGGACCAAGATGAGGCCACCAGCGATGGGAACGGTGATCACTGCAGCACGGAACCATACCTCCTTGGAGGAAGGGATTTCCTGTAGACGTGCAATTACGTGACGACTGCCTTCAGTTTGATGTCGATGTTTGTCTGAATAAGAACAGACAGTGTTTAGGCCATGACATTATGAAGCAACTGAAGAAAAGCAATGACACTCTTTTAAAAAGATAGTTTAACAAACAATTCTGTCATCATTTACTTGCCCTCATTTTATTACAAAGCTGTATGACTTTTATTCTTATGGAACACAAAGAAGCTAATTTGAAGACAGTTCAATAGTTTCAAAAACAGGCGACAGGGGATTTTCTCCCCCCATCTTTTTTTGTGTGTGATACACAGAAAAAATAAAGTCATACAGATTTGTAACAACATGAGAGTGAGTACACGATGACAGAATTACCATTTTGGAGTGAACTATCCCTTTAAAAGAAATGTACTCTGTTTCACAAACCATCAGCCAAGCACAGAGGTGAAGTTGTTTCTTGGGTAAATTCGATATTTCAGCTTCAGTTTAGGTCAAGGCTGAACAGAGTAATATTATTAGAGAGCAAAGTGGCAAAAATAGCAATTATATAATAATTGTAATAAAAAAAAATAAAAAAATGAATCATAATAATAGTAGTAGTAATAAAAGCTTATTTTCAGCATATAAATGAATTATTATAATTATTATTATTATTAAGGAAACATTGCACATACCTCTCAAAATTCCCTACAATATGTAAAAAAAACAAACAAACAAACAAACAAAAAAAAAAAACCCAAATATTTGTAGATAATTCACAGAGGTAGCTAAATTGGGAGAAAAATTCAATAGACTCTTCTATTAATTGGCCAAGTAGGCACAGTTAATGATTAAAATAAAAAATGGCTGATAAAAAAAATTGGCTGATTTATCTGTCTATCACTAGCAATGACTAAAGAAGACTTGTACCATGAATTTCACTTCCTCTGTATGTGAGATCCTGCAGGCCTCTGTAGTTGCACATATCTTCATGGCAACACTGAAGAGTGGATCCTTGAAAAGTATCATAGGTTGACTCTGGATGGCAAGTTTTTCCAGAGTTCAGCAGAGGGTCGTAACACCCGTGAGATAAAAGAGACCTGGTGCTTTGTGGGTCTAAGGTGCGGGTGAAGCAGGCATTCAGCTCTGATTTGCACATGTAACCGGTGGCCACGCAGTGGGGAGCATCGCAGTAACACCGTATTTCTCCTGTTACAACAAAAGAGAAATTAGTGCATAGTAGGCTATTGATAGAATACACTCTGCTCCAACTGAAAACAAGAACTTAAACACATTCATTTTCATAACTTATCAAAGATAGTTCCCACACTGATATAAGGTATTTGGCTTTCAGGCTTGGTTCTTATGAAGATGCTGCTCTGGAAAATTGCTCTGAGAGAACTATAAAACATTTTGTATTGATATTGACAAATATAGTCTAATTTATGTTGCAAAGTAATACAAAAAAACTGCAGTGAAAAATATATTTAATAATAATAATTAGGCGTTCAGAAAACATTGTGTAGGCTAATAACTACATAATGATATCGTAATTGAAGACTTCAGATGCAAAAGCCTCTAAGTGCCGTCTGAAATTTTCTTCTAAAATGAACATTTTTATCAAGCTTGTGTGTTTAGGTTCAGTAATTTTACTTCAATGGCAATTAATAGGTCATTTTCATTGCCATTAAAGTTAAATAACTGAACATAAACATACAAGCTTGATAAAAAAAAGTTCATTTTAGAAGAAAATTTCAGACGGCACTTAGAGGCTTTTGCATCTGAACTCTTCAATTGTCAATATACTTATTGTGGCTTTTAATCACTTTCAGCTTTGTTAGTTTTATTTCTAAAGCAATTCGTTATATTTACAAAGAATTGTGAATATATCAATTCGTAGACTATTCTGACTATATGATCACTCATTCACTCACCTTTAGTGAGGAGAACAGCCATCGCGCACAGCTCGAGCTGAAGCCAAATGGAAACGAGACTGCTGTTCCGCCGCATTGGACAAAAACACTTTGCCTTTCAGATTCGCATAGATACAGACTTGATAGCCCAAAATGCTGTATTCATGTCCAAAATGTGTTCCAACTCGCTTCTTTCAAAACTTTTCGTAGCATTTTTTAATAGAAATGATCACATCGTGGTTCAGTCCTCGCTGCTCTCTTCAGGACTTCCAGATAAAAATCATCTGTGTGCAGAAAAGCCGACGCGCAGTCGTTTGATTAAAATTAAAAACCCATGTTATAGTCCAAATTCGGATGCGAAATTCTCAGACTTCACGACTATTCACATATCTCCTGTGTATACTCCGCTTGAGTGCTCTTAAATGTTAAAGGCTTGAGAATGAGAGAGCAGCTCCTCCTATTAAGAGTCATCGAGCCGCTGGGCTGTTTCATTCACACGCGTGAGTTGTGACTGTTGCCTCCCCATGTGCCCATGCACGGCTAATACAGCTTAACCCATGTTTTACAGGGAGAGCATGACTTTACTTATTTTAACTTAGTGACATTTGTGTGTAAAAATAGCCAATGTTTAAATATTTTCTCAATAAATTGATATACACACAAGTTTCATTCATAAAATACAGTAGTATATTACATATATAGTAGTATATGTAGGCTATACATATTTACAAAGCATATTTATATGACAAAACAAAACAAGTACAACTTACCCTGGTTATTCAGTTAACCCTCTGGTCCTCTTTGGTCCAAAATGACTGAAAACGTTTATGTTTTGAAATTTTATTTTATTTATTTATTTTATTTATTTATTTATTTATTTTTAATTTTTTTGCTTCATCGGAATGGGATGAAACTTGGTGACTTTTGTCCCATTAGCTATGTGAAAAAAAAAAAAATAAAATAAAATAAAAAATCAAGGACACGATTCGAATATGTTAAAGGGTCGTAAAAAAAATAGTCACACTTGGCTCCCTCACGGCCAAAAATGACCGCCATAGGAAATGAATGGGAAATACAAAAAAATACTAAAACTCAGAGAAACTTTCGGTGGTACGAACTACAAATCAGCCACTGTGCAGAAAAAAAGTGCACAGCAATGAAGGGGGGACACTCTAAAATGTCAAGAGTGCAAAATAGACCCACCCCCCTCCCCACACACACATATATATATGAACTAGCCTGACTATAACACAGAGCAAGATTTTGCAAAATTGTGAAATAAAAACAATAATTCAGCCACAAAGCAGTAAACGAACAGCAAGGAAGGCTTTTAAGGTTACGCTCTAAAACGAGAGTACAAAAAAAGACACACCCACCCAAACACAAACTCACTTAGACACATGCAGTGACACACACACATAACACACTATTATACACACAAACTGGTGTGGCTGTAACAATATGGTAAAATTGAGCCAAAAGAAGTGGTTGAAATCAGATCAGACCCAGATTTATTAAGCTGTGATAAAAACATACCTGTTAATTTTATTACATTTTTATTGAATTTTGCTGTTATGTGTAACAAAATGTCCACCTCTGTGTTCAGGTTTGACTGTAAAATTAATGCAAAAACTGACACTTGAAATCAACTTTTCAAATAAAAATATCTAAACCTTGACAAAAAGTAGTCTTTGAGAATGTCTAAGTATAAATTCAAATCCACAACTCAATAAAAAAGAAGTATTTATGTCTAAAAACACTAGATAATTGATAAGCCACTTTATATAGAACTTTACTTTATATAGGAATCTAGTGCTACACCATGGCATTACAAAAGTTTTTCTTTTTTTACTCCCACCAGATGGCACTGATCTACCTTCAAAAAATTGGATTTTAAATGCCTCTATTTTAACATGGAATACTGCTTTAATTGAATTTTTTTTTTTTTTTTTTCAATGGAAAAAAATAGCTAATAAAAATTTTATAAATATTGCATAGTATCATAAAATACCTTCAAAATTCTAAATAATAAAATATTATTGAACAAAAATATACTGCATTGTTTTGACCGTGAAGAAGCAAAGTGTGACTCCTAAACAAACAGGACCAGAGGGTTAAAATAAATAAATAATTAAATAATAATTTAAAAAATTGCATCTTTTGTTGCCTTGAGAATCAGTAGGCCTAAATGTTTGCACCTTTTGTAATAGTATCAAGTCACCTTTATTTAGTGCTTTACAATATAGATTGTTTCAAAGCATCTTTACAGGGATAAACATGAAAATAACGATTCAGTTGATGCAGAGGTCATTTCTGCTGCAAAGCAGCTCTAAAAAGAAAATTGACATTGTTCAGCTGAAGTCAGTTCAGTGCTGATTTAGTTCAATGACTACATATCATCAAAAATAATAAAGTAATAAAGTAGGTAGGTAAACCTTTAAATATAGCCTGTTGCTTTTATAAAATGGTTACTACAAATATAATTTACAAAAATTGATGCCCGTTTTTTTTTTTTGTTTTTTTTTTTTCATAGCTTAATCACAACACACTTTCTAGCCTTCTTTATTCTCATAGAGGATTTTTAAAAAGCAGCAAAACTGACTTGACCTTTAACTTTTAAACTGGTAGTAAATTCCATCTCTTTTCCTGTACTTTGCTGTTACAGTGTGAAGTTTTCTCCACTAATGTTATTGGATAAAAATTAAAACACTGCAATTGAAACTCTACTCCACAGGAGGGCTAACATGCACAAACCCACTAGCAAAAGTTGAGTCCTTGAAAGGGACTTTGAGGTTTTTAGCTCTACCTTGGCTTGGGCATGATTGCATGTATTTTTTCAATTAAATCAGACAAAGCACAAAAGCAAACATGTACCAAAACACAATGTGGTAATCTGTTTATTTCCTGTAGCTTTAAGAAACCATATACAAAGCAACATACCCATCATCTCTATTTTGAAAGTCCATTTACAGCCTATTGCATTAAAATTGGTCTAAGTTCAAACCCTGCATTAGAGGGCAGCAAAGACAAAGAACAATGGAGCAAAAACTATGAATGACATTGCAAACATCAAAGAGGAATCACCAGTTTTGCCATATTTTCACATCCTTTTCAAATACAAACTGACAAGTTGACTAAATGCTTACAGATTCTTTTTTTTTTTTTAAAGACTGGTTGATAGTTTACGTAAAAGATGAGAAAAATGCAATCACATCCTGTACTTCACCATACTCTTCTCCCACAGGTCGGCTCAGACAGTCCCAGTGGTCCTCTTTCACCCTTAAAAGATGCATTTTTGATGTCCAACCATAGCTCGTGTATAAAATACGGAGTCCTTTCATTGCATCCCCAAAAACCAGGCAATATGGGAATGACCAAACTCATTTATATGAGTAAAAAACAACTGAGCAAATACAAACAAATCAAAACAACATTAATACAAAAAGAGTCAAACAGTGCTGGGGTGCAGCATGAATAGTAATCTCAGTTAGATGTGTAACCGCACTGCAGAGAACAAGAAACATCAAAGGCAGATAGTGACAGAAACCCTTTATCAGGGTCAGAAACTCAGAAAATGTGCGTCTACCGCGTCGGCAAAAGCTTTTAAGTGCCACATCACCAAATGAGAAATCATAGCACCCATTCGTTTTTCTGCTGTGAATTAAGGAAGATCATTTATACGTCCTATATAATCTTCTGAGGGGCAGAGAATTAGCCAGTCATGCCTAACTTTTGAGAATGAGTGCTGAGAATTATATTGGGTTTATTTTAATTGGTCACTTTGATAAACGCCAGCACAGCTGGAAGCGTCCTTGTGCACAGATAGCCCTTCTAACATCATTCATAATCACTGTCAGTCAGTGGAGGATGGGGGATGGGGGATTTTAAGTCTCCAGTGTGACAGTGAAATTTAGGATCCATTAACACAGGCATAACCTTGATAAAAACAGCACATGAATCGCCAGATCCACTGCATGATTCCTCACAGGTTAGTCTGGGTTGGAGAGCGTGTTCTCTGAACACTTCTCTAATTGCCTGTGGATCTAAGAATTAAGAAGCCAAGTACGTCAAAGGACAGTGAAATTAATCTATGATCTCAGGGCTTCGTGTTGCCTAAGCACTTTTGTAAGGTTCCTATCTCTCTCTGTCCCGTTTCAGGCATTGCAGCCAGTAGATCGACTGCGAATCTGAGAGCTCGGGCTGAGAGCAGGGGTCCAAACAGCCAGGGGCTGGACTTGTTCGGAGAGAGACTGCCATGAGCTCCATAGCCACCCTCTCAAACCATGAAGGAATTCTGATTCTTTAGTTTGTCAAGTTCTTTGATCTGCTGTCTCAGAAACAGAATCCTGTGTGAAAGCAAATTAAAAAAAAGAATTCACTAAATGTCATGTAGTTACACATTGTTCATTATTTAATCTAAATCGGGGTTACAGACCTCTGCTCTCTCAATGTGGCCTGGATTTCACAAACTCGCACTAAAGAGCGAAGGTTCTTCAGCTCTGTGCAGATCTCTGACATGTAGAGGGTCCCCATATTGTGGATATCCTCACGCAACCGTGACACCTGTGTAACAGGAGAGAGGGAGAGAGGGAGAGAGAGAACTTCAACAGTTAGAGAACTGATGTTTGATCCTTTAGAAGATCGATAAACAGTTGAAGAGACAAAGGCATGTTCACACCTGCTTCTCCACATGTTCTGCAGGCCAGCCTTGAACATGCTTGATGAGATTTTCATCAAAGTGCAATGCTAGAGAAGGAGTGAAAGTGCTTTGGGTTCGAGAGGTGCTGCCTGAGGCAGGAATGCTGATGCCCGCACTGCCATTAGAGCTCGACAAGCCCTCTTGACTACTATAAAACAAAAAGAAAAAAAGATTAAAAAAAAAAAAAAAAGGAATTAGAACTATTTAAGTAGTTAACAATAATAATAATAATGTTTTTTGTTTATAATAATTATACAAGTATTATAATGTATTAAAGTCATATCTTCACCAAAATTACAATATGACATATACACTCACTGGCCACTTTATTACAGTAGGTAAACCTGTTCAACTGCTCATTAACAAACATCTAATCAGCCAATCATATGGCAGCATCTCAATGCATTTAGTAGGGGTGGGTGGTATATCAAGTTTGCATGACATGACTTTTTTTTTTTTTTACAAACGATATGGAATGAGGCAATAATGTTTAGATCAATATACAGTAGTTTTATACGAGTGGATATGAAAAATAGAACAGAGTGAGCTGTGGTGGGGAAAGTGCATATTCCAATTTGTCCTAATCATGACAAGCTTTATATTAAGGGTTTCAAAATAACTGGCAAGATATAGTTAACAGTTTAAAGCAGCTTGCCCCGTCAGATGCTCTGAGTCTGACAGATATGTGCTGACAAAAGTTATGCACTGAGGAAACACCACATCTCAAACGCATTAAACACTCAAGTATATTTTTTCTTATCTCTAAATGTAAGAAATTCATGCAAATATTTCAATTTTGCTGTTAGAAGTGGATGAGTCTTCTGCAAGCAAATCTCTGCTAAACTTCACAGACTTTCATGAACGAGCAGTGCTGCGTGCTCAAATAAAAACTGGTTACAAATGAGGTATGCAGAAGAGCATCTCTGAATGCACAACATGTCAAACCTTGAAGCAGATAGAATACAGCAGCAGAAGACCACACCAGGACACTCCTGTCAGCCAAGAAGAGGAAAGCATGGATCCATCCTGCCTTGTATCAACGGTTCAGGTTGCTGGTGGTGTAATGGTGTGTGGGATAATTTCTTGCCACACTTTGGGCCCCTTGGTACCAATTGAGCATCGTTTAAACACCACAGCCTACCTGAGTATTGTTGCTGACCATGTCCATCCCTTTATGACCAGAGTTTACCCATCTTCTGATGGCTACTTCTAGCAGGATAACACACCATGTCACAATGCTCAAATAATCTCAAACTGGTTTGTTGAACATAAAAATGGAGTTCACTAAACTCACATGACCTCCACAGTCACCAGATCTCAAAGCACCTTGGGGATGTGGTGAAACGGATCATGGATGCAGCCGACAAATCTGCAGCAACTGCGTGATGCTATTAGTGCTGGGCGGTTTGACCAAAAATCTCCATCACGTTTTTTTTTAAGATTCTGGTGGTTTCACGGTATGTCACATTTTTTTGCACTGGACCTTTATTTTGGCATATTTTACTGTCAGGAGAACAGGGATTATATTATATAAACATTGTAAGGACAATTCAAAATTAATTGTAATCAAATCAGTTCATAAAGCTAACAATTTAGTTTAAAATGTAATCAAATAATTTAATTATTTAATTAAATTAATAATAAGTAGGCTACATTTTTACTGTGCAATTTGTCATTTCAATGAAGACCTTTAAGTTTGTGTTTTAATAAAGTGTTTTATTATTATTATTATTATCTCAATTAAAGTATACTCGATTGTACAATAGTATATTCCTGTTATTTCAAGTTATACCGAACTTTTATTTCAACAGGGCCGTGAAGACCTCTGACTTCCTGTGTATATGATACGACAAATGTCTATAGTTTTATTAAACGGCGAAATGTTCATAAAGTGACCCTAAGAGCAGCTCTGCAGATGAAGTTTATGTGTATAGTGAGTGAGACAGCAGACACTGAAATCATCGCGAGCGTGCTTCAGTATGTGTAGTAGTAGACGAAAATGCGGCGCTCGTTTATCTTCAAATTTCAATAGCAGTCTTTTTTAGCTTTACTATTCACAGACACTAGTCCGTATCGATATCTGATTCAGTGTACAGCCCGACTTTTGATTTATTCATCCAAAAATTGCCAAATTCTGTGACGTTCAGCTTTATACAGTAAGTTATATTTGTGACTGGATTACGTGATTTCATCCATGTTTTCTGAATTGCAGAAATCATATGGCTCTACATGGTATTTGCAGTATTAAAGAGATCGTTTGAGTTATTGTTGTGTTATAAAGTTATTTCCATTAGTGTAAGAAGGGTATGAAGTTAATAGAACTTTGCTCTCTATATGCTCTACATAGCACTTAATTGGACATTGAATAGAGACAGCAGCTGTTTCAGCTACACGTATAGTGGTTTTTGAAAAATACGTATCGGTCTCGAAATTGAAACCGGTATACCATATGAACCGGTATGCCGTCCAGCACTAGATGCTATCATGTCAATATGGACCAAAATCTGAGGAATGTTTTCAGCACCTTTTTGAATCTATGCCACAAAGAATAAAGGCAGTTCTGAAAGCAAAAGGGGGTCCAACCCAGTACTAGCAAAGTGAACCTAATAAAATGGCCGATGAGTGAGTTTGTGTGTGTGAGATATTATATATATATATATATATATATATATATATATATATATATATATATATATATATATATATATATATATATATATATATATATATATATATATTATATACACACACAATGGATAGGTTTTATATAAATGCAATTTCTTTGTAATTGTAACATGCATGCATACATCAATTTGGTTGCAGTTCCACACTGAACTGGTAGATGGTGCTGTAAGACAACATCTGATAGGCTGCTTCTACACTGCCAACAAACAACAACAAAAAAAAAGTTCCTAATGAGAGATCCATACATTTGCCTGTGAAGACGGGGGTCGCTGAATTCCAGAGGTTTGTCAGAGCTGACTGACTGCTGGGACATTGATCCTTGTCTCTGAATTGATGCACTGACCTGAATTTGAAGAACAATAGACATCAGAGAATCTGAAGAGATGTCAATTAAATGGCAAAAATACTTAATATAAACCTACAGCAGTACAACTCTCTGAAACGTATGAACGTCATTGCATTAGATAACTAAATATCAAACCAAAGTGGCATTTCTTTAAAAGAACAATAGCAAAAGCACATTTTAAATAAAACAAAGTATTAAATGAAAAATATGGGTGTTTCTTCAGCTTTGTATGATTTTTTTTATTTTATTTATTTTTTTACTTTAAGTTAAATGAAAATAACATTAAG
This sequence comes from Elopichthys bambusa, assembly GCA_037101425.1. Taxonomy (NCBI): domain Eukaryota; kingdom Metazoa; phylum Chordata; class Actinopteri; order Cypriniformes; family Xenocyprididae; genus Elopichthys; species Elopichthys bambusa. The sequence goes on along the minus strand of CM074437.1, from coordinate 22,071,355 downwards.
AGAGTTGTAAAATCTTTCAAAAATGCCTTTTATATAGAAATCTAATTGTTTTACCCTGGTCCTAGACAAACTTAAACTAAATGTAAACAAATCCATCATAAAAATATAGAAACAAACAGAATATCTAAACCAAATGCAAAATAATCAAACCATATTTATTGTTAAAAATGACTTGTCAATTTTTCAAGAGTAACTGACCCACATCTCCACCAACCTAAACAATTTTATATCAAAAAAGTTTTGAAAATTATATTTAAACCTGCAGTCCGTAACTTTTTTTTGGTTAAAAACTATCCAAAAATCACTTTTTTGAGCAAGTACATAACCAGCCAGTGTTCAAAACTATCTCCTTACCTTAACCCGATTCACAACAGTAAGGCTGTAATAATGTTTTATAATTTCGGGTGGTACTGGAGGGTTTCCGCGGGAAATTCGAGAATGCAGCCGTTCGCCTTTGCGTCATTACGTCATGTCTGTTTAAATAAAGAACGAGTCCAAGCTAGGCTATATGGCATGTGAGGATCATTTATAGCCTTTTCGCACAGCAGCTGGAATAATTAAACATTTTAACGGCGGATTATATGGTATGACAAATTAACGTTAGGGATTAGACTGTACAGAATTTGAAATCAACAGGTAACGCTAATACACAGTAAATACAGGTGCTGGTCATATAATTAGAATATCATCAAAAAGTTGATTTCATTAATTCCATTCAAAAAGTGAAACTTGTATATTATATTCATTCATTACACACAGACTGATATTTCAAATGTTTAATGTACTCCAGCTGCAGTCCACTCTTTGTGAATCTCCCCCACATTTTTGAATGGGTTTTGTTTCACAATCCTCTCCAGGGTGCGGTTATCCCTATTGCTTGAACACTTTTTTCTACCACATCTTTTCCTTCCCTTCGCCTCTCTATTAATGTGCTTGGACACAGAGCTCTGTGAACAGCCAACCTCTTTTGCAATGACCTTTTGTGTCTTGCCCTCCTTGTGCAAGGTGTCAATGGTCATCTTTTGGACAACTGTCAAGTCAGCAGTCTTCCCCATGATTGTGTAGCCTACAGAACTAGACTGAGAGACCATTTAAAGGCCTTTGCAGGTGTTTTGAGTTAATTAGTTTAGTTTAGTTTAATTAGTTAATTAGTGTGGCTCCAGGTGTCTTCAATATTGAACCTTTTCACAATATTCTAATTTTCTGAGATACTGAATTTGGGATTTTCCTTAGTTGTCAGTTATAATTAAAAGAAATAAACATTTGAAATATATCAGTCTGTGTGTAATGAATGAATATAATATACAAGTTTCACTTTTTGAATGGAATTAGTGAAATCAACTTTGATGATATTCTAATTATATGACCAGCACCTGTACATGCAATGCTGAGGTTGTTAACATTAACAATTTGAGAACAACGTACAAAAATAATAATTTGCACGGTTTGATGTGATTTTAGCGTGATTTAGTGTAATGCTTTTTTTACTTAGTTGGTCAGAACAAAAGTGGCAGATTTGTTACTTGTTCAGATGACATTTTCTGGTGAGAATTCTTATTTTGGTCATACTTCAAATACAATCTGTGAATTATGAAGTACAGTAAAACAGTAGATTTATCCATGCTCACGAGCCGTGCCGACGCACAACCCACGTAAAGATAATTCCGCAAATAACTGCAATTGTAGGTTTCAAACAGAGATGGCAACAAAGAGGCAAAACTTGCAGACTGCAGCTTTAATAGTGTCTTTAGTACACTATTAACTGTAAAGTTATGCTCCGGGTTAGGGTTAGTTAATTTTAGGGTAATTTTACTCCAAAAATGTAAAAAAAAATAAAAATAAAAAAAATTTAATTTTGATGATCACCATCAAAGAAAGCCAATTTGGTTGAAATCACATGGAATTTCTGACTTTCAGAAAAAAAAAAAAAAAGAAACCACTTGACCCTTCACCAGGAGTTTGATTGACAGACGATCTAACCAATCATAACGCCGAATCCACCATTTTGTCCAACAAAGCAGTCAGGGGAATTAGTAGATTAACGTTGGTAGACTTGAACTTGAAAAATTATGTGTACGGACGTCTTTGTGGTTGAAATGTGGTTCATTCATGTTTATTTGATGGTATAAATGAACTAGTAAGAAGAGATGATCAGTTCATGAGCCGCTTGATCTGAGGCGCTACAGTGATCTTTCACGACACATTAAAGAGGTATTTATTGTTTAATTTCTTTAAAAATTACAAAATTTGAAATTTGAGACTTTGTTTCATATCAAAACTAACCTGCTCTGCCTTGTCTGTCGACGAGTTGTCAGCTTCCTCTTTGCTCCGCTTTGTATTTTTGCATGAGAGCGCCATGGCTTGTCGGACATAGCAACAGTAACTAAAGGGGGCGGGTCTTCGCGAACGGTCAATTCTGGTGTGACGTAAAAGTCAGGAGGACCATAATCATATGTAGTTAAAAACAAACAAACATACATTCTGGGTGTCAAACTTACCGGAACAAGTCCATAATTAATGAGATGCATAAACTACACTTGTACTTGCTCTGGATTTAAGGTAAGCATACACTACCTGACGTTTGCCCAGATTTGCAGTCTGGAAGAGTTGACTCTACTTGCCGAAAGTCAGAGCACAGAAAAATTATGTAGTGTCTGATGGCCTTTTTTTTTTTTTTTTTTTTTTTTAAAGCATATGCCAAATGGATTGAGATTTTGTTATCTAATGCAATGACTGAATGACATTCTTAAATTAAGCATTGCTTAAGTGTCCAAACACTTTCTGATGCCACTTTAACAGAAAAGCTTATAAAAACACTAACCGCTACTGACCTTTGGTTGTGAAGAGAGAGATGCGCAACTGAGCAGGGGTTTAGAGACAGCATTGGTCTGAGGCGTGCTGACTCTAGGAGACACGTATGACCTTGGTGAAGAGGCATCTGATGCTAATGACATGGGTGACTGTCCGGACTGTTGAGCTGTTCATTAGAAAAACAGTTATAAACATGGAATCCAGTAAATAATCTTACACAACTATACATACAATTAGCAACATTAAAGTTGGTGTGAGAACAAAAAGGACTTTTTAAAATGTGTCGATCTGCCAGTTTTGGATTGCTATAATTTACAATATAACTAAACTAAATTAACATTATTTTTTTCAAAATGTCTTATTCTGTACCCTAGTCTGAGTTATCCCATGTAAAATAAAGTGGCTTAAAGAACTGTTCAGCATGTTCGTGTCCATAGTCTTGGGTATGTATGAATGATGAACACAGCTATACCACTGGCATAACACAGTATCGTAAAGTATGTTCACATAGTTCCATGATAAAATGTGGATTAGTTGCATTGCAGAACAACATCAGTTAGGGGAGGTGTGGAGGGTGACTTCAGCCGTACCTTGTGTGGAAAGCTGAGCAGCTTGGGAAAGCAGAGTAGTGACGTTGAAAGCGGACGGTCCGGCAGTGAGAAGCTTATGAAGCATAGACTGTAAGGAAGCTTGTGTGACAGCGGCTGTGAGAACTTGGAGGAAGACAAAGACAGAAAAAGACACACGTAGAGTCAAAGCAGTCCTAAACAAGCAAAGCAATCTGAAAAAGGCTCTAGCCTTTCGGCTTATGGTATTTTCACCATGTGGAGAGAAGATTCCACATACTGTGCAAAAAGCAGTTGTCAAGGTGTCAAAACGGCTAAAGCACAACATTTTTAGCAGTTTGGATGAAGGCCTACTCGTAAAAATAAATTGCTACAGGTAGGTGCATTTGTATAGATTTTTATTATTTGCTTCCAAAGAACACAAAAACTCATGTAACAGGGTTGATGTCACTTATGAATGTATTCTAACAAAATTAGAGTTATGACAACATCCCACTGGTTCAAATGGGTTTGAAATCATTAACTTGTAGAGACAACTCAAGAGAATGCACCAAACTGATCATTCAAGAATTCATCAATTGACAGGTAGGGCAGGGATACAAAACTCCAACAGCCCTGTGGAGTTTAGCTTCATCCTTAATTAAATGTACCTGATGATCCAGCTAATCAAGTCCTTCAGGCATATTTGAAAGCTTCAGGTACGTGTGTTGAAGCAGGGTTGGGACTAAACTCTGTAGGAATGCGGTCCTCCAGGAACTGAATTTTAAACCCCTGGTCTAGGGAGCATCTCTTCCTGATCAAGGTATTAAGGGCTCTTTCTCTGGAGCAATAGATGTTCAGCTGTCTACTGAATAGGGTAAGGTAAAAACATTGATTTTTCCAATTAATTGCAGTCTTTATTTGAACAGTCCAAATATTGATTCTTAAAATCCCAAGACTGGGATTCATTTTTACTGCACCATACATACCTACACCCAAATGAGTAAGATCAAAGTAAATCAAAATTAATTTGAAATCTGTAGGGCTGCCCCCTAATAGACTGAAAAGAGGTTAGTCGACCAAAATTTTATTAGTCGCGGGAAAAAAAAAAATCCACAGGAAGTGGTGAAGTCACGCAGTCCGTGATAGACAGATCATTACCAGCTAGTCTATGTGGTCATTACAGTACATTGGACATCCAAACACTCACCTAAAATTCATCACCCTCAAACATGGCCTTTCATCTGAAACATGTTAAGTAGTAGCAACTTTACATGGCCGCAAGATTTAACATTAACCTAGAAAAATGTAGGCTATTCAAGTGTTTGTGCGGAGTGGGAAAGCTGAATAGTATTGTACTTACTGCATGGAGGCGCCAGTGAGATCACTTGCACTTAAAATACGGTGTCATTTTTGGTCATACAGATAAGAGTAATGCATCTTTTGAATCTGTAAAGTCTACTTTTATTTTTGTGCACTCATAATAACAAAACGTTGTGCTTTTGTAAAATAATGAAAGCAAACAGGGTGCGCTTTCTGCCGTCTCTCTCTGTGAATTTAATTGTGCAAAAAAAAAAAAGAACTGAAACTTCACATAAACTTGCTTCATAGACATGAATATCTATAGAAAGCACAAAGTCTACTTTTAAATGAACCAATTCAAATGGAAAGCAAATATTCTCAGCTTATGTAATCCATATGGAAAAAAAAAAAAAAAAAAAAAAAATATATATATATATATATATATATATATATATATATATATATATATATATATATATATATATATATATATATATATATATATATATATATATATATATATATATATATGTATGCACGTCCACTACTGCGGAGATGACCGCATCGTCAACATCACTGCAGCCGAAAATACAGAAAACACTAGTTTATCAATTAATTATTAAAATGTTAAAGCAGTCTCCTTGCCGTTTTTCATAACTGCCGGTACGCTGTGGCAAGCTTTATGCGTGCACTTGAGTGCTGGCATTAAAGTCTCTTTATTATGATTTATATGGTTTATTAATAAACGTGCAATTAGTTGACTAATCGCTTAAAATGAACGACTACTAGTTGACCAGAAAAAAATCGTTAGTCGAGGGCAGTCCTAGAAATCTGTACCCAGCCCTACCTCTGATGAATAGGAAAATCAGACAAGATTAGAGAGAAGAATAACAGTAAGCAGCATGAAAAGTACGAGGACCAGGAAAAAACTTGCAAGATCTGATATTTTTACTTTAAAGAGATTTATGCAAAAAGAATAGTTTATATTAATAGGAGCAAGATGACAAGAATGATTGATGAGAGAAGCTTAAAATTACTTTTTTACTCTGAAGACTGAGTGCGAACCATCCTTTTACTACCAAATAATTTGGAAAAACTTGAAAAATGTGGTATACTTATATTATAGGTATACTTTTTACAAGAACCAAATCAAACTTCCTTCATTAACCATAAACTGCATTTATTAAAAAAAAAAAAAAAAAAAAAAAATCTTGATTTATCATAGGCCACATTCCCACAGTTTGATACATTCAATAGGTCAATGAAACAAAAACTATCATGATTTATTATTAATTAAAAAAAACGATTAAATAATATATTACTTGTGATAATACCACTGAACTGTAAAATATAAAATGAACTACTTACAAATAATTAATTTAACAACTGTAATACGAAATACTAATATTTAATATATCTTAATATGTATTTTCAAATGTACATATTATTCAAATTCTATTAAGCTTTTATTTTTGCATTCCTCAAAGCATTTCTTTTGCTACAAATCAGATGAAATGGGTGGCGCACACTTTACTCCCAAAAGCGCGTTCTAAGCAACTGAGCCGTAGAACTGAGTCGTCACTGAAAACATCAGATCATAAGTTGTTCATGTGTGTTTAATGAACAGTGCAACGCTTCACTCTGAAACATGCGGGGCAGATGTTTCTCCAATTAAATCACAGCCGTTGTTATGTGTAGATCACACTAAGCCATATTGTGAAGCATTAATGGGGATTAGAGTTGTCAAAATACTAAAATTTTAAAAATGTGACACTTCTTAAACACCTCTGATTGGCCATTGTGTTCATGCGCTCATCGGATGTGTCTGTAATTGGCTACAGTGATCACACGGGAACGTTTGAAAGCACATGAAAGTTTTTTTTAAAAAAAAAAATCAATTTCAATTTCTAAGTGTATTCTCTTGATAAAAACAAAAACAAGTTAACGTAGCACTTAGCGATTACCTTCATTAATTTTGCCCATGTCCACATTGCTGTGGTTCATCTGCAGGGTGGCCTGCAGCGCAGGCAGCAGCTGTCGGAGGAGTGCGGGGTCTTGAAGCAGAGTGGAGGCTGAAGCCTGCAGGGCAGGAGACACAGGCACTGTGGAGGACGAGGAGGAGCTGGACGTACTGGAGGGGTTAATGGACAAAGGCTGAGAATAACCAGAGTGTGATAATGGCTTCTCCGCTAAAGCAGATTCTGAGGAAAGAAAGGGATTGTGAAACCATCAGCAAAGTGAACTATCAACATAATACAAATTGAAGGAGCCAAAGCAATTTGTTTCTGTTACTTGTACTACTGAGGGCACTTGTGGCACTGGCCTGCATCGCCTCTTGTCTGTAGTCTCTGTCTTTGGGAAAGCTGTTAACCACAGTCTTGGCACCTTCTCTCTGCCTTTGTTCTCTGTTCACACAGGAAGACTAGCATCAGTTGATGGTTGAAGAGGAGTAGAGGCAGTTACAGGAGATCTAAAGCAACTAACCTTTCCAGCCATTCTTTTGGTTTCTCCCACTGAGAGACTTCTGTCCTGCAGTTATAGTAGTACTTCTTCCCAGATGAACTGATATGCTCTGACCAGTCATCTGCTGGCTCACGGTGCTGAAAGAGACAGGAAATAATGTTGATATCAAGAAGTACAGAGCAGGGAAATCTGTCATTTTAGAGAACATTAGGAATGGAGAGGAGTCACAATGATTTATTAGTGAGGTTTTTTTTTCTTTTTTTTTCTAAATATCCTGTACAGTCGAATCGACCTTACAATTAGATCTCACGGTTTAAAATTGACCAATACATTTTTTTGTAAAATGTTTGAATTGGAATACCATTTATAATTTTAAAAGAACAAAATTCTGCTGTGAATGAGTATATTTAATTATACATTGTCATTTGAACTGAACAACCAGCAGACTGATTTAAGTGTCAGACACTAAAGTACACATCACAGTGGTCTCATGTAGACTCCATCGCAGCTTTCACTGGCCAAGCACCACCCAAGAGACATGTAAAGCAACCAATAACAGTCCATTTTGTTTCACGTCAAGTCGAGGGTGTGAAAACGTAAAGTCGATTTCCCTACGATTACAGACCGGCGCGTCTAATAACGTTGTGCAAGTTTACTGCAACAATGGTGCCGTGAACTTCACATACTTTTGAAAATCCAGTGTTCAGTTGATCCTGTTAAGCGCTCATTGTCACGGTTGTAAACACGACAGCTTTCTTCTTCCGTGAAGGGGGGTTGGAGCCACAACAGCTTTGTTTCCAGGTAGACCGTTAAAGAACGCGACACACACGTCTCCCAGAAATCCTGTAGAATTCAACCAATCAGATGACGACTACGGAACTCCTGCAGTGTTTCCCATTTTTTGTGCCTTATGCATCAGATGTTCAGCCATCGGTCCGTGACGTCTGAGGCTGAGACTGACATCACAATAACAATTCTTGGTTTATTTGGGATCAAACATAAGTGGGGGAAAAAAAATAAAAAAATAAAAATAAAAAATCAGTGAACTTAGCAATAGCTCTAAACAATTTATGCACAAGTGAGTTGTTGTGAATCTTTTCGACTGACTCCTCAAAAAGAACAGTCATTTGTTCGCAAATTGGAAATCATGCCTCATATTTTGTTTATGTTGCATGCTAATTGATAATTGATAATGAAAATAATCAAATTTTTTGATGATCACTGATTAAATCACACCTGCGCACTGAAAAGATCTACCAGTCATGTCACTAGTGAATAAAGCATTTCTAGGGATAAAACGCATCTGAAATATAGTGAGCTGCCGGAGGAATAGTGCATGACCCAAGTTATCCTAAACATGAGAATGCTTCATATTAAGCACTTTAAACAAACTCATACACATAGCATATGGTTTAACGGGGCTTGTTCTGTCAGATGATTAGATAGATGTGTGTGCCGTTTAAAACATTTAATACGTCCTCCCCAGCGCATAACTTGCATTTTTATATCCCTATCTGTAAATGTTCAAAAGTCAGGCAAGTATTTCCATTTTCCACAAAGGCCTGTCCTGACAGAAAGCGCAACTTCACTTTTAGACTTAACGAACACCGATGCACATATGCATGTGCAACTGTTTAAAGGAAAACAAATAAATAAAAAACAAAATTTCATGAATTTAAATCTAATTAATTGATTATTTGAGAACACAGTTGACAGATTAATTGATTATCAAAAAAGTACCCTAAATAAATGGTTACGTAGTTTTTATTTAGTTTTTGTTGAATATCTGTCAGCTCTATTGTTGGGCTGTGTTAAGCATTCATATACCGCTAACAAACACATCTGATCTGTGTCTGGGTGACATGGCCCTAAGCCAGCTTATTAAATACAGGGCTTTCTTAACACTAACTAGCTGTTCAGACAATCCACTGACTAAACAACTTACCATCTCTGAAGTTCTGTTTGGATGAGGGTGAGAACTGGATGCATGATGGGAGTTTTCTTGTGGAGAAGAACTGACGCCTGAAACATAATTGAGACAATCAGAAACAGAAACTACTATGCATGTGAAAACCTGAAGTATTTGCAGAATATAATTTACTGAAATAAGGTAGATTTCTGGATATCCATTTAACACACTAGACTGCTAGTTTATAGGCTTGAGATGACAGTCCTGTGGCTGAGCGGTGGAAACATGGCCTCATGACAGAATGAGCTGGTCTAATCACTGCATATATAATTTTATATATAAAGTATAAAATCAGTATCACATTTGCACTCGTGCTATTCTGGACAGAAAAACGGCACTTGTGTGATTTTGCACTCATTTCTCGTGTGATATAAATTATATATATTATAATACATGAATTATAATATATATTATAATTATAATTATATAATTATAATTATATATATATTATAATACATACATGAATGAATCACTATCCCCCGGTTTCACAGACAAGGCTTAAGCTAGTCCCAGATTAAAATGCATGTTTGAGCTGTCTTAGCTAGGGATTAATTTACACAAATTAGATGAATTGTTAGCCTAATATTCCTTACCAAATGAATGAGAAGGTGTTTAATCTAAATAAATGACTAGTAGGATTGTAAAATGAGTTGATGTGATTGATAATTTATTAAATTATTAATGACTAATACAATGTGTCATCAACGCCACATCAGATACGTGCTTGTCAGAATGTGTAGGCCTACTCTTGCTGTGGATGTGCTCTTCCTGGAACAACACGATGAAAACAGCAACTAAACAATGAAATCGCAACGATTTATTAAAATAGTGTTCTCATTAATGCTATGTAATAGGACAGTCCCAATCATAGTTATTATCAGTCGTGCATTGCTGTTTGAGCTGCGCGTGCTGAAGCGCTAAATGAACACTGGTAAACTGGAGCACTTTGCTAGCGCATTATTTAACTCAATGAAAACGCATCCTATATGGGATTAATCAGATATATACAAATTAAACATAATATTACAAAATGACGTGAATGTACAAGCGAACCTGAACTAAGTCATGTTGTGGATAGGCTCTTCCTGAAGCAACATGATGAAACAAATAAACAGAAACTAAACCCAAATAATGTTTTATTACAATATTGTTCTCTTTAGAATGTTATGTAATATGACAGTCCCAATCATAGTCATTAGTCATGCATTGCTGTTTGAGCTGCATGCGCTGAAGCTGATCACTGGCACACTTTACTACAGCGTTAATTCTTAACCAGATGCATCCTATATGAGAAATCAGATATAGATAAGCCTATACAAAATAAACAATATTACAACTTACATTTGCACAAAACAAAAGGCTGCAATTGCACACTCAATCTGATAGTCATGATGAAGGTGTAACTCTAGCTGTAAAATGGTCCCAAACAACTCCAGCGCGCTCGCTTAATTTTAAATATGCTAAAAAAAATCATTTGTGTCATCAATCAACTGTATGAAATGTCAGATGACCTACGTAGGTCTAGGGCGGGGCAAGTGCGTTAAATATATGAGCACTATCACACAAGTAGCCGTGCAATATGGCGGTTGGATGAGGGTGAGAACTGGATGCATGGAACATAAGACTCAAGATAGAATGAGCTGGTTTCCACCGATGTCCTAATTGTTGATCACTGCATATAGTTTTAGACCTTGTGTTTTTTTTTTTACATTTTGGTCCAATTGTGACAAAAAATAAATAAAATAAAAAAGTTAATTCTCACTAGCCCTTAAGCCAAATCTGTTAGCTCTGGAACAATAGATTAATAAGACCAAAAGATTGCCCGTTTGATATACCCAAAACAAAATATGCCTCATGTTTAAACACTATCTACATAAGAGACAGTGGCAAATTCCTGAAAGACTGAAATGAAGCTGTTCTCTGCAGGTACATGAGCACTGAACGGTCGCTGACCGCCTGGAGCTCGCATCTCCGAAAGCTTCTAAACCAATTTTTAAATAGGCGCTAAGTTTAAATATAAATCTCATATTTGGGGTCTTTAAAACTGACTTTTAAAAAAAAATGTATTTGTCATTGAATCATTCATTCAAAAAATTCGTTCAAAAACACTGATTCATCCAGCAATGAAACAAGTATTTATTACTGAGTCATTGAATTCATTCAAAACCATTTTTTAAATAATTCATTTTTTTCATTTTCCAGCAATTAGAGTCAGCAATTTATATTTTGTCAGAACCTCTAGTAAATTACATGTTATTTTGTTTGGTTGTATATTCAGAATCGTGGGAGAATCGTGATGTCTATTTGAAACCAAAAAAAAAAAAAAAAAATAGTAATTCTCATTTTATCCAGAATCGTGCAGCTCTAAAACCTACGTAGGTTTGTGCAGGAAGTAAGTCTGGAATTACAGACGACTCGTTTTAAGCACTTCAAAATCGGTTCTTTCTTTTGAGAGACAATAACTCCATTTGTTGTACTCTTTGATCTTTGAAGCTTTGCAGACCTTTTACATTCACAAAGAGCTATATTATACACTGCATAAAGGTACACGAAGGTAATATCTGAAAAAGCATAATGGGGGGACTTTAAGTTTATCATAAGCACTAACTGATAACTGTACTATATTTCCCCATAAAATCCAAAAAGTGGGTTATATGCAGAATTTTTTTTTAAATTAAAAAATAAATATAATTCCCCATATATGATTTTTTTTTTTTTTAACTGAATAGGATTTTAAGGTTCTAGGGAATTAAGAACAACCTTCAAATTACATTAACTATATGCATATGGAACCACTCTTCACTCATGTTCTTACCGCTGTCCCTCTCACGAGGCCGGTAAACGTGGAGTGCTTTCGTTTGACTGTGCCCTGTTCCGTCACTGTGCTTGTTGTCTGGACTGTCTGATCGCCGCAGCATTTTAGTTGGTGGTGTGGAATCTGACGGGTCTCGCATCTTGTCATGGCGATGGTCATTTGCTGAGTGACTCTTTGACTGATATTTGACAGGCTGGAAAATACAATGCATAAGAAAAGGACAAACAACCTTTTTACAAAGACCACTGAACTTTTATTATTGAGGAAACAAGCAGGTGTAAATGCTTTTATTATTAATATTATTTTAATATTAACTAAATGAACACTTGGAAATTATTTTACTACAAATGTTGTTAAAGAAAACCTGGTGCTTTTGAAAAAAACTCATATAGGATGTTCATTAACCAAAACTAGACAGGGATCTAAATGATCTACACTCTTATCTGTGTTTGTCAAGTTCACCAAGTCAATTCACAATAAAACGTGATACTGTATATGATAAGACCTAAAAGTAAATGAGAATTGTGAGCGATTATCCATTGGTTGTGAATCCAATAATTAGGTTAGCTGACTATAAAACAAGCTATCAAGCTGAGACGTAAGCTCTCTAATCAGACTCTTTATAAGCTAGTAGTCCATTTATTCTATAGAGTAATTTGCCAAATATAGATAATTGAACGCGATTAACTACAAAAGTATGACGTGTAATGTATATCATAGTTTCAGTTAGCAAGCAGGAACTAGGCCTGTGAGCACTAGTGTTATGCTAAAACCGGCTAATCCAATTTTGACACTATTTCGGCTTCACTGCCAAATATATAACTACTTTCAAAGATAAAATACTTATTTGTGTACCTGGTAGGATTGAGGATCTCTTCGATCATTACACCTGTGAAAGACAAAAAAGTTAATATAGTCAGAAACGCGCTCTGCTAGCCAGCTACAATGCTAACGTAAAGAAATAAAAACAACTCGCTATCAGAGGTAAAACAAAAACAAAAACTACTTTGAATCAATTTCCTCAATATGATACGCAGTTAGTTTAGGCTTTAAAAGAATAGCTGAAGGGTGTAAACTGGAGGTAAATGTCTGTTTACCCATCATTGAGTCTGGATGGATTCGTTGCATGCATTACCATTAATGCTGCAATGATGTGGAAGTGAAGTGTTACTACTGAAGCAGTTCTGTTGAACTACAGCTCTCTTTACTGCTACTGTCTGCAAACACACACTATTATATCGGTAAAAGTAACCCTGCTGCAGTGCTGCTTCGCTATTCGGGAAAGAGCTGACGGTCCATCGCTTCGTTTTGATCGCGACTGCGCCCTGCAAGTGCACGAGCAGATCAGCACGCGACGTGCACGAGCAGATCACTGCAACCTGTGCTCGCGAACCGACAAACGTGAAATATTTGCTAAACCTATTTGAATAAAACCAAAAGAAATGAGAAAAAAAAAAAGATATAAGTACAAATCCAATTAAGTAACTTTTTTTATGTATTTGAATTTCTCCATAGATAGGCTACAATATTCAATAGTTACAGAAAACAATATATATGACGCCATTCCATCTGTCGTAATATAGGACTTCCTGATGAAAGCAAACTTGACTGAGTAGGCCTATGCTCTACTGGCTACAACGAGGCTAAAGGCGCACCAAAGGTGCATTTGATTTTATTTTCTTCTTAACCACTAGATGGCACAAAAACCCAACGCAGCACTTTCCAATGGGATGAAAGACTCAATGATCTACGAATGCATGCACAATTATCCATGAACTTGATAAATGTTGCAGATATGTTTTAGCTATCCACAACCAAATGCCTTTCAACTTGCGTGTGCAAAATTCAGAATTAAATGAATGTGCAGCAACAGTAACAAATTTTGGTCATACCTTTTCATTACTCAAAAACAATTTTTATGTTGGTAACTTGTATCTGTGTTCTCCTTGTTAATAATCACCATGTTTTTACAAGCAATGTTAGTCACAACATTGATTGAAACATTAGAAGTCAAATATTACATCTGCCCCCATATACAGGGGTATGTTGTTTTTTTGTTTTTTTAGTCTTTTAAAGTCTCTTCTGCTCACCAAGGCTTCATTTATTTGATCCAAAATACAGCAAAAACAGTAATATTGTGAGATATTTTTACAATTTAAAACAGGGGTGTGAACGGTGATTCTGGAAGGCCATTGTCCTACAGAGTTTAGCTCCAACCCCAAAAAAAACACTCACCTGCCTGTAACTTTAGTAATCCTCAAGACCTTGATTAGCTTCAGGTGTGTTTAATTAGAGTTGGAGCTAAACTCTGCAGGACAATGGCCCTCCCACCCCTGATTTAAAATAACTGTTTTCTATTTGAACATATTTTAAAATGCAGTTTATTTCTGTGTTGGCAAAGCTGAATTTTCAGCATCATTACTCCAGTCTTCAGTGTCACATGATCCTTCAGAAATCATTCTAATATGCCAATTTGCTGCCCAAGAAACATTTATTATTATTATCAATGTTGAAAACAGTTGTGTACTTTTTTTTTTTTCAGTATTATTTGATGAATAGAAAGTTCAAAAGAACAGCATTTATAAAGCGTTTGCAACATTATAAATGTCTATATTGTCACTTTTGATCAATTTAATGCATCCTTGCTGAATAAAAGTATTAATTTCTTTAATTTCTTTTTAAAAAAAAAAATACTCTTATTGACACCAATCTTTTGAATGGTAGTGATAATGTTACAAAAGCTTTCTATTTTATTTTTCCTATAGCTTTCTGTGATAATTTTCTACAGCTTTCTATGATAATCCTTGAAATAACCAAATATACTGTGAAACAAAGGCCTTGTTCATGTATTTCAGTTTTGTTAAATGTAATTTAAAAAAAAAAAAAAAAAGTAAAGTATATTTGGGGTAAAAGGTGCCCCTACTGTCGGAGTTAAAGGTACAATAATTGACGTGATAATGAAACATTTCCTGACATGAGGGTATTTACTAATCTCTATATTTTATAGACTAATGATCATCATAATATTTAAAAAATACTGTATTAATCATATGATAGGCTATAACAAATAACATTTTTTTTAAATAAATAATATCTATAAATAATAAATAATATCACCCCTGTTCTACCATAAAAATTAACTTTCTGAAACTCTGCAAGAAAATATCTTCTTAAAAATGCAAAGATGTAGTCAACAAAATGTAATAATATAATTTTTAACGAATATTAACATTTGCAGAATTTTTTAACTCAACATACATAGATTAAGAACGGGGACTGTGTAGAAGGGGCCCAGTGGCCAGGAGGGCTGGAACGAGATTTCTATGTGAAAAAAAAAAAAAAAATTCCTGCACTCTACAATACACTGTGGGAGTATTGAAAAGCACATTTTCCTTAAATCTCAGCACACAGGGACTCTTTCACCTAGATATTATAATATAGAGACTATGTCTGTTCCCCGAACTAGTAAATACAAAAACCTCCCAAACCCATTTTAGGGTAATAATTTAATTGATGTCCAACAAATAAAAAATTATGGAGTAGAGCAAAAAAATATAATACAATAAACAAATGATAAAGCTTGGTTTGCTGATTATTATATCCCTTTCTATAAAAACACTTTTTGTAAATGATATAATCGTGTAAAAATACGACATTAAACGTGCTCTGTTTGACAGAAACCTGGCTAAAACCAGATAATTACATTACTTTAAATGAGTACTTTACTTAGTAGGATTACTGTTATAAACATGAGCCTCGTCTGAACAGCAAAGGGGGAGGTATTGCTGCAATTTATAGTAATATTTTTAGTATTACTCAGCAGTCTGGTTTCAAGTATAATTCTTTTGAAGTGATTGTGCGTTATGTAACGTTATCTAGTGTAAGTGATAAATCCCATTTGACATTTGTACTGGCTACTGTATACAGGCCACCAGGGCACCACACAGACTTTATTAAAAAATTTGGTGATTTTCTATTAGAGTTAGTACTAGCTGCAGATAAAGCCTTATTTGTTGGTGATTTTAATATCCATGTAGATAATGAAAAAGACACATTGGGTTGGCATTTACAGACATTTTAAACTCTACTGGAGTTAGACAACAAGTGTCAGGACCCTCTCATTGTCATAATCATACTTTAGGTTAAAAATTGACACATGGAATCAATGTTGATGCCGTTGAAATTTTGCAGTAGAGTGATTTCAGATCATTATCTAGTCTTGTGTATACTCCACTTAGCCAAGGCTGCAAAACCAACTCCTTGTTACAAATATGGTAGAACTGTCACTTAAAGATTGCTTTATAAATAATCTTCCTGAGAAGAACTCGATGTCGCAAACAGAAACTAGCAACTCTCTCTTTTCTAGCACTTTAGACAAGGTTGCTTCTTTACGCTTAAAGAAGATTAAGGACAACAGTCTAACGTCGTAGTATAGTGAGCAGACTCGCACCCTCAAGTGAGTAGCCTGGAAAATGGAAAGCAGCTGGAAGAAAACAAACCTAGAGGTATTTTACATTGCGTGGAAGGATAGTGTTTTGGCCTACAGAAAGGTATTAAAAACTGCTAGGTCTGCTTACTTTGCGACTCTTTTAGAAGAAAACAAACACAACCCTAGGTATTTATTTGATACAGTGGCTAAATTAACCATAAATAGAGCTTCAACAAGTTCAGACATTTCCCAACACCACAGCAGCAATGACTTTATGAGTATCTTTACTTGTAAGATTGATACTATCGGAGAGATAATTATAACCATGCAACCATATGTTAAAGTATTGCATCAGATAGAGCACTGTAGACCCCCTAAGGAATGATTCCAATCTTCTTTTTTTCTTTCTTCTTTTTTTTTTGCTATAGGAGAGGAAAAATATTCTAAACTTGTCTCAGTCATAAGTCCTCTTCTTAATATTATTAATTCATCATTGTCACTAGGACAGATCCCAAAAACTTTCAAGTTGGCTGTTATTAAGCCTTTCATTTAAAAAGAAAAAAAAAAAAAACTTGATCCTAGAGAATTAGTTAACTACAGACCGATCTCAAATCTCCATTTTCTGTCAAAAATACTAGAAAAGGCAGTATCTTCACAATACAGAAATGGTATCTGCAAACATACAGTGGGTACAGAAAGTATTCAGACCCTCTTAAATGTTGCAGCCATTTGCTAAAATCATTTAAGTTCAATTTTTTTCCTCATTAATGTACACACAGCACCCCATATTGACAGAAAAACACAGAATTGTTGACATTTTTTTTTTTTTTTTTTTTGATTTATTAAAAATGAAAAACTGAAATATCACATGGTCCTAAGTATTCAGACCCTTTGCTGTGACACATCCTTGAGATGGTTCTATACCTACATTTGAGTCCAGCTGTGTTTGATTATACTGATTGGACTTGATTATACCTGGACCTGTCTATATAAGACCTTACAGCTCACAGTGCACATCAGAGCAAATGCGAATCATGAGGTCAAAGGAACTGCCTGAAGAGCTCAGAGACAGAGTTGTGGCAAGGCACAGATCTGGCCAAGGTTACAAAAAAATTTCTGCTGCACTTAAGGTTCCTAAGAGCACAGTGGCCTTCATAATCTTTAAATGGAAGATGTTTGGGATGACCAGAACCCTTCCTAGAGCTGACCGTCCGGCCAAACTAAGCTATCGGGGGAGAAGAGCCTTGGTGAGAGAGGTAAAGAAGAACCCAAAGATCACTGTGGCTGAGCTCCAGAGATGCAGTCGGGAGATGGGAGAAAGTTGTCGAAAGTCAACCATCACTGCAGCACTCCACCAGTCGGGGCTTTATGGCAGAGTGGCCCGACGGAAGCCTCTCCTCAGTGCAAGACACATGAAAGCCCGCATGGAGTTTGCTAAAAAACACCTGAAGGACTCCCAAGATGGTGAGAAATAAGATTCTCTGGTCTGATGAGACCAAGATAGAACTTTTTGGCCTTAATTCTAAGCGGTATGTGTGGAGAAAACCAGGCACTGCTCATCACCTGTCCAATACAGTCCCAACAGTGAAGCATGGTGGTGGCAGCATCATGCTGTGGGGGTGTTTTTCAGCTGCAGGGACAGGACGACTGGTTGCAATCGAGGGAAAGATGAATGCGGCCAAGTACAGGGATATCCTGGACGAAAACCTTCTCCAGAGTGCTCAGGACCTCAGACTGGGCCGAAGGTTTACCTTCCAACAAGACAATGACCCTAAGCACACAGCTAAAATAATGAAGGAGTGGCTTCACAACAACTCCGTGACTGTTCTTGAATGGCCCAGCCAGAGCCCTGACGTAAACCCAATCAGCATCTCTGGAGAGACCTAAGAATGGCTGTCCACCAACGTTTACCATCCAACCTGACAGAACTGGAGAGGATCTGCAAGGAGGAATGGCAGAGGATCCCCAAATCCAGGTGTGAAAAACTTGTTGCATCTTTCCCAAAAAGACTCATGGCTGTATTAGATCAAAAGGGTGCTTCTACTAAATACTGAGCAAAGGGTCTGAATACTTAGGACCATGTGATATTTAAGTTTCTTTTTTTTTAAATCTGCAAAAATGTCAACAATTCTGTGTTTTTCTGTCAATATGGGGTGCTGTGTGTACATTAATGAGGAAAAAAAATTAACTTAAATGATTTTAGCAAATGGCTGCAATATAACAAAGAGTGAAAAATTTAAGGGGGTCTGAATACTTTCTGTACCCACTGTAAATCCTTCCAGTCAGGATTTAGACCGTATCATGTATTGAAACTGCTCTCATTAGAGTTGATTTGCTTTTATCATCCGATCGTGTCTCGTCTATTAATGTAACTGGATCTTCGTGCTGCATTTGATACCATCGACCACAACATTCTTTTGAATAGGCTTGAAAATTATGTTGCCATTAATGGAATTGCATTAGCATGTTCCAAACTGTGCTTATCTGACCATTATCAATTTGTAGCAGTAAATGAAGAGGTATCATAACAATCAATATGGAGAACCGCAAGACTCTGTAC
Organism: Elopichthys bambusa; assembly: GCA_037101425.1. Taxonomy (NCBI): domain Eukaryota; kingdom Metazoa; phylum Chordata; class Actinopteri; order Cypriniformes; family Xenocyprididae; genus Elopichthys; species Elopichthys bambusa. The sequence continues at coordinate 22,052,461 of CM074437.1, read as the reverse complement.
TAAAATTGTTGCTTTTTGCCCAGTACATGCTATCCTTAGGAGATGCTATCATTAAACCAATATAACACTGATGATATTCAGCTCTATGAAACTCATACAGGTTTGGAACAACTTGAGGGTGAGTAAGTAATGACAAAATTTTCATTTTTGGGTGAATTATCCCTTAATGTTTATTGCAGTCTCAAAATTTTGGCCAGTTGTATACCTGGAATACCAAAATCAACTGGAACAGCCTTCCTAGCCTTGTTCCGGAGGCAGACACTCTTTGTCAGTTTAAATCTAGATTAAAGACCCATCTCTTTCACCTAGAATACACATAAAACACTATCACATTTCACATTAAAGGACATTTTCACTACCACTGTAGTGAAAATGAAAATGCAAATAGATCCGTTTTGACTAATGGAACTTTGAGACAATAAACAGGCGAATGTAGTTTATCTGTGTTCTTCAAGCCATATCAGGTATTTTCATAAGAATAAAGTATATTTATAACGCAATGCAAATCAACGTAGCCTTTATCACAGTACGAATAATATAAAGTAATATATTTTCTGCCTCATTATATGTGATACATGTGATAAGAAGTCACATTCTGATGTTTTTGGGTGAGAGGTTTATTTCAGCATCGCATGGACATTATATAGTGAGTTTGGAGCAAAAACGTGGTTTCAATCAAATAGTTAAGTCACCTTTATTTATGTAATACATTGGATGTTATGGGACATGTTCCCGGTTCCGGTTGACCTAATTAATGCAGCCTAACAATCCTTTAATGGGTTATATAAATGTGATAATGTTTTACGTGTATGCCAGGTTAAAGAGGTGTGTTTTTAGTCTAGATTTAAACTGACAGAGAGTGTCTGCTTCCGAACAAGGCTAGAAGACTGTTCCAGAGTTTGCATGCTAAATAGGAAAAGCATCTACCACCTATAGTTGATTTTGATATTCTAGGTATTATCAACTGGCCAGAATTTTGAGATCACAATGGACGGCATGGACTATAATGCGTTAAGAGCTTGCTCAAGTACCGAGGAGCTAAACCATTTAGTGCTTTTAAAATGTGTGTGATGCTATATAAGGGAGCCAATGCAGTGTTGACAGAACTAGGCTAATATGGTCATACTTCCTGGTTTTAGTAAGAGCTCTAGCTGCTGCATTTTGGACCAGCTTGAGTTTGTTTATTAAGTGTGCAGGGCAACCACCCAGTAGAGCATTACACTAATCTAGCCTTGAGGTCATGAACGCATGAGCTAACTTTTCTGGATTTGTCATTGAGAGCATATGTCGTAATTTTTATATATTTTCAAGATGGGAAAATGTGGTTTTACAGTGGCTTTGTGGCTTTCAAATGAAAAAATTGGTATCAGAGAGCACACCCAGATTCCTGACTGACGACAAAGACTTGACAGAGCAGCCATCAAGTGTACAGTATTCTAGATTTTGGTTCAATAATGAAAACCCCTGTTTTTTTCAAGAAGGAAGTAGTAGTAGAAAAATTTCTAGTCAACTAGAGTATGACATTTCGATATGATAAGTATCACCTTAGTTATTTATAAGACGTGATAGCAGCATCACTGTTATACTTTATGTAGGTGCACCTGTGGGAACTGTATCAGAAAGCCAAGCGAAGCTGAAAACATAAGATAAAAATTTAGGCCAGATGTGTACAGACATAACTATTAACAAAGTAAAAAATGGCTATATCATTGTTTGACATTACAATGAGTGTTTACTGTTTACAGAGAGAATACTTCAACTAGTTAGTGCGGACTAGTATCTTAACATCCTATTATAATACAGATAGAGCACTCTCCTGTAATAATATAAACGCAGAGGAAAAAACTGTTTGTTTTGTATGTTGTAAACTCTCATGTTAGCCGAGCACAAATGTTAATAGCTGATAATGCATTACACTTTGTAAACAAAAGTCATGCTCCATCCTTGATCATTACTCCAAGTAATAAGACAGACAAGCTGCATTAATTGACACATTTTTAGACAATATTGGACCCACATCTGAACAGCAGAACTACAGAAACATGAGTTAGCCGGTTAGCAGGAAACAGACTAGGGTGTACGTTACACAACATAACATACAAAACTACGAATTTTGAACGATCGCTAGAAAATATAAACATCAATTATTAATCATACTTACAGGTTGAGATTCAGAGGAGCAAGCTGGTCCAAATAAACGGGGCATTGATCCATATTTTAAGACCAAGCATTTTGTGAATCCTGCGTTAAACTCCCAGAGGTTTGAGAAGCACTCGTCAGTAAAATGACAGGAACACAACAAAAGATTGTACTGCTGTGGTATTGTTGAAAAAATTAATTTTCCCTGCCGTCTGCGTGCACAATAAGTTGGCGGACAATATGCTAATGTTTCGTTGTGACGTAACAACGAAATGGCTTGGGATTCGTTTACAAACGACTCATTAAAGTCGACTCTTACTTTTGAGAGACAATAACTTTATATACGGTGCACTTTCAGGTGTAAGTCTTTGCAGGAGGTTTTCATTCACTTAGAGCTATGTTACACGCTACATGAAAGGTAATTTTCAAAAATCCATAATAGGGGCACTTTAAGCTAACATTCTAGCTAGCCCTTATGCAGCTGTTACCAAGAGCATTTGTTGTATGACTAATTTTGAAAAGTGAAGATCATTAGAATGTTTCTTTTTTAAATAGCTACATTAGGTTACACCAACAAAATTAAGCTAGAGGTTAGATCAAGTAGAAATAGCATTTTAAGGTAACACTTGCAGCTTAAAGGTAGGGTAGGCAATGTTTTTCATAAATAGAAGTGTAAAATGTACTTATAACGTCTGTGGAAGTCTCCGGACCAAAATGTTTGTCCAATCAATGCATTCGGTCCAAATGCAATAAGAGGATGTCAGACATCACACATCATCAGCGTGTTTCATGAGGCAATGCAGAGCTGTAGACAGACAGTCACCGAGCACAGCAAAAAAACAGCAGCCACCTTCCTCCTGAACCAAAACAATGAGGGTTCATGCCATAACTACCGTGATGAAGAGATGGCAAACCATGAAGTTCTACTCAGTGCAGTTCACATCCTCATACTGGGATTTATGCATTTCTATGGAAACACTATCAATGGCAAAATGAATCTGCAGCAGTCAGGTGGTGCAAGTCAGTGTTCTTTAAGTGTTTTATGTTCATTATTGAAATGTTATGTGCTTCGAACCATGAGGTAATTTAATGCCATCCCTCGTGATGGTTTGCAGAATCTGCTCTGGCTGTGGAGGAGGTGTGGCTTTGGAGAGCGCTGTGAGGGGAGGTGGCGGGATCTTCTGATTTCAAAACTAGCATGCTATTGCTAGCCTGTCTGAAATTGCCTACCCTGCCTTTAACACTTTTTAATAGTGTACCGTAGATTTGCATAATGCTTTTGCCTCTGCTGCCTCCTTCATTTGAGGCAGTGCACCCCTTATAGTTAGATTACCTGAAAGCTATATTCTACTTAAAATATTGTTGTTGGTTTATTAGTTTAGTTTCATTGTAGTAAACTATTCCAGCTCAAGGGAGACATGGGGAGATAGAGTTCTTTCTAGAGTTCTTCTCTAACTGGTCTACAAGGCCATATTATCAGCTTTTTACTTAAAATAGGTCAGTAAATAAATGTTGTTGTTTTTTTAATGTGCCTTTTTGTTTGTTGCAGAAGGTTTATTTAAGGTTCATTTGTGCTACAGCATGTGTGAGCTAAATAGGTCAAATGCTCTGCTGCATTATTGAGTGTCTCTGCTTGTCTGTTTCATTTAGGTCATTATTGATGATTATCAATCTGCCTGAGAGTCTGTGAATGAGCCAGTGTCACTCTTTTATTTTTCATGCAGAGTTCAGAAGTAAACTACCAGGCAAGACCATTATTGGAATCTCATTCTGCAGGCCAGGTAAGCTTTCAAATATAGCATGTGTGAATTCTGATACTAATAACAAAAGTTATTATAATAATATAGTCACTCCCGTTTATAGGGTCTTGCGAGAGCAGATTAATATAGTAGGATAATTAGCATAAATAGCATAAATGCAGACATTACCATGTTGTTTCATATATGTTGGGTCACACTGCCATTCTCAATCCTGTACCAAATGAACTGAGTATCGATACAACAGTGTATTGAATCCTACAAAATTAAGTGTGCTATTGCAGTTTTCCCATATTTAAACTACGTGATACTCTACTCAATTACAAAGAATATCAATGATCTCACAAAAGAAACTGTTTATATTAGTATAAGTAAATAATAACATTATACAATTATAATAATTACATTTCTTTTTGAGGCTGAAATTTAATAAAATAATGGTTATTTGTAATAAGAAAAATGGGATGAATTTAAATGGAGCTGAATGCACAAAAATGTGTGGAAAAGCAAAATCAAGCAAAAGCAGTAGCTAAAGATAAAGATAAAGATATTTACAATCAATAAAGGAGCAATATGTATGGTTCCAATTATAATATTGTAAAACTCTTACTATACATTACCGTTCAAAAGTTTGCTGTCAGGAAGATTTTAAACTAGATTTTAAAAAAGATTTATAAAAAAAAAAAAAAAAAAAAAAGCTCTCTAATGCTCACAAAGGTAGCATTTGTTTGATCAAAAATACAAAAACTGTAAAATTGTGAAATATTATAACCATTTAACTGTTAAATGTTTATTTAACTGTTTTCTATTTGAATATTGTCAGGATTATGCTTTGTGTTCTTGTGACCTAGTTTTCATGTCTGTTTCTTTCTCATACAGTTCACCTGTTGTTAATAAATTAACTCATTAGTTCCCTTGTTGTAGTATTTATACTTCAGTTGATTGTCCGATCTCGTCAACGTTTTACGTCTGTGTAGCTATGGAGTACTCGCTGTTTATCTCCTAAAGCCTGAGATACACTGCACGATTTTTAGCTGTCCCAGACGAAAGATTGCCATCGTGGCTCTTAATCGGTGCTCCTATGTCGTACAGTGAGAGGTTCAAAGACGGCCGTTTTCCCGGTCTTACGACCAAAGATAGCCTATGATCATTTTCTGACAGTGTCAGATTTTCAGTATGATCAACGCACAGTGTATCTGCTGCTACGACCTGCGTCTACTGACCAGCCAATAAAAATGCGACATGAAATCAATGCGACATGGCGCCAAAACTGCTTACCTTTAAGCTCTTTTCCCTTCTTCTTTCGCCGCTTCCTTTTTTTCAGCACACATAAATACTACAACTGCCAAAGTGTGATTCACCATGGTCTTTTTGGTAACCACTAGCGCATGCTGATGACGTTTTATTCTTCTATAGAAACTTGCATCTTAGCTCACAGTCAATGGGTGTCATCATCGTACAGTCTACATGCTTGTCCTACCCAAGTTTAATAGATCCATGTCGCACAGTGTGATTTGTAATGATCTTATAGGATTGCTAAAATCGTGCAGTGTATCCCGGGCTTAAGTTTCCCTGTGGGACTGTTTCATTTGACTCTCATTCGGTGCGCTCCTAGCACTCATGATACGTAACAAATATATTGCAAAATATATTCCTGTGATGGTAAAGCTGAATTTTCAGCTTCATTTACTCTAGTCTTCAGTGTCAAATGATCCTTCAGAAATTCTAATATGCTGTTTTGTTGCTCAAGAAACTTTTCTTATTATTATCTATGTATTCTTGTGGAGACTGTATGTATGTATGTATGTGTGTGTGTGTATATATATATATATATATATATATATATATATATATATATATATATATATATAATTTCTTAAATATAAAAGAACAGCATTTATTTGAAATTTAATTTTTTTGTTGTTGTTGTTGTTGTTGTAACAGTATACCCCCCAGTTTCACAGATAAGGCTTAAGCTATTCCTAGACTAAAATGCATTTTTGAATGCACTTGCATTGACATATCTTAAAATATGTCAGAGCCATTGTTTTGTCTCAAGATGAACACCAGTAATGATTTTTCTAGGGTACATAGAAATTTGTCCCTAGATTTTTCTAGGGTAAAGCTCCTAGCTTGGTCTAAGCCCTATCTGTGAAACCAGGCCTACAGTAAATGCCTTTACTGACATTTTTTGATGCATTTAATGCTAATCCTTGCTGAATGAAAGTAAAAAAGTAATTCTTACTGACAATGAAGTCATCCACTAAAGAGCTAGAGGAGAAATATTTACCACTAGATGAAATTATTCTCATATATGAAACCAATGGAAATTACACAATTATAATCTTTAGGTTTGGTTTATTTTTAGATATTATCATGATCTTCAAATATTTCAACTAATATCTATATTGTCACACCCTCACACCACATGAACTTTCAGTTTGTCTGTTTTCATCTGTCACATGTGCTCCTTTGTTCTAGTTTCCCGCCACAATCTGTCACCATGGACACTAATCTCATTCATCACAGATGTTAGTCATTTTAGTTAATCGTCTGTATATATAAGTCCAGTTCTGTTGGTTTGTCTTTGTTGGGTCTCGTATCTTACTTGTGTTCCTGCCTGGATTCTGTATTCTCCTGTTGGATTATCAAGTAAAGACTTATTTGAGAATTATCTTCTTTGTCGTGTGTTTATATACTACCAGCATGTTACATATATAATGCTTAAAATGTTAATTAAATCATTTTTTCTTTGTAAGCAGGGTCTTCATCTGCTGTCTTATATCATCACCAAACCACAGAGTAATGATAAACCCATCATCTGGACCAGGAGGTGAAAAGGATGTTTAAGGGTCATGAATGCATATAGTGTACTGTATCTGTTTGTAATCATCATGTTTTAGTTTTAATACAGAGGGTGAGAGTTGCAATTTTTTAATTAATATTAGAAGAGGATAATATTTGAATGAGACATCATAAACATCCTTCAATTACACATTTGTTTGCTCACTTAAAGGAAAGAAAATGCATAATAATAGAGATTAATAGTTTACAGAATAGTAGAGACTAAAAGACTGTTTATCATATACCTCTCCTTCTTATCTTCAGGTGTGTGTAGGTTGTTCGCCTCTTTGCTTTATGGGCTGGAGTCTCACATGGACACCTCAGAGGATAGCACTTTTCTACAGGACCTGCTCATGGGCAATACTCTGCATCTGCTTATTAAGGTCAGATTTTATTTTAGCAGCAACCAATATATGAGTGGTGTTAGCCCACTTTAGCGACTGCTGTTTGCTAGTGCTATGGCTCAAATTGGGTGAAATTTAGATCAAGTTGTTCCATTAGCTTGACCATAAAAAGATACACCTGCACCTACACATGCGTGCATTCATTCATTCACTCACTCAATTATTCACTGATTTGGTGACTCGCTGACTCATTTATACACTTTGTCTTGCTCTTTTACTCACTCACTCATACATTCATTTATTCACTCAGTCAATAATTTGTTAATGTATTCAATGACTTGTGGCTGGAATTCACTACACAGATTTTTGCCCTGATTTGCAGTCTGGAGGTATAACGCGGGATGTTTCAGAAACAAGGAAGAGTCGAATCCAAACGCCACAAAATACATTTATTAACAAACATAAATCCAGGCACAAGGAGACATAGGCAAAAAAAAAAAAAAGAGAGGGAAAAAAATAAAACCGTAGACATGGAGCAGAATAAATCCCAACATGGGACAAGGCAGGCATAACAGAACTGAATAAAACACACACGAAAATGTCTTATTTTTAATCAACAATTACAATTTGAATAATAAGACACTATATAGAGCTGTTACCAATCAATTGAAATCCCTAACAACACAGTTCATCTTTACACTGCTGAGGTAGAACAGAAGTTGCATCTGAATTGATACAATTACATTTGTTTTTGTTTAACTTGTTTTAATTTTGGTTAAATTTTTGACACAATCCCATGTTGATTACTGACCCGGCACAACAGTAACAAAATTAATGAAATTAGAAATAAATTATTGATTGCATTAGAAGCAGGAAATTTTACATCCAATCAAATGAATGATGTTAACAAAGAAATCAAACAATGCAATGGCAATTTAGCGATATCCCCGCAGTTGTGGTCTTGAAATAAAATCCCAAGTCCTTTTAGTCTGAGACCAAGACAAGACCACTTTCAAAAAATGGTCTTAAGACGGGTCCCAAGACTAAGACCTTGGCTGCGTTTAGAATTGGCATTAACATGCGACCTGTATCTGGATGTTGTCCACACACGCATTGAAAAGCCAAGTGTAAACGCGTTTGTGATCGGAATGTTATCCAATCAACGTGTCCTGGTTTGGAGGTAGTCGAGGACACATTGTGGTCGGATCTCAGTGTAATGTAAATGTGATCCAGCCATCGTATCTACATTCAGAGGGCAACGTCATTTAAATCCCCGCCCAGTCTCTCAGTGTGGCTGTCAGAAAATAATGGACAGACGCAGTTTTGACAAGAATTTAAACTTCTTTGAACTTTTCAATAAATGTCTGTCTTTAAAACAGTTTATTTAGACTTACATGATACCTTGTGTGTCATTTTTCATTTTAATTGTGCGACATTATCTAAACGAGGCGATTGTGTATGTTTTTATTTCTTTCAGTTTATTAATCTCCTAATATTGCACGCTATAACTTTAAACCTGGATGATGTGACTTGTTTAACATGATCAACCATGTTATTTTTCAACTCTGGAAGTATTTTTTCATTAAAAAAAAATAATAATAATTTGATCTAAGACTGGAGATGTGCATCGGAAAGTACAGCAAGTGAGTAAAAGCAATAGGACATTGTTTAATTTGTATCGTCTTTAATCTGGTGTCGTATAGCCTAAGCCTAACCCTTGTTTATTTCCAATTAATGCTCTTTAATGTGATGCGTGTTCTTTTATTTCTTTAATACAAAGTGTCCGGATTCTGCCGTTACATTACACAAACATTAGGCTACAAATGCTTGCGCGCTCCTTTCAATCACAAGATTAACGTTGGAAAACTTAAATTGGTAGATTAAGTTCTCTATTTGTGATTGTACTTTTGTGGAATAAATCACAAAAATTCCATGCTGTGTGCACTGCATTGACAGAGGTTAAAGTGAAAGTTGTTTTAGCCTATGAAACCATTTGAAGCTTCTGCCTTTCGAACGCGCCTAATTGAAATATTCTGCTGGAAACAGAAATCCGATCAGTTATCCAGATACAGAGGCTACTTGATGTCCAGGAGGGTTGCGGAGAAGAGGTAGAGAAGGGGGGCCAGGCCCCTGAGGTGGAAGTGGGTCTGGAGACTGAGGCAGGGCAGGGAGCCAGGAGGGAGCCAGGGCAGAGCCAATGGATCAGGGAACAAAGGTGGAGCAGATGGAGCAGCAGACCACCACTGCAGAGTTTATGGGGCAGGAGACCCCCAAGGTAGAGCTGAAGACCACAGTGGAGCGGACGGAGCTTAAGACCATTGCGGAGCCGGCACAAATAAAAACCACAGTGGCGCTGGCGGAGCTGGAAACCATGGTGGGGCTGCCGCAACAGAGTGTCCAAAGAGTTCAGAGGCGGCTTTAGTGGCCGTGAAGGAGGTCACAGAGGGTTCAGAGATGGCCTCATTGGGCATGACAGGAGAAGCAGAGGTTTTAGAGACAGCCTTCTTGGTCATGATGGGGCAAGGCAGGCAAAACAGAACTGAACACAGCACATGAGTAAACATCTATAACAACACCAGACACCAAATAGGGGGAATAAAGTGGTATAAATACACAGAAGACTAACAATGAAACAAGAAACACTAAGAAATAATGACGGGCAGATTAACAGGAAAAAAAAAAAAAAAAACCTAAAAAAAACTAAGAAACAACCTACAAACTGATTACACCATGGCGCTGGAAACAAGAAAAAAAAATACAACATAAGTCCAAACAAACATGTAACAGAAAGAAAGTCAATCTGAGAATTTTGGGGAGCTACAGTTGACAGATTTTACAAAAAAATCATATAGTGTATGATGTTGGTTTTTTTTTTTTTTTGTTTGTTTTTTTTCTCCAACTGATTCAATTCATTTGGAGGACATATTTGATCATTTGAGCCAATTTTGGAGCTGTCGGAGTTATGTCTAATTTTCTCTGTGTTTGTGTTAGCTTGAGTTTGTTTTCACTGTTTCACTGTTTTCTGGTTGAGTTGTATCACCTGTGTCTTGTTTCTTTGATTTAGTTTGCTTGTGTATTTAAACCCTATATTTGTTCTGGTCATTGTCTGATCTCATCAGTGTGTACCGGTTGTTCTGTTCATGTTTTAAGTCTTAGTATCCTGTTTTGTTTCTTTGAGTTTGTATATAGTAAAATAAGTGCTGCATTCGCCGCAACCATTTATGACAAGATTAGACCGAACCTATGGATCTAGCAGAAGTCTGGATGTTCCTTCTTAGGGGGATCTGCCCCTCGAGGCTCATACGCAAAAGTATTTAGATCTCATCACCTTTGTCCACTATGATGAAGATAGCCTCTGCATATGTTTCCACCTGCAGAGGGACCTTGAGGGAGCTTCCAGAACTACAAAGCAAAAAGTCTTCTTCGTTAGTCCATGAAGGCCTCCTTGTTGGGTACGAGGGAATTGAAGCCCTGTCTGTACTTCAGAGGCAGTGGTAGAAATGATGTTTTCTGGACTAATTATGAGCAGTGAGGAGTGTGAAGAGAGCACTATGCCTGTTTTGTCGTCCTGCACCAAGATTGTAGCCCAACAACATATCACTTATGTCTTTGATGTTCCCTCCCTGCCTCCCACTTCCACCTCCTCTGCCTGTTCCGCGTCAGCCAGAGAGGCCGTTACTGAATCTGCCTGTTCTGTGTCAACCAATGAGACCATTCCTGAAGTTTCTACCTGTCCCATGTCAGCCGAAAAGGCTATTCCTGAATTATATGCTTGTCCTCTATCAGCCAAGGAGGCCGTTTTTAGACTTTCTGTTTGTCCAGTATTGGCCAGCCTGGTATTGGAATGCCATTTTGTAACCCTCTGCCCACACTGCCCAGTTCTTCAGCCCTGTCTTCACTGTCTCCTTGTGGACAGTTCATTGTGGATCCACCTTGGGCTTCAAGGTAGCCAGCTAGCTTAGTCCTAGTTTTCAACCCTCTAGCTCTGCTTAGTACCTCCAAGCCCGTAATTCTGCTATGGCCCATCGATCAGTCGGCTACACCTTGGCTCCTCCCTCCCTCCGCTCCACCTGGGACCATCATCCCAATGGCCCCACCAGGCTTTGGCTCCACCATGGTCAGTTGTCACTCTGACATCACCATTGACTCAGCCCTCCACTCCTTTGCATCCTTTGAGCTCTGCCTTCCCACCAGCTCGGGTTACTCCCTGGCTCCACCTGCCTCTGTTTTTTCGCCTTGGTTACTCCTGCCTTCATCTCTGCCCTGGCTCCTCCCTCCTCCAGGAGACCGTGCTCAGTCTGGCCCACATCCTCCTCCAAAGCCCCCACCCACCCTCCTCTGTTGGACTGTTTTTGATATTTTGAGGTACAAGGCCACGCCTTCTTGATGCGCTGTAAAAATTTCAGACAGCTCCAACTCAAATTTTAGTTACAGGTCACATCTAAATTGTTCAATTGGCCCAGTTTAATTTTTGTGAATTGAATTTTATCAGTTGAGGCAACAGTCTGTTAACATTGGCTCAATAACAAATAATATGTTAAGCCAACGGAAAAAATTCAGGTCATGTCTAGTTTTCTGTGTTTATGTTCGTTTGAGTTGGGCTTTGAGTTTTTAGATCAGTTTCCTTTGTCTGAGTTCATTGGTTTCTATGGTTTTTCATTGATTAATTGAGTTGTATCACCTGTGTCTCATTTCCTTGATTTTAGTTTGCTTGTGTATTTAACCCTGTGTTTGTTTGGTTTACTGTCTGATCTCTTCCGTGTGTCCCCGTTGATCTGTTCATTTTTTTGAGTCTTAGTATCCTGCCTTTTATGAAAAAGCACATTGTTTTCATTTGTCACACATCTCCTAGCAATGAGCTGCATGTTTCTGAGTTTGCTTGTTTGTATTTTGAATGACTTGAAAGTCTCTTAGTTTGTGACCCTCAATCATTTAGTATATGATGCCCAGTTTTTCCTCTTTAACCATTTGCTACTGTAAGTCAGCAAGTGTATGATTGTAATGTATTCCAGCCTCCACCCTCTCATTCATTGTCTCTTAATCATTTGCATTCTTAATATTTCACTCATTAGCTTTTTATTTTACCTCTTTCAATGTTATATAACTCATTATTTCAAATTTTCATTCATTCAGTAAGTAAGTGAATCACTCACTTCAGTCACCCACACATTTGTTCATCTATTTAATTCTCTTAATCATTCATTTATTCACTCACTCACACATTCACTCATTTACTCACTTTTAGTTATGGGCACTGGGCACACTGGCATTTCTTTAAGATGAAATCTTTTGCAAGCTGAGTTCTCCAAACACTGCAGCCAGTGCACACCCAGCATCATCATTTGCTGGCAGACAGGTCTAATGAATCCAGCACATGCTGTCTGCGACACTGAGAGAGGGGGAGGTGGGGAGGGAGGGAGGAGAGGTCGAAGGGGAAAGGGAGACCGTGATAAAAGCCCAAACACAGCTCAGCTGGACTGCTGGTGCGCTGTTCCATGAGTCACGTGGAACTGTTAAGTGTTCAGTGATCTTGCTGGATTTTGCTCTTTTAATGCTAAGAAAGGATCAGATTTTCCAATTGATCTGACTTTTTACTTTCCCTAGAGAAACTACAAAACTGCTCAAGAAAATAGTTTGAAAGCTGTTTCTGTCATACAGAAAATACTTGTACAAATGCATGCCAGAAATATGCCACAATGATAATTTTAATGCACAAAGTACTACATTATGAATACTGCTTCATGCTATATCATAAAACATGCACATACTGTACAACATGCAGAGGATATAAAATGCATTCAAGATGGAGAATTAATGAATGAAAAATTTGGGGTCAGTAACATTTTTATTTTAAAAGAAATTAATACTTTAATTTAGCAAGGATGTGATCAAAAGTGACAGTAAAGACTTTTACATAAAAATAAAATAAAAAAACTATTTAAAATAAATGCTGTCCTTTTGAATTTTCTATTCATCAAAGAATCCTGGTTAAAAAAAAAAATGCATCACAGTTACCACAAAAATATTAAGCATCACAACTATTGTCAACATTGGTAATAATAAGAAATATTAGAATGCATTAGAATGATTTGTGAAGGATCATGTGACACTGAAGACGCTGATGCTGAAATTTCAGCTCCATCACAGCAATAAATTACATTTTACAATATATTAAAATAGAAGAAAAAATATTTTTAAAATTATAATAATATTTCACAAGATTTATTTTTTATTGTTTGTTATTATTATTATTAAATTAATGCAGCTTTGGTGAACATAATAGACCATAAGCAAATTAAATAAATAAATAAAATAAAAAATAAATAAAAAATTACCAACCCCAAACTTTTTTCTAATAGTATGTATGTATCTAGGAAAGTGTATGTATTATGTCCTGTAATTTAATAATCTTTTTGCCCGTTACATTTTATTTAATGAAAATGATTAATAATTTTCAAATATTACAAACATACAATTTAGTTAATATTCTATGTAGTTTTAAATTAAAATGAGATCATATAAACCTGCAACTATAATAATTATAAAAATTCTAAAATATTTGTAGATTAATTATAGCCACAAACCACAGGACACTCCTGAGACTGATTGGAACTTCACCCACACACACCTGTTGAGGGTCCATTAAAAAAGAAAGTGTTTGTTACATTGACAAGTATCCCCTAAGAAGCAAGCTATGAATTTATTTTGTACAAAACATTTCATCTGAAATATCTTAGACCAGTATACCAATTCTCACTACACAACAAGTTCCAACTAATGTCAGAGTCCATCTCAGCAGTGAACACAAACATGCAACTAAAGGATTACACTAAGTACGCGCAAAGAGTATGTTTTTGCTTTTTCCAAGGCACTGCCATATGACTGTAAATGAAATCAGAGCTCTTTTTCAGTTGGAAAATAAGCAATTATACTGCCATTACAAACAAGAAGAAACTTTACAAGTAATGTACCATAAGAATCTGAAATAAATGTAGCATGTGGTCTGAGTCAGAATACATCTCCATAAATTGTAGTTTTTGCATATCACTAGGTTGACATAATGGCAGTTCTCTTATTGTGAAAATATTTGTTTAGACATATGAATTTAAATTATTACTATACTATGTTAGGTGTGATTTTTGGCACATGGATATGCATTAATAAACAACAAGTATCATTAAGCAACAGCAAGTCTGTAAACATACTTTATGTGAAGTTTTGTGTAGAATGTGGTCCCAAAACCTGGCCAAAATGTGTCTGGTTTTAGTGTGTGATATCATCTTTAAAAAAAAATAAAATAAAAAAAATTTAAAATTGTTTTACTTAATACATCTGTTATGAAACATGTTCCTCTTTATGAGTACTGTTAGCTGTGTGAGGGCCGTAAATACGATTACATCTTTCTTGGCTGATATTATAATAGCTTTCCCATTACTTAGGCCTATGCCACACATAAAGACCAGCCAATGGATGGACAGACAGATAAATACACAAAACTCCTTAGCTTAGTATGTATTTGACTTATATATTACCCTTTGGTAACTTTTGCTCATCAGAATGTGTGATATATTACTCACAAAAATACAGAGAAACATTTTGCTACTAGATCAATTTCGGGAGTGAGGGTCAAAGGGGTGAGCACTAACCCTCTGGGCATCGAATGGCAGCCTAACACCACTTCTCCTCTTCTCACAGGTCTATGACAGGCTGCAGAAGTACAAAGCCCAGCAGCCCACTCCACTGCTGGATAGCATATGCGGCCTGGCTCAGGACGTAAGTTCTCCTCTGGGGCATCTAGTGGTTTTTGTCTCCAGACCAGAGTGATCAGACAATCCAGTGGAGCTTGGACGAGATTCAGTTGCAGGACCTTTAGTCTGTTTAGTGTTGTTGGTTTGAAGTGTACTGGAAGGGATTACTAGTGAACACTCCAGAGTCACATAAATATGTGCTGCACATGCAGCCTCAGACACTCATTTATTTATTATTTTTTTTAATAAAATAATTTGGCAACTCCTAAGGCCAAAACTGCATTTTTGTGTGTAAATGCCCATAATGACCTGGTTTTCCCTTAACTCTATAAAACCACAGTGTATAACCACCAACATGACGAAACGGAAATATATTGTTTCAAACAAGTTTCCCGAACACCCCATTTATCTGCCATTGGTAGGGCAAACAATTAATCCCGCCCAAATCTCGCTCCATTGGTTGAGCCAATATTGCTACGTCATGCTGGTCAGAGGCCGGTCTCAGGAAATCCAATAATATTCAGTACCAGCAGCCACAGGACGGAAGTAAGGGGCAGAGGTTACACAGTTGTGCTACCTATACACATAATGTTCTTTTATTAAATATGAGCTATTTTCACATAGATTTTGATTGGATCGATATCTACAATATTTAACAACAATAATTTTTAATAAATCACTTTTGATTTAGCAGCCTAAAAATAAACATTTTCTTTTTCAAAAGAAATTTTTTCTAAAAGAGTAATTACAAAGAGGTTCGCTTCTTTTTAAAGATGGCAAGACATGTCCAGTTGGATGCAGGCAATTTCTTTCTCCCTCTGACGGGCAGTGTGTTCAGTGTTTGGGCCGTGCCCATGCTGAAGTTGCTTTTGTGGGTAGCTCATGTTCTCATTGTGAAAACATGACCATTGGAACGTTGCGGTCGCGGCTCTTTAAGAGACCGAGAGCCTCTTCAGCAGCTTCCCATCTTGGTCTTTCTACCCACGGGTATATGAGGCCTCTGCAGCAAGCACTGAGGGGGATGTGAGAAGCAAAATGGCAGTGTTTTTGCTGGGTAAATCCCAGCGAGCCTCCCATTCCCTCAGCACACTCAGTTCCCCCGATGGAGTTAATGGATGAGTTAGGCGGCTCGCCCATGGGTGAGCTTAAGTGAATGTCTGCTTCCACTCTTAAGGTGTAAGTGGCTGCAATAGCAGCGAACCACAACACTGTGGATGGCAGGACTTTGGGGAAGCATGACCTGATACTTAGGTTCCTGAGAGGCACTCAGAGGTTGAATCCTAGCTGAAATTCTCTCTAAGCTTAGACTTACAGCCTAAAAAAACAAACAAACAAAAAAAAAAAAAACAGAACTGGCTGTTCAGCTGCAGTGACCTCTTGTAAAAGATGAGTAGCCTATAGAATAAGGTAATTTTTACCCTGGGCATTGGAAGGTTATGAGTGAGCGTTGCTGCACTTGTTGTTGGCACGAGGAGGCTTGCCTGCATTGCACCGCAGTCTCTCGTGACATGGTACAGTAGTTGTGGCGATTAGTATAGGGCCGTCGAACGTGACCGTCAGAAAGGGAACAGCTCGGTTAAGTATGGTAACCCTTGTTCCCTGATAGAGGGAATGGAGATGTTGTGTCCCTCCTGCCTCAACACTGTACTGGCCGCTGAATGGCCGAGATGCTACCTCGGCTCCTCGGCACAAACCTGAAATGTGCATTGCATGCTGGCCACCCTACAGTGCTCAGTGTAAATGAGTACACCCCCTTTGAAAAGTACCATTTTAAACAATATCTCATTGAACACAAAAACAAATATGTTGACAAGACTAAGTTTTATATAACATCTGTTTAACTTATAACATGAAAGTAAGGTTAATAATATAACTTATAGAACACAATTTTCAGTTTTACTCAAATTAGGGTGATGCAAAAATGAGTACACCCCACTGAAAGTCTCTGGAGCAAAGCTACATTTTAGACTACAAATGTCTAATTTAACAAGAATTCAACCACAGGTGAGTCTAATACACAGGTGTCCAGCAGACAGTTGACTATAAAAGGGTGTTAAAACCCATTCCCATTTCATGCTGTCAGCAATGGCACCACATGGAAGAGAAATGTCACAAGACCTGAGAAATAAAATAATTTCTTTACACCAGAAAGGTGAAGGCTACAGGAAGATCAGCAAAGCTTTACTTATCAGTCAGAATACTGTAGCAAAAGTGGTATAAAAATTTTAAAAAATATGGAACTGCAACCATCACACAGAGACGTCCAGGTCGTCCATGGAAGTTAACACCTCGACAGGAGCGTACTGATGAGAAGGGTGGTAGAAAATCTGCATGCAAGTTCACTGCAGTTATCTAAAGAAGTAGAAAGCCAAACTGGAGTGACTATTTCCCGTGACACAATATGGTGTACACTGCAGAGGAATGGCATGCATGGGTGCTGTCCACGAAAGAAGCCTCTCCTAAAGCCCAGGCACAAAAAAGCCTGCCTAGAGTTTGCCAGGGCCCATGCTGACAAAGATGAAGACTACTGGGACTCTGGAGTAATGAGACCAAGATAAATGTTTTTGGAACTGATGGCTTCAAAACTGTATGGCATTGCAAAGGTGAGGAATACAAAGAAAAATGCATGGTGCCTACAGTGAAACTTGGTTGTGGCAGCGTCCTTATGTGTCCTTATGTGTCCTTATGTGGGGCTGCATGAGTGCTGTTGGTGTGGGGGAGCTGCATTTCGTTGATGGCATCATGAATTCACAGATGGTACTGCTCTATACTGAAAGAGAAGATGCTACCATCACTCCGTGCCCTTGGTCGTCGTGCACATTTCCAACATGACAATGATCCTAAACACACATCTAAGGCCATTGTTGGATTTCTGAAGAAGAACAGGGTGAAAGTTATTCAGTGGCCAAGTATGTCTCCTGATCTGAACCCAATCGAACACCTATGGGGAATTCGGTTGAGCATCACTCTCCATCCAGCATCCAGTCTCTAAAAGAAGTCATTCTTGAAGAATGGAAAAAGATAGATGTTGCACAATGTCGCCAACTTGTTCATTCCATGCCTAGAAGACTTGGTGCTGTCATTAAAAATCATGTGGGCCATACAAAGTACTAGATGTAGTAGTTTTGTTGTGGGGTGTACTCATTTTTGCATCACCCTAATTTGAGTAAAACTGAAAAATGTGTACTCTAAGTTATATTATTAACCTTGCTTTCATGTTATAAGTCAAACAGATCTTATATTAAACTTAGTCTTGTCAACATTTTGGAAATTTTTTGTGTTCATTGAGATAATGTTTAAAATGTTACTTTTCAAAGTGGGTGTACTCATTTACGCTGAGCACTGTATATACCCATATGTATGGGACGTAACCTGGCATGCAAATTCTACACATTAGAACATTTCATTGGCCTTTTCTGATACTTTCAGAGGTAAGTGGGGCTTCCAAGGATGACCCTCTTTTCCCCCCATCAGGAAACGAGGGTTACCATATGTAACCGAGATGTTCTGAGTGCTCATAAGGTTCTTTTGTTTGTTTGTTTGTTTGCATTTGTTAAAGTAAAGATATTATTCATATTAATCATATTAATTTCGTTTTCAGGGATAACTGAGGTCTTTTTGCAGAAATGCCATGATAAATTGGGCTTAAGAACCAACCGTTTTTGTTGTTGTTTGAGTGTTTGTTGTTTTTGTTTTTTAAATTATGAGCAATTTTTTTTTTAAACTATTACTTTTTTTTAAAACAAACAAACAAACAAAACATTAAAATAGAGAGAAATGAATGTTTCACTATTTCTGTTCTTTGTATTAAATGTTTATTTTAATTCCATATGGTTAAGTACAGTATTTTTTTTAACATTAAATACATTACACTCTGTGTCATTTTACGTATTATTTGTAACAACATGAGCATAAGGAAATAATAATAACATACACAGTCAAATCGGAAACACTTTACAACATGTTACATATGTTGAACTATTGAATGAACTATTGTGTTTGTATCCATTAACATTAAACATGATTAATAGGCTATGTTTTAAAAATATTGCTCATTGTACATCATGATATCTTATGCATGTAGAAACATTTTATCCTATAAAATCTAAGAAAGGATAAAGCTAGACTCATCAGTTAACAGCCTGAAGTTGGTGCAACAGTCACTAGTTGCTCCATCACTTCACTACGAAACCACAACGGACATGTAAAAGTCTGTCTTGTCATTCAGTGCGAGAGCCACTCTGCAAACTGCAGATGCTTATTTCATGTGTGTTGTGTTCCAGTATTAATGGACAAATGAGCTGTGTGTCATCTGAAGACTTAGATCCAATTGTCATTAGATGCTCCCATAAGTTTATGTTTCTATTTGATAGTCTTGGAAGCATCAAATGAATCAGTAATGTTTGCACCATCATTTTCTGGCAAAAGTTTTTTTTTTTTTTTTTTTTTACATTTATTATTATAATAAAAATATTACATTATTTTTTGTTATTACATTTTAAAACAACTGTTTTATACATGATATGAATTTGAATATAATTTGAATATATTTTAAAATGTCATTTGTTTTGGTGTTTTTCATCATTATTACTTCATACTTACAGTGTCACATGATCTTTGAGAAATCATTCTAATATGCTAATTTGGTGTTTACTACATTTGATCACATAAATGCATTTTTGAGACTTCCAAAAAACATAAAAAATAAAAAAAAATAAAAATTGTAATGATTCCAAACGGTATAGTGTGTGTGTATATATATTCCAACAAAAAAGCAAAGAACATTTTTATGGTAAGCGGAACTACTGGCTCAACAAGGCTCACAGGGGGAAAAAAAAAAAAAATGTTAATGTTCTGCCTTGTAAAGTTAAAATTGCTAAATCATTAACATTACCATTTTTACGTTGGATGCTGGATTAAGCTTCAACCTTTGTCTCCATTACAGTTATCTCCTTTTAACAGGATTCAAATTTCTATTATAAAAGTTTTTTCTCTTCCTTGCTCATCTTGCAAAAACAATGAGCCCTATCTTTATCAACTCAATTCTGCAGAGACTCTTAAAACAAAGATTATCTCCAGCTTTTGACTGTGCATGCCGCATTTCATTAAGCCAAATAGTGGTTTTGAAGTCATATCAATTTCCATCTTCTCTCAGACTGAAAACAAGGAGGACATTTTGGAGCATTAAGCCGTTAAAAGCAATTTTCCTTACGTCGCAGCTCAGTGTAAAATTTCAGTTTTGGAGATTTAATGTATGTTTAATGTCAGGTCCGGTGTCACTCACAACCGCATTCAGTCTAGTTAGTTGTTGCTTGGCTGAACCACAACAGAAACAGCTATTTCTCCAGGGCTCCTGGTTCTGTGGCTTTTTGACCTGCTATGTAAACACTCACATAATATTGTCAAGTGGGTTAGATAGATTGAACCAGACCGCCAACCATTGCCAAAGCAAACTGGCACCAGATCAGTTCATGATACCTGGAGCATAAACTATAAGCCAAAAGGAATGGTCAGAGACCTTTTGCCTGTTATAACGTATAGACATTATTAAATGTTTAATGTTTTTCATTTTTCGTTCCAGTTGGCAGAGGAGCTGTGTGGTGTTGTCACCAGCCCAGAGACAACAGAGTTGTTATACCTGCTCTCCAAACCTCATGTACAGGTGAGAAGAGAATGTATATGTGGGTCAAGATTTGAAGAACATCACAAGAAAGGAGGATCAACACATCTGACTGACTGAAAATAGAAGCAGATAAAAGTATTCTTTTATGGCGGGCTGGTGTCATTAGATAAAGTACATTAATAGTATTTGGTGGAAAATCAATCCAAATCATGAGTATTTCTTTCTTTTCTCGAGTTGTCTGTTGATGGCATGCATATTCTTCTGTTGGAGCAGATTGATATACTACTGATAAAATTTACAAAATACATTACTCTCTTGCATCAAGCATGAACTGGACATGATAATAATTCACCTTTAGGGCTGTTAAAATCTAGACCCACACATTAAGTTTATAGAGTTCAGGAGTTTTACTTATAAGGGCCTTGACAGCTTTATTTGTGATCATTGGTCTAATGATATGTTGCTTCTTGGATCGTTTGTTTGGCTCTCACATTTTATAAGGCAAAACTGGTTTGCCTCAGTGAGGTGATATTCAATGTGGAAAGATTCTTTATCAAGCCAAGTGAGAGGACCAATCAACAGTGCTTATTGTTGACTTACCTGATTTGCTGAGAATATTTTTACCCTATTCAAAGGTTTGGGGTCTATAAGATTTCTATATCTCTTATGCTTATCAAGGCTGCATTATTTGATCAAAAACACAGTAAAATAGTTATTTTGTAAAATATTACTACAATTGAAAATAATTATTTGAATATATTTTAAGATATAAAATATCTTTTTTTTTCTTTTTCTTCTTTTTTTTTTTTTTTTTTTTTTGTAAAATGATATTTAACAGGTGATTTTAAGGTCCAAAAATGATGTATTTTGACCCCCAAATATTTCTTAAAATATAAAGGCATATATTTCTGTATATAAAGACCCATTCATAACATAAATCTAAGACTAATTTAAAAATATAATGACAGTATTGTAAAGACCTTTTTTTTTCTAAATGAAATAACTGTATTTCATTGTCTTTATATTAAAGCAAATTATTAAATAGTTATCTGCAATACTTTTTTTATGTAATTTGACATGTCTTTTTTCTACCCACTATTATAGTAATGCTAGATAAAACTGTACCCTTAACTCGTTTAAGATTGATGGGAGATAGGGCTTTTTCTTCACTAGTTCCAAAACTTTGGAATTCTTTACCGATTGAGATAAGGCAAGCTAAATCTCTTGGCATTTTTAAATCTCAGCTTAAAACTAATTTTTTTAGGGTAGCTTTTAATTGAATAATGGTAATTTTTCATTGTGCTTATTTTATAGTTTTTGTCGCTTTAACTTTAATCTTTATGTTGTGTGGTGTATCTTTGTTGTTTTATTTGTTTCTGTAAAGCGCTTTGAGATAAAGGTGCTATAGAAAATAAAGGTTATTATTATTATTATTATTAAATAAATTTTTTTTTTTCCATTTTCTTAACATTATCCCCTATAAATATTGCTAAAGGAATTCCTAACCAGACAATATCATACTGTGCTTTCCTTTCATTATCCTCTTCAGGCTTTTCTCTCAGTGCATGACATGGTGGCCCAGAAAGAGTTTGACCCTCGGTTGCCGCCTCTTCCCCCACTGCCTGATTACGATGAGAAAGAGGAGGATTCGGTCAAGATTGTTTGCCTGGTTAAAAACCAGGAGCCACTGGTAGGTCCCTCTGAATGACATGAGTATATATCCATTTATATCATGCTGGTTAAAAGAAGGTTATATTAGTAGAAACTAATTCATTGTGGACAATCATATCAACAATCCAGGAGAGAGATCTGCTTCAGCATTAAATATAAAGTTCAGTGGACTTCCTGCAACCCTGTCATACTGTCAGATACCTTCAATAACTTATTTCTGAAGAATATTGTTTGATAAATCATTTGTACATTAACTTTCCATGAATTAAAATGTGAGTTATTGCCCATGTTTAGATTAAGGTCATGGCACTGAAATTGATTAGGAATCAATTGAAATCAACTGAAAGTGATTACTTCACTGAATTGTTTTTGATTATAATCAGCAGAACACTAATAAGGCCAGCGTATTTAGAGGGAAGATTTGGATTATAATACTAAAGAGTATCAAAGTGCAACCTGGATCAGTTTTGCCCTCAACTCTACCTCTAGAATCATATTTTCCATTACTGAACAAAACCATCTGCACTTAGATTTGTGTTACTTGGGATGCTTTGAATACAAATAAGAAACATTGTACAGCGCTCTGCATGTAAAATGCATGACTTCAGATCGAACCCTCTCAAGAAAAGTTTTTATTGTAAGTTATCCTTCTCGTTCTGAAGCACATTGTGGCTGTCTTCCCATTCATAATGCATAGCTTGTAAAATGGCGATTTTCTCCATTATTACTCCTTTTGTCTATAACATCTGGTGAATAACGCCAATTTGGCGGCCATTTGAATGGAGCTTTATGAATTCCAGAGAATGAACGGAAAGAGCATCATCATTTTTTGGTATGACCACGACGAGTCCTATCTTTCCATACGTTCACTAGACTCAATGTTTTTTTTGTTTTTTTTTCCCCCCATCAGTTGTCTACCATGATTGTGATTAGAATAGAATAGTCTATGATGAATACACAAAATATTAAAGAAGTCACCAAATAAAAATCTGTATGTATGTCTTGTCAGACAGTGTATATATACTATATACCATTCAAATTTTATTTTATTTTTTTAAATAGATGAATACTTTTATTCAGCAATAAAATTGATCAAAAGTGACAGCAAAGACTTTTACACATGCTTCAAAAAAATTGTTTTCAACATTGATAATAATAAGAAATGTTTCTTAATCACTAAATCAGCCTTTCAGAATGAAGGATCATGTGACACTGAAGGCTGGAGTAATGATGCTGAAAATTCAGCTTTGCATCACAGGAATAAAGTACATTTTAAAACATATTCAAATTATATTAAAAACAATTATAATATTTCACAACATTACAGTTTTTACTGTATATTTTATTTAAATAAATGCTGCTTGATTTACATGAGACTATTTTCAGAATTATTTTTTAAAAATCGAACCAACAACTGACCCCAAACTTTTGAATGGTATCTATACTTTCTTTTCTTGTATTGTTTAGTAGTTTGGATGTACGAATAAATCTTTGTTTGTTTCTCAATTTCTTTGCATAAAATGATCTAGTAGTGTACCTGACATCTCATACTCTTCCCTCCACCCAGTACATACACAGATACAAACAAAACTGCCAGCATTTCCCGTCATCAGGTTTGGCCTCTGCTCGATGTTCCAGTGAAAATGTTTGTGGTTTAAAAGGATTACTTTAGTGGAAGTCAGACCGGGCAGATGGGGTTCGTGATCAGTGATTAAACTATTAATCTTAAATATGATTGTTTTGTCTTGGAGCAGACCATTTTAAAGAGGCACAGTACAGAACCTGTCTTTTTTTCCGCACAATGGGTAGAGAGCTATAAACACTAGGTCATGGCTTTTCCATTTTCTATTTAAGAAGCATGAGGAGAAACTAGGAAGTACTCCACAATCCAGAGATCTGTTTGTGCTTCTAATAGGGGACCTGAGCCCTGTGATTAAGGATTACAGGCCATTTTGGCTTCTGTGGTCAAGGAACTATGTGGGCCTCCTAACTCCTGTATCAGTGTCCCATGAGGCTTAACTACCATCATGTACCTCATTGTCTGCTTCTAAACAGGCTTGTTAAAGCTTGGTCTCCTGAATCGGGTCATGTCAGAGGCCCTTTAATGACTAAAATGTTCTTTTAACCATAGTTTGGACTAGTTTGGACCTCTGAAAGTCGTTAATATATTTTGGATAGTTATCTAGTTTAGCCTACGCAGTAGTGCAGCTGAGGCATGGTGGCCATGGTTGGTGTATTGATTGCCCTAGGAGATTATGCTTGTAAAATTAATAATTTGGTCCATGAATAAAACAGTTTTTTTTTCTTTCTTTTTTTTCCCTCTCTAAGCAATGTGAGATGCTGCTAATGATTATATCTAATTTATTAAGGTCAAATGTGATGTGTGTTTTGATCCAATTTATCTGAAAGATTCATTTCACTGGCTGCCATTAGCTTGGTTAGTTGGGGACACTTGACACTTAATATTTAACAATGTTTTTGATCTGCCTGCATTGACACCATTGTATGTGAACTGAACTGAGCTGGATGATGACATCACTGTTTTCTCCAGTGCTGATATATAGATATAAATTACCTAAATTAATAACCATTGATTTTTACAACGGAATGAATCAATACTGAATTTACTTAAGATGGACAATGACACCATTTTCTTTAAGAGCTGCTGTGCAGCCAAAATTATTTGCCAGTTATCACTGTGAAGCTGCTTTGACACAATCTGCATTGTAAAAAGCCCTATATAAATAAAGGTGACTTGACTTGATTTGCTGATTTTTTTTTTCCATCAGACACTAAAAGAAAACTGATCTGATTTTTTGACATATGTCAACAAGCTGTGTGATTTAAACAAAATCTTTTTTGTCTTAATTTTAGCTTTCATAAATAGAGTTTCCCTCATTAAGTTTGACTTATTCATCATGGTTTCATGGAACATTTAATGTTCAGCTCCCACTGGATAACATGTTTAAGATTCCTTTTGTGATATTCACACCTGTATCGCCATCTCTACTGAAGTTTCTGTCCAGATTTGTACTTGGACTGGGATCCTGACAGTCACATATTGATTTACAAGGCAAACTGGGATTGTTTGCTAGTAACTGGTCCCTCCAGATATGAACTCGAGCTTTGCTTTGAACTCGAGTTGATTTGCTTTGGATGAATTCTGGAACCTTAGATTTTTATTTCTGAATGACAGCCTACAGACCCTCAACAAGCATTTCTATGTTCCAGGGAGCCACCATAAAGAGAGACGAGTCCACCGGAGCTATAATTGTAGCTCGGGTTATGAGAGGAGGAGCTGCTGATCGGAGTGGTGAGATGTGCTTTAAATGTATTAATATTGTAACCTCTTTAACCATTGTGTTCACTCTTTAAAAACAAAGGTTCTACTTAAAAACAAAATTTGAATATATGCTCAACTGCACAGTGAATGTGATTATAATGCTATTTATGATTCTTTGATTAGAATTTGATGGATTACTGCATCTATGACACTAGAAATGCATAAAAATGTGTAATTTAAATAAAATTATTTTTACCTTCTTTCCATGAAAAATACATGTCCATGGAAAATACATAGCATCAGTTTGAATAATTTTATTTATTATTGAATCATTTTAATTTTATTAGGGAAAAACGTACATATAAGCTTTGTGGATAAGGCACCATCTATAGTGAGCCCAGTTTGTATCAAAAGGCACGTTTGTGCTGATAAGAATGGAAATCACTGAATTTAAATATGCTTTGTGCAGTGCAATACTAATTAGTTAATAAGAGCTTTGCACTGAAATAAATAAATTCACCACACAATGTTCAATGTAATTAATTCTGCTTTCTTCTAAGACTTTCTTCTCATTGCTTCACTGGTTAATGCTACAGGTCTAATTCATGAAGGTGACAAGCTCAAGGAAGTCAATGGAGTTCCAGTGGAGGACAAGAACCCAGAGGAGATCATTCCAATACTAGTATGCATTGATGGTCACCAGCATATGGTGTGTTTGGATACTGGTTCCCCGCATGGGATGCTAGTGTGCTGGTGCACATCAGGTTTCTTAACTAGCTAGACCAGCACTACCAGAAATATCAGAATAGAAACTGATGTTAGTCTAAGCTGCATGTGTGAATGTGTTTGGGCAATTGGTGTGTCTGTGCATTACTTTGAAGCAGTGTGCATTTGTGTTTAGGGGTTTTCTGGAGCCTAACAAATTTACATTCTATCTTTGTTCATTTTCAAGTTTGGAGAAAAAAATCAGAAATCATTATAATATTCTAATCATGAATGTTTTGCTGCTTAATATTTTTGTGCAAACTTTAAATGGTAGTGAAGATAAAGATAAACAATAATAATAATAATACTTTAATTCAACAAGGATACACTGAATTCATCAAAAGTGACATTGAAGTCATTCATAATGTTTCAAAAGATTTCTATTTCAAATAAATTCTTTTTTTTTTCTTAAACTTTCTATTCATTAAAGAATCCTGCAAAAATCATGGTTTCCACAAAAACAATAATAACCGTTATTAAAAATTGAGCACCAGTAATAATTGATAATAGTGTCATATCAGCATATTAAAATGATTTCTGAATTTTAGAATGTGACATTAAAGACTGGAGTAAAGCCTGCTGACAATTCAGCGTTGCCATCACAGGAATAAATTACATTTAAAAAATATTCAGTTCTATAAAATTGTAATAATATATTTTTTTAAAAATTAATTTTTATGTACACAATATTACTGTTTTACTGTATTTTGAAATAAATGCAGCCTTGATGAGCATAAGTAGTGTAAGTGTTATCTGAACCTTGTAAGCTGTATTTCATTATCACATCTTCCAGGCTCAGTCAGAAGGAGCAGTGACCTTCAAAGTCATCCCAGGCACCAAAGAAGAGCAGGAGACCATAGATACCAAGGTCCCTTTATGAAAATCAAAGTGAACAGAGCAGTTTTCTGCATTGCATTTTACATTCCAGATAATTAAAACGTAACTTGGTGACATAACATGTGTTTATGGATTCTTGCAGATCTTTGTGAGGGCACTTTTTGACTATGATCCCGAAGCAGATCCCGCTATTCCATGCAAAGATGCCGGGTTGGAATTCCATAGAGGAGATGTGTTACAGATTGTAAGCCAAGAAGATGACACCTGGTGGCAGGCCAGACAGTACGGTGAGGCCAACCTCAGGGCTGGATTGATTCCCTCAAGACAGCTTCAGGAAAGGTAAGGAAACTTCCATAATCAGACTGTTGCAAAGTTTCACTCCAAGTCTAGACTGAAGAAACTAAATCCTTTTATTGTCAGAGTCATACACACACTTTGTCAGTCAGACCCAGATCCTGTCATCACATTCTTAATGTTGAATTAGACACAGTCAATGGCAACTCAGTCTGACACTCTCTTAGTCTATATTTAAATCTTGTAAGAAAAACAATCAATCTCATCAACATTTAAACCAAATTTCTTTTGTCTGGACAGTTTGGTGCCTGGAAAGACAATGGGAATCTATCAGCCTGCTGAGATTTTGTTATTGTCTGTCTTTCAACTGATGACATGACAGTGACATCATTGAAAGGTTTACTGCATAACTTGATCTAGTCTCAGCCTTAGATGACACGTTCCGTTCACTGACCTTCTGATTCAGCCCAAAGTCATGTTTACAAGCTAGTTGATTGATGTGCATTTGAATAGTTTGCCAGATTAGTGATATTGAGCTTTTCTGTGAGACACTTAGTAACATATGAACTTGATATTGATGAGCAGAACTATATTATATAAGCATAAAAATTATAAAAATTAAGTTGTTTTTTTCCCCCCACAAAAACATTAAGTAGCACAATTGTTTTGGAGCACAGAGACTCTTACTGATGGCAAACTTTTGAACGCTAGAGAATCTTGGCCATAATAAATAGGCTTCATCTGAACTGACTTTGAAAAGACATCTTTACAATATAACTGTGTTTTCAGCATAGTTCCAATGTTTTTCCTATAGGAGAGTGACTTTACAGAGACCTGAAGTTCTGTTTTACCAGCCCAGAGTGTCGAAGGCATTCAGCGGTAAGCTCAGAAATCCATGACAATTACTAGAAAGAGCTGTATTAAAACGACATGCAGATAAGACATAATTTGAAATATTAAAATACTAAAAATATCCACTCTCTCTGGCCCTGTCTTAAATGGTGCATTTAGCAGGTTTGGGTGTACCTTTTGCCATTTGCACCCTCATTGTGCAGTTTTTCTGAGCTTTCACTGAGATCATGTCAGATGTCTCATTCAGAGGAACTGCATTTGGAAGCCCAATATATATATAATTTATTAGCTTAGCTTGTTCATTTAAATTAATTAGTTCAAACAAAGATCCCTGCACAGAGGTATATACATAGGACAAAAGCATTACAACCTTTAAAAATAAAATTAGCTTCAGAAGTCGGATGTCATTATAACTACAGGTGTTCCAACGGTCCAGGTTTTAAAAATCTGTTTTACATCAGACTGCTGCCTCTTTTCCTTTGGGCTCTCTGAAATCTGAAAAAGAAAGCATGATGTTACTTGCAAGTCAATTCAGTTGTCAAACATACAGTCACATACTAAACATAATATGATTCACTTTTTTTTAATTGTTCAGCACAAAATAGTCTATGATTATAGAATCATTAAACTCTGTTTATGTAATCTATTTTTCTAAAATCTATTATTGCTTCAATATCAAAAGAAATAACTAAAGTAGGGGTTGATCGCCCCCATCCCCCCCACCCATGATTGCCCTCCAGCCAGTTCAGTGAGGGAAGCATCCGTCGTATTACGCAATGACAAGGAGCTCCCAGTACTGGCCCTTGGGAAAGAAACATGACACAGGCACGAACGCATTGCCGTGTGACTTTGATCATGCGAAACGGGTTTCCTTTTCGGGGATAACCCCTTGGTTTTGAGCCATCACTGCAAGGGTCTCATGTACAGCAGGCCAAAAGGTATCACGTTGGATGCAGCTGCCATCAGACCCAACAGTGTCTGAAACTGTTTGGCAGTGAGTGACTGGCCTAGCTTTAACTTGTTTTACGGCTATGAGAATCGCTTCTCTGAGCTGGAGACAGAACACTGTTTTTGGCATTTAGCCTCAACCCCAGCATTTTCATGTGAGCGAGAACAGTATCTCGATGCTGAACTGCTAACTGTCTTGACTGAGCTAGAATGAGTCAATCGTCTATGCAGTTCAATACACGAATGCCCTGGATTCGCAATGGAGTCAAAGCTGCATCCATGCATTTTGTGAAAGTGCGGGGAGATAAAGCTAGGCCGAACGGAAGAACCCAACACTAGTACGCTTCGCCCCAGAAAGTGAACCTGAGGAACTTCCTGTGCTGAGGATAAATGGAGATATGCATCCTTTAGATCTATCATGACAAACCAGTCCTCAGACCTGATTTGCGACACGATTTGTTTCAGAGTGAGCAATCTGTACTTAGTTTCTTAACAGAACGATTTAGCTGGAGCAGATCTAAAATAGGACGCAACCCTCCATCCTTCTTTGGAACAATTAAGTACTGGCTGTAAAACCCTGACTCTCTGCTGGGAGGAGAAACCTGTTCTATAGCCTCCTTTTGCAAAAGAGTCCGTACCATAACCAGAGCCTGCTCGGTGCTCATCACTGTGGATAAGACCCCGCTGAATCTGGGCGGGCGAGACTTAAACTGAATTCTGTACCCTCTGTCTGCAGAACCCACTGAGATATATTTGGCAGAAGTTTCCACACTGCCAGAAAATCTACTAAGAGAACCAGTCTCTCGAGACTGGTGTTACACGAACAACCAGCTCAGTGCCCTAGAGCGGCGAACCAGCAGGGAACAAGCGTACTGGCCTCTCTGAGACCCTCTCCTCAGAGGGAGCGAACGTCCCGCGCCGCTATGTTTCCGGCCAGACAATTAGACATATGTTTGCTGAGAACTGTTGCACCCTGAAGCACACAAGGTGGCAGGGTTGGCTGAACGGCCCACTGAGGGCACAGAGGAGAGACGGGTACCCTATAATGAGGTGTACTCCGACTCGCCCTGGAGGGGGCTGGCGTCAGGACTTCTTTGCCGAAGCCTTCTTCGCGATAATGATGGTCCTCAGATCCGTCTTATCCTTAGAAGGCTTCGGCTGTGAAGGCTCACTTTCTGTTGCGTTCTGTATGAGGAACTCGTAATCGGCTGGGGCTGCTCCTGCACAAAGCTCATGTGTATTTCACGTGCTTCACGATGCAATCACGCAGAGGCGTTTCCACGGCATCTTCAATGCAGCGCAAGTTCCCTTGAAAGGGAACTGGGGTTGCGTTTAAGTATAATTTTTTGTGCCTCTCCCTTGCTAACTTCCCTCCGTCTCGTGCACTCGGATGTACGTTATTGCTTACATTGCATGAGTGCCCACTACTGGTGGAACCCTTGCAATGTGTTTAAATGGAACACTCTAAGCCCTTGATCAATGGAATCTGCAATGGAGATGATTTATTATTTACAGTTTTTTTTTTTCCCCCTTATGAATTTGTTTTACACACCATTCTATAGGCCTGCATTACGGTGGCCCAGTAGTGCACAACACAACGAAATACAAAAGCAAACATAAGTTTTCTTTTGCTTCGAAATCAAGCCACAACACAACAGAGACAAGCCACAACACAACGGAAATGCTCCTGACCACTAGGGGGCTCTCAAAGCTCTGTAAAGTTAGTTTTCCTTGCCAATGTTCTATAGAGTCGGCAGTGATATCAATACCACGATTAGTTTCAACAGTATGTAACCACTGTAGGCCTATATCGACATGAAATATTAATTCAAAATCAACTATGTGCTCAATAGCTTCATATTTATACCTGTGAATGATTTGACACGCTACCACGGCGCATGATGAAGGGAACGTCTGCCAATTCCACCAAGTGGTTAAAACGTATAATTTATAATTAAAATTACTTTTAACATTTAAAAACAGACATGTTCAAATTCCAAAGCTTGTCAGTCTTACCAACAGGAACTAACAAGCTTTGGAATTTGCACGTCTGTTTTTAAACGTTAAACAAAGTAATTGTAATGAATACAAATTATTCATTTTAACCACTGTTTTAACCATTCGAAGTGTGGATCCGTGCAATCTCTAAAGGCTAATGTTGCCCACAATTCATTGCACTTTGGAGGAGGATTCGGTTCAGAACTACAGACACAAATAAAAAGTGTTAAAAAAACTACAAACATGGCAGATGTGCACGACCAACAGTTATGGTTTAGTTGGAGGCTTTTGAGTGACTAATAATCAATATTTAACCTGATAATAAAAGTAGTAAATTAATGTTATATTTCAACATGCTACTTATTTTCTCTCTAATACGATAGTAAATTAAATTAAATTAAATGTGGAGGATGTTGACTTTGACAAGATGATTGACAGGCCGGTTTATAGTGACAGGATTGTAACCGTGACAGAGTGTCCGTTAAAGATGCAATTTTATAACGTGACAGTATGTCCCAAAGCTTGTCTACTCTTCTGCTACACACTCAAAATATGTACTTTTTCTTCACAAAAAGAGTACATACTTTTAGGGCGTAGTATAAGAATAGGTGAATTGGGATACAGCATATGTCTAAAAGTGCTTTAAATTATGAATAGCTTGTAGCTTTAGTTTCACTAACACTGGAAAATTCTAAACTAACCTTCTAACCCAGCAATACTTGCATCGTGATGAAAGTAAAAAAAAGAAACTTAAATAGACAAAATCCAATAATCAGAATCAAAATGTACAGACAGTTTAATAAATATGATTGAATTTACATATTACATATGTAAATATATTGCATTGTTGTACTATATATATTTTGGTAACACTTGGATAGTCCACTTTGCAACTACATGTCAACTAGCAGTCATTAGCATATTAGTGGACTGTCTGCTTAATATCTGCTGACACTTAATTTTGATGCACCCCCAACAGACATTCTACAATTAACTTTGTTTGAAACTACATGTCAACTTATTCTATTAACCCTAACCCAACCCCTAACAGTCTACTATTACTCTAATAAGAGTTAGTTGACATGTAGTTCCAAATTTATGAGGGTTAGTTGGCATGTAATTGCAAGGATACTTATAGTTAGTAGAATGTCTAAAGTGGACTATAGAAATAAAGTGTTACCTATATGTTAAATAAGACATCAAACGCAACAAATAAAATCTAGAAAAGCATGTCCTGAGCTCCTGCTGGGTGAAATATATAAGCAAAGAACAGACTCAACATCCCTTACATTCTGTTAGAATAGAGAGTGAAGTGGAAATGATTGTGGAAATGGAGTGATGTCACACTTAAGATCACTAAAAAGACTGTTAGTGTCAGTCAAAGATGAGAGTGTGTCTAAGGGTGACAGGCATCTTCCTGGAGCTCCTCCCTGGAGACGTGAGCTGAATAAATGACCTGATAAAAGTCTAGAACTGCTGTAAATCACAGTGGTTCTGCCGGACATATTAAAAAATGTTTTACTATGTGTGAACACATTCATACTGAGCTACGAAAATATTGCAGACACCCTGTTCAGAACAGTCTTTGTCCTTCTTGTATTGCTAAGGACATCAGGTTGATGACATGACACTTCACCAGATTTGAAAAGCAAATTTGAAAACTAGCATATTAAAGGGATAGTTCACCCAAAAATAAAAATGATTCCATGATTTACTCACCCTCAAGCCATCCTAGGTGTATATCTTCTTTTAGACAAACACAATCTGAGATATATTTAAGGTTTATAATGGTTGTGAATGGTAGCCCAAATGCATCCATCCATAAAAAAAAATGAATCCATACGACTCCCGAGGGTTAATAAAGACCTTTTGAAGTGAAGGGATGCATTTTTTTAAGAAAAATATCCATATTTAAAACTTTATATATTCAAACAACTAGCTTCCGGCGAAAGGCCGTACGTAGAATGCACAAGTCGACTTGCGCCAAATGAGTAATCCTCTGACACGATGTATGACGCAAGATGTAGAATACGGCTGGGCATCTAATTCGTGACCAGTGTTTTGTTTTGCTTTCTCCTCTGCTACTCCGCGTGCATCATTGCATCATCGCGTCATCTGCCAGAAGCTTGTTATTTTAATTTATGAAGTTTTAAATATGGATATTTTTTTTTACAAAATGCATCCCTTCGCTTCAAAAGGCCTTTATTAACCGTATGGATTACTTTTTTTATGGATGGATGCATTTTTTCTGTTTTCAGAATGAATTTGGCCTACCATTCACAACCGTTATAAACCTGTTTTTAAATATATCGCTGATTGTGTTCGTCTAAAAGAAGATTATTTTCATTTTTGGGGGAACTATCCCCTTAACTAACTACATACAGAATCTCAAAGCTTTTCTTTCAGTTTTATTGTAATATTATTGAATATTATTTTACAATTTTTTTATTATTGTGCTGTGTGTTATGTTATATTATATTATACAAAAAAGTTAAAAAATAAAATAAAAAGATCTGAAGTCATTTACATGAAGTAAATGCAAAAGGAACTAGGTTTTCTTTTTGGTCCACTCACACTTTATGTATTTGAGGATTTAATTTTTTAGTTTATTTGTTTTGTTTAGGAACTAAAGAACTAATTTCAGGTGGTCTAAGTTCACTGTTAGTCTGCGGTGCAGTTCACTTATGCACTATGAATGCAAAGCACTTTGTGTACTTTATTTTTACCATCAGGGAAGTATGATAGTAATATTTCCATTAATGTAATCAACTGAAATCCAGTTGCCTCTAAAAAACAATCTTCCCTTATTCAAATTTGCACAGGCAAACTTCCGAATAAGCTATTTTATAATATGCTGCATTTGTTATTACAGCTTGGCATTCTTTAAACAAATATGACATCATAGAATGAGTAATGCATTTTCTTGTTGTCTTGGAATACTTCACCTGAGCATTTCTTCTGCAAGTTCATCCAAACAGATGAACATTAAAAACTCAATATGCTGACACTCTCATCAGTTCAGTGAGAAGCACAATGATGCTGTCCGCCTCAAAATATCATAGTAACATGTATATAGTTGTCATTGTGCAAAGTCTTCATTTTGATGCAGTATAAACTGTTGAGGGAATTAAAGTGGGGTGGAAAGTAGTCAAAGCCAGTAGATGGATCTGGAACAGTTTGATCTCATCTTGAAAAGCCATTGTAGGTCTGTTCAAAGCAACAGCCTTCCCAATAAAAGCTCCATCTGTGGGTTGAATGCGAGGAGAGTGACAGCTGCTCTGCGACTCTGAGTCCTCACACAACGATGATCGACGAGGTCACTTTACGGCCTCTCCTATAACACACTCAAACACAGAGCTTGGGTCGAAGCAGAAGGTTACCAAAATGCCACATGTTAAACTCAAGACAGCACCAGCATTTTTACTGGCTCTGTAAAAGCATGAAACACATCATTCCCCAATGAACCGCAGGTGAGGACATGGTTAGGACAAGTTGAGCTTGGTCACAGAAAATTGCAATTACTATTCCGAAAATCCACTCTGACCACAGCATGATGGACATTTGGACTGAAGGTCCATGTCTTGACCCTTGGCTGCCATTGCATTGTGGCTTTTAAGATGAGAACACACACATACAGTACTGTGAGCTTTGGACTGATGGCACTCCTCGTCTCTTTTGAGAAGTAAAAGCATGTCCGTTCTCTTCCAAAATAATTTCATTTTCCTTTCTTTTCTTGATTTATGGTACATCCATCAAAAAACCCTTGTCATCTCGATGTTTACATCCTAAAGCCACCAAATGAAAGAGTAGAGATGAGGAGAGGTGTTTAGAGTTTTTAAAGGAATGGGATAGCTTTTTTCTTGCCCTCTGTGATGTTTCTATAATCTCACAGTAGAAACTTTAAATTGTCCCATGAGGCCACGTGAATGGAGGTGAAGCGATGCAACTGATGCTAATAGGTCACATGATAATGTCAACATGGCAGATGTAGTATGTCCTGATTACATTCATACTATACACATTTATGATATATAGTTCATAATTTTAGCAGTCGCAAAGCAATTACTTGTTCAAATTAAGTATGCAATTTTGGATTCAGCCATTGGCATCTCAGTGTTAACCCTTTATATAGGTTTGCAGGGATGCTGGAGGTATCACCTTGGATGGATGGCCAGTCCATTATTATATTATATTATATTATATTATATTATATTATATTATATTATATTATATTATATTATATTATATTATATTATATTATATTATATTATATTATATTATATTATATTATATTATTATATTATATTATTGTAACCATTATGCTTAGTTTTAGATTCGTTTTCATTGTTTAGTCCTTCTATTCTGTTCGTTCTAGTTTTCCAACCATCATCAGTTACCATGGACACCCGTTAATTATCACAGCTGTTAATTTTTTATGTTCATCATCTCTGTGCATTTAAGTTCCTGATTGTTCTCTGTTCATTGTCAGTTCTCATTAATGTCTACACTGAGTTTGGTTAAGGTTCTCTTTCTGTTATTAAAGTCTATTTAAATCAATCTTCTTCGTCCTGCCTTTCTACCTACACCACGCTTGGAGAATGTGACAATTATATTATATTCAATGTGTACTAAAGTCAGCAAATAAAAGAGTAGAGATGATGAGAGGAGTTTAAAGTTTGAAGAACTTTGACAAACCAGCAATAGGTCTGGTCCATATTGCAGTTTTTAGGAGCAGATTTGTCTGAAATATATTATAATATGATGTAATATAAAAATAACTAAATAAATAAATACATTTTGAAACCTGCTTATGCTAATTGAACCCCATTTGCTCTTACTCCTGGAAGCTGTATCCAGTCAGCTAGTCAGGTTAGAGCTGGTCAGTGACCTAATTTTGCATTTTAACTCTGTGACCATGATGGTACAAATTTAGGCAGTAAAAAAAAATTACATCATATGCTCACTGATTATACAGTAAGATTGATTGATGAAGTGCTAGGT
Source organism: Elopichthys bambusa (assembly GCA_037101425.1). Lineage (NCBI taxonomy): Eukaryota > Metazoa > Chordata > Actinopteri > Cypriniformes > Xenocyprididae > Elopichthys > Elopichthys bambusa. Next base: position 22,016,357 of record CM074437.1, on the reverse strand, counting down.
CTTTTGCTATATTTAAGTGCAGCTTCTTTCTTTGACAAGTAGCTATGTCTGTGAATGAAAATGTATTTCCTCAATATTAGAAATCTCTACAGAATGTCAAAAAAGTATTTTTTTCTAAAAACTTCTGATCATCCCTCCTTCTTTCTCTCTCTGTTTCTCTCTTGCCCTCTCACTCACACTGAACAGACAACATGGAAGGTAATTTTTCATCCTTTTCAGCACATAGTCACATAACAGTAACCCAACTCTAATTTGCCAGTATTTTTGTCTTTGTTTACATCATGGGTAAAAAACAGTAACATTGCAAATTACCCCTTTCTTTCACCACTTCTTGATTAAGGGTTGCCCTGACTTCATCTCACATTTATCATTATTTGATTAGAGTGCACTTTTTTCCTTTTCTCTCTATACCCTGCTTTCACTGGCCAGATGATGTGGACTATGGAGCATTAAGTGGCATACATATAGGTGAGGATTTATTTGTCTGAATGGTAACCTCTTGCCAACATCGGTGTTCTTTTATACTATAAGCACTGTAAACACATAGCCAGTGAGTCCTGAAGCTCCATGCACTGTGTAGAACAACAATGCTCAGAAATGTTGACACAGTATGACAGGTCAAATCACTTTTATTTATATAGCGCTTTATACAATATAGATTGTTTCAAAGCAGCTTTACAGTGATCACCAAGAAAATAATAATTCAATGATGCAAACAGACGTTCTGCTGTAAAGCAGCTCTAAAAAACAATAGTGAACAATTATTATTCAGTTAAAATCAGTTCAGTGTTAATTCAGTTCAGTTCAATAACTGCGTAAAGTTCATCAATTTTGGTACAGTTCAGCTCAGCAGCTCTGGAGAAAGCTGTGATATCATTATCCAGTTCATCATTTCATAACATGAATATATTTGACCTAAAATAATACAATTAGTTTAACCATTTTTTTTTTTTTTTTTTTTAAACATTATACTGAGTCAATATAGCATGTATGGTGGTCGTCTTGCAAGGGACCCTCTTCCTAAATTAGTAGCTAATATACATATATATATATATATATATATATATATATATATATATATATATATATATACAGGTGCTGGTCATATAATTAGAATATCATCAAAAAGTTGATTTATTTCACTAATTCCATTCAAAAAATGAAACTTGTATATTATATTCATTAATTACACACAGACTGATATATTTCAAATGTTTATTCCTTTTAATTTTGATGATTATAACTGACAACTAAGGAAAATCCCAAATTCAGTATCTCAGAAAATTAGAATATTACTTAAGACCAATACAATGAAAGGATTTTTAGAAATCTTGGCCAACTGAACATGAAAAGTATGAGCATGTACAGCACTCAATACTTAGTTGGGGCTCCTTTTGCCTGAATTACTGCAGCAATGCGGCGTGGCATGGAGTCGATCAGTCTGCTCAGGTGTTATAAGAGCCCAGGTTGCTCTGATAGCGGCCTTCAGCTCTTCTGCATTGTTGGGTCTGGCATATCGCATCTTCCTCTTCACAATACCCCATAGATTTTCGATGGGGTTAAGGTCAGGCAAGTTTGCTGGCCAATTAAGAACAGGGATACCATGGTCCTTAAACCAGGTACTGGTAGCTTTGGCACTGTGTGCAGGTGCCAAGTCCTGTTGGAAAATGAAATCTGCATCTCCATAAAGTTGGTCAGCAGCAGGAGGCATGAAGTGCTCTAAAACTTCCTGGTATACGGCTGCGTTGACCTTGGACCTCAGAAAACACAGTGGACCAACACCAGCAGATGACATGGCACCCCAAACCATCACTGACTGTAAAAACTTTACACTGGACCTCAAGCAACGTGGATTGTGTGCCTCTCCTCTCTTCCTCCAGACTCTGGGACCCTGATTTCCAAAGGAAATGCAAAATTTACTTTCATCAGAGAACATAACTTTGGACCACTCAGCAGCAGTCCAGTCCTTTTTGTCTTTAGCCCAGGCGAGACGCTTCTGACGCTGTCAGAGTGACTTGACACAAGGAATGCGACAGCTGAAACCCATGTCTTGCATATGTCTGTGCGTAGTGGTTCTTGAAGCACTGACTCCAGCTGCAGTCCACTCTTTGTGAATCTCCCCCACATTTTTGAATGGGTTTTGTTTCACAATCCTCTCCAGGGTGCGGTTATCCCTATTGCTTGTACACTTTTTTCTACCACATATTTTCCTTCCCTTCACCTCTCTATTAATGTGCTTGGACACAGAGCTCTGTGAACAGCCAACCTCTTTTGCAATGACCTTTTGTGTCTTGCCCTCCTTGTGCAAGGTGTCAATGGTCATCTTTTGGACAACTGTCAAGTCAGCAGTCTTCCCCATGATTGTGTAGCCTACAGAACTAGACTGAGAGACCATTTAAAGGCCTTTGCAGGTGTTTTGAGTTAAGTAGCTGATTAGAGTGTGGCTCCAGGTGTCTTCAATATTGAACCTTTTCACAAAATTCTAATTTTCTGAGATACTGAATTTGGGATTTTCCTTAGTTGTCAGTTATAATCATCAAAATTAAAAGAAATAAACATTTGAAATATATCAGTATGTGTGTAATGAATGAATATAATATACAAGTTTCACTTTTTGAATGGAATTTGTGAAATAAATCAACTTTTTGATGATATTCTAATTATATGACCAGCACCTGTATGTGTGTATATATATATATATATATATATATATATAATCTTCCCACTATAAAGCACAGTATTACACTAATAATGCTTGTTGTAAAAACCTTGCGGAATTATCATCTTTACGTAGGTTGTGCTTCAGCACGGCTCCTCAGCGCGGATGGATCTAATGTTTTGAGGTGCAGCTATGTGTGGGGGCTGTCAGTCAATCCAGTGTGGATCTTTACTGTACATTTAAGCGAAAACGTGTGTAACCTTATTACCCAATGAACCATTAAAATGTCTTACCTGTCCAACAGAAAAATAGCCCTCTATGCATCCCTTTTTAGGTCATGCCTTTCAAAAGCTCTGACGACATTTATTCTAGTTTTTACACGAGCATGCATTCCTTGTTTTTTTTTTTTTTGTTTGTTTTTTATACTGCAGGCTCTCCGCAGTCTGAAGTCAAATTTAGATACATTCCAGCTGCTGTAAGAAGAGGCTAAATTATGTTCCACACGCAATATAGCCTACTAGCCAGGACTCCTTCTTTCTGTTTACAGATGTGATGTAATGGCTCAAAGACAAATGTCAGCAAACTTGATTTCCTGCATATTCTTACCAGTACCAGATTATAAAACATTATTACAAGCTTACCATTGTGAATCAAGCTAAGGTAAGGAGATAGTTTTGAACACTGATTGGTTATATACTTGCTCAATAATTGATTTTTTTTTTTAAATGTACGGACAGCAGCTTTAATGTTCATTTCAACATTTACTAATACATTATTAAAATCAAAAGTTGTATTTGTTAACATTAGTTAATGCACTATGAACTAACATTAACAAACAATGAATGACTTTATTTAATTTATGAATGTTAACAAAGATTAATAAATACTGTAACAAATGTATTGCTCAATGTTAGTTCATGTTAGTTAATACATTAACAACTAATGTTAATGAATGAGACCTTATACTGTAAAGTGTTACCAACATATTTAATTAATATTTTAAGTAAAACAGCCCTAAAATACACTTTGTAAAAAAAAAAAATTCTCAAATAAATTATTTTCTCACTCACTTGGGATGTGAGTTGCATTTGAAAACTGGCAAAGGTTTAGTTCCAAGGAAACTGTTTATCTTGAATCAAAATGGTTTTGGATAAAGACAGTCTGTTTAAAAATGCATAAATACAAATATGGGTCAATGACGTGACGGGTCTTCTTTTTTTTTTTCTTTTTTTTTTGTCAAAAGGCCTTAATAATAATAAAAAACAATGACATTCAAAGTATGTAAGGTAGTACAACTAGATCTCTTTTATTGAATCCAAAAGGTTTTAATTACATTTTGCTACATATAAAGGTATTTTAAAGATTTTGAAGTGTCAAAAAGTCATTCGGTTTAACCGTCCAAAGGCCAATACAGCCAGTTCATTTGTGATTAAAATATCTTAAAATGTAATAAATGTATATATTTTTTATTCTGGCATGATTTTATAACATTATATATCAACATAGTGCAAAATAGTATAAAAATTATCTGTAGAAGTTGTTGCTTTGTTATGAGAAAGAATGTCCGGAAAAATGAATTTCATTGATGTCATTCAGAGTAACCAGTATAAAGGGACCATTTTGGACCATCTCATTGTTAACACTTAATGAAACTTCAAAATTAATTATATCTCCATTATGTTTTTTTTGTTTGTTTTTTTGTTGATGTTGTTGTTTTTTTACACTTTTAAAAACCTTATTTGTCAATGACCCATATGCATTTCTGTTTGAGCCCAAAGAATGGTATTGTTAACTCAAATGCAACCAGTCAAACTTTTTTTTACAGTGTATGTATGTTACTTGGCCTGTTAGCCAGAGTGCTAATAAACAAGACAGTTGTTAGAGATATCCATCTCATCCTCTTTTCATTCGTACTTTTGCATTATGTTCCCACACCATTATGAGGATGATGTTTATTCAAGGTGAGGGTCATTAGTTTTAGATTTAGCCTGATCTGGTTTGAGCATTCATGCTAATGGGAGAGGTTTTGATTGCTTCAGACTGGGTGCTTTGTGCTGGTCCATTAGTGATAAAGGCCATCAGAGAGTTTCATGTGCACTGCGCTCATTTAGTGGCTAGGCTACTGGAGAGTCTAGCAGAGACACACCTCATTTTCAGCTCTTTGGCAACCTTGACCCCACTTCAAAAGTCAGCTTGTCCACAGGTAATCACCATGACACACAATGGCCAAACTTGCGTCAGGGCTGCTACGGTCCCTCAAGAAAACATGCTTAAGACATTACAATGGGACCAAGCCATACTGGGCTTATTTTGCCAGCTCTAGAATTTCAGATTTATCACAGCAGCAGTGCAGCAAATATGTGATGGAAAATTGGATGCCTTTGCCACAGATGGAGAGCTCTGGTAGCACTGGATGCTTTTTGAGCAATTGTCAACATTCTTCTATAAATCTATTCAGCAAAGCCCCTACTAAAATTTAGAGGTGCTGTTCAGAGTAACCACGCAGAGATACAAGGCCCAGGGTATTGTGGGATATGAAAAGGGTCATGAGGGAGAGGTGTGGTGGGATATTAAACTGGGGAAACCTGGAAAAGGTATCAGCAAATCCCAATAAGATCCAGACGTGGAAAAACAGGGACGCATTAAAAACAGGCTCTATTTACAAACCAGATTATTTAATCAGTATGCAGTCCCACATGCAACAAAGAGCCAACACGTTAATGCATGTTCGAAACTCCAGAAAGCTTGCTTACTTCTCCAGATCTTTTGGATGTTTTGGGTGCATTAGTAGACTTCTGTAATATGGCAATCGAAATTCTCCGTCAAACAGATAATGGTTTTAGCATGCAGTCTGGTGCAACTAACCGCATATAATATGTCATACATTTTATGTACCGTTTGTGGCAGATAATGTGGACTGAGTGCTTGATGAGGTTAAGTGCAGCGTATGGTTTCTAAAGAGGCATAACAAAGCACTCCCCGTCATAATAGCGGATTGTCTGTCCAGATTCCACGGCATGGGATAGGGCCTGTGTCTGTGTTGGATTACTGCTTGCATGTTAAATCGCTATCAATGATTTAATGGCTCATCAGGGTGGCTCCGTGCCTCGCTCTAGGAATGTGAGGGCAGCAGTCTGGACATGTAGAGGGTATCCAGTGTGTTTTGGGGTACCTCTCACTCTTTCTTAAAGGGATAGTCCACCCCAAAATAAAATTTCTAACATAATTTACTAATTTATCTTTCCTCCACAGAACACAAAAGAAGAACGTTAGGAACAAAGCAACTTTGGAGCACAATGACTTCCATTGTATATCAAAAATAAGAAAAAAGAGACATTTTCTTAAAATATCTTATTTTTTATTCCACAGAAGAAAGAAAGTCATAGAATGAAATAAGGGGGAGTAAATGATGAAGAAGTTTTAGTTTGGGTGAACTATCCCTTTAATTTATTCTGAGAGTATGAACTATGGGCATTGCACTCAGAAGTTTGCGTTAGATTGTGGAGGGGCGGGGTTTAAGCGGACTAAATGATTGGAGAAATCTAGCATATGTAACCAGAGAGAATCTATCATTTTACCAAAAATCTAGTTATTACATTTTAATTCAACATTACAAGCTAAATAAATAAATAAAATGACACATACATTGATGAATTGTTTACAGTAAGATCAGTGCAGTCATCAATAATTTGGTCTAATTTAAAAACAAAGACTGCTAAAAAGTTAATATTGTCAGCTTTTAGTTTTCAGGCCCCTAAATATGATGATCCCTTTTCGAAAGACCCCTTTCCGATAAATATAAAGGCATCTATGTATAAAGACTTTTTTTTTTTTTTTTTTTTTTTTTTCTGAGAAAATTATATTCCAAATATGTGTTAAAAATTATCTGGAAAAAAATCTACTTTCTAATAAGTTGACACTGTATCATATCTGTTAATAAAATAACTTATGATTACGTTATTTTCCGGAATATAAATCAAATATATATATATATATATATATATATATATATATTTCCCACACTCCAGTAATTTCAGTTTCACTTAAAATTGTTTAGGCTTGGTGTTTAATGAATGCCACTATAAGTAATGTTTGTTTTATTTATTTTGTTTTTTATTTCCATTTTGTTCTGAATACTGTTACATTTAAAGGATTTGTTCTGAAGTCAGGTGAACTAAATGACATGTTTATAGTGTATAATATTATATCATTGTTGTAATTTGTTTATTTACCAACATTTACCCCAGGTGCCAGTTTGAAAATTATTAACATATAGTATAGATGACTTCAAAGCTAATGCACATGAACTAAAAGCCCCAAAACAGTTTGATTTCATGGTGCCCTTAGCTAATTTGAAATGTGCTGATTTGTCTAAGCTGGTATCTTATGTATCCTTTTTTTTCTTTTCTTTTTTTCCCCCTGTTGGGCACTCTGCATGAAATGGCAATGAGATCCATTGCTCCCTGTCTGCAGTGATATTCCATGTTACAGACTTTGGAAAACAACATGACCACCAGGATTACCATGATCCCAAGTCAATCCTAACAAAACGGCTTCCAAAAACTTAAACATCTCTGTAACTTATAATAAGACAGAGGCTGTTCTACCCACTGAGTGTAATTTCACAGATGTCAGAGCTAGGAGATGCCCATATCATTTCAGTAAGTCAGGGCCTTGCCGTGCCCACAACATGGCTTCTGCGAGACCGCATGCATGTGGTGAAAGCCCTGCTTATGTGTAGCCCATGAATTAAAGAACATCAACCTTCTGGAGTGGTGATTCCTGCGTGGTGTTATTTTCTGAAACTGGTCATGTGGCCATGTTTCTGTCATTTTTCCGACACGAAAAATGCTGCAGGTTCCAGATTTCTAATCTCTAGATAAAGTCAGCCTCTGTCAGCACCACCATCATGTTATGATCAGCAGTCATCGGTTGCATTAAGGATCGAGCCTGATCCTGGTTATTTACTGCCAGCCACTCAGCTTTCCTTGAACAGGATGGAAACATGCAGTAATGTTCATTAGTTGTAACCAAGGTCATCTGTGAACAGGGATGAGCATGAAGGCTGATGGAATTATAGTGTCAGACTAGGAGATTGTCTTTGGTACATTTTTTGCAGCATTGTTGTGCTCATTAAAACATTTTTCCTATAACCTCATAATAGCTTATGTATCATGAATTGTTCTTTTTTCTTTTCTTTTTTTTTTTTAATGTCTGCTAGATATTAAAATCATATGAATATTAAGAACTGGTGACTTGTTTTTTCCTTATTGTATCTTTTAAAGACAGAAAACTGAGGGAAACAGCTTTCACCTTAAAAGTATATTCCATCAATTCTATGATTAATTTAGTTATAGGTAGTAAGTAATATTTTTGAATATCTATGAATTTAAACAAGTTTTAGTTTATTTATTGGTTGGTAGTTGGTAACACTTTATTTTGATTGTCTACTTTAGACATTCTACTAACTATGAGTAACTTTGCAACTACATGTCAACTAACTTGCATTAGAGTATTAGTAGACTTGATTAATAGATCTTCTTACACTTTATATTGATGGTCCTGCAACAGACATTGTACTTGTAATGGACTCAGGCTTGATGTTGAGTTTGAATCCATTTGCAGAAGTTGGTAACTTTACAATAAGGTCTCATTTGTTAACATTAATTAATGTATTACTTAACATAAACTAACAATGAGCAATACATTTATTACAGTATTTATTATTATTTGTTAATGTTAGTATTTATTATTATTTGTCAATGTTAATAAAAATCCAGCTGTTCATTGATTGATCATGTTAGTTCACAGTGCATGAACAAATGTTTAAAAATACAACATTTGATTTTAATAATGTATTAGTAAATGTTGAAATTAACATTAACTAAGATTAATAAATGCTGTAGAAGTATTGTTAATTTTTAGTTCATGTTAACTAAAGTAGTTAACTAATGCTAACTAATGAAACCTTAAAGTGTTACCCAGAAGTTTATTGAAACAATAAATCCAACAGGCAAAGGGATGGTCAAAATATACTAGGCTCGGTGAACAAAACAGACAGTCCAAAGAGGCAACCAAGGCAAAAACAGTAATCTATTACACATGATATCCAATAAACAGGCAAAAAGGTTATAACAAGAAGCTGTCACAATGGCAATACTTCGCAATGTGTTTGCAGAAAGCTTAGCTCTTTATACCTAGCAAACAGGAAGTGACCCCCTACATACCTGGGACTGAACTTCCTGCTGCTTAGCCATAGACGCAGGTCTCTTGTGGAAAGCCAGACCCTCTGACCTGCTATATGGGTACATTCAGCCTGGTGTACCATGTCTTTGAGAGAGAGAACGACCCCAATTTCACTGTCAGAAGCTCCTACTTCAGTGATGAATGGTAAACTTGAGTCAGAATGCTTAATGATGGGTGCAGTAGTGAAGCTTGTTTTAAGGTTATTGAAGGCGGTTTTAGCAAATTTGTTTCACTGAAGTTTCTTGGGTTTATCCTTGCTGTTAGTGGGACTGCAGTGATGCTGTAATTCCTGATATATCTTCTGTAGACATTTGCAAAAGGAAGAAATCATTGAAGTTCTTTGATAGTAACAGGCTATGGCCATTTGGTAACTGCTTTGACTTTGAATAGGTCCATCCAACCACACCTTGATGACTGATGATGTATCATAAAAATGTAGTACTGGTGGTATGGAACTCACATTTTACAGCTTTGATGTACAGTTGGTTCTGTTGGAGCTGGGTTGGGACTGTCTTGACATATTGGATGTGCTCTTCTTTTGTTTGGGAATAGATTAGGAAATCAGTGTATGCAGTGACAAACTCCTTCAGGAGGTCTCCAAAGATTTCATTGACGAAAGACTGATAAAAGTAGGTGCATTGACATGACCATATATCATGACCTGATATTCATAGTGCCCTCTAGTGGTGAGGAAGGCAGTCTTCCATTCATCTCCTTCTCTGATCCGAATGAGGTTATAGGCACTTCGAAGATCCAGTTTGGTGGAGGAAGTGAATATCTATATGAACTTTACTTTTGGGAGGTGCAGTATTTGGGAGAAGTTCAATGGCACAATCTCTTGGACAATGGGGAGGTAGTTGGGTTGCCTTTGCCTTGCTGAAGACTTCTGAGAATTCAGAGTATTTTACTAAAATCACTATAGTTGTGTGAGTACCTGGGCTTTTCATGCTCATCGTAAAACATGGTAACGAGATGAGACCATTTACTGAGTTCACCTTGTTTCCAGGAAATGCTAGGGTCATGGATTGCTAACCATGGATGACCAAGAATAATCTGATTCTTGGGAGAAGAAATAACATGGAGTGAGATCTTCTCAGTGTGAAACAGGGTAACAATTTATTTTAAGGTGATGTAGCTACATATTACTACATGTACTTACTATAGTAATTACAGTAAATTATGCATAATTACAAGTAACTAACCCTAAACCAAACACTAACCATAACTCTATAGTCAGTACATGTAGTTGATTAATATTACTCAGTACTTATTTGAGTAAGTACAATGTAACGTCTTGTTTACTGACATAACCCTCACTCCCTGATGGAGGCAACAGAGATGTTATGTCAAGTGACAACATTAGGGGTCATATTTGGGAGCTCTAATGTCGTCACTCAACGTAACATGTGACTGACAGAAAGGAGGGAACGAAGACATTATGTCAAGACATTATGTCAAGTGACAACATTAGGGCTCCCAAGTATGACCCCTAATGTTGTCACTCGTAACGTTGAATGTGACTGACAGAAAGAGAACTACGTCACCTCAAAATAAAATGTAAGCTGAAACAATTCAAATTGTAGAGTGACTGGGACAGTTTGTCAGGATATGCCTTGTATTATGGGTTTGTTGTCAACTGCTGTGATATTAATTGAAGGGATGCATAGCAGAATGGGGATCTTGAGTTCCCGAATGAGATCATCATGGATTAAATTGACTGCAGCCCTGGAATCCACTAGCGCTGAAACATAGTGTGTTTTATTATACCTTAATCGAGATGGATAGAGTGAAAATTTGATAAAGGGGAGTAAGGGAGTGTTCATTTCCTCACCGTTTTCCTTGAGGTGTTGTTAGTGCAGGTATTGCTGTGATGATTGGATTGGAGACAGTAAAAGCATAGATGTGCCTTTAGATGACAATGTCGTTCTTTTAGTGAAACTCTAGTAAAACTGATTTGCTTGGATTCTGTGGACTGGGGCATAGAGAGAGCAGCAGTGGAAATGGAAGCCATTTTGGTTTGTTTGGAGCAGGGATTGTTACGAATGGGATTATCCAATTTAATAGCCATGGTGAAAAACTGTGATAAGTCTGCGGTCTCACCCTTGAATGCTATCTCCGCTTGTAATTTATGGTTAAGTCCTTCTTGAAACACTGCTTTGAGTGCCACATAATTTCACCCGCTCTGGGCTGAATTGGATGGCGCATTAAGGTAGGAACACACCAAGCCGACGCCGACGAACTAGTGGCAACGAAAGCAGACCGCAGGGTTGGCTCACGTCGGCAGCGTCTGGGTCCAAAGTTGCCCTGACACACCAAACTGACGCTCAACAGCCGATGGCCAAGTAGCACGTAAGATGCATAAGATGAAATGCCTTTCCGTACCAGCAGGGGGCAGTAGCTGAACAGCCAATCAGAATGATCTGTCAGACCCGACACCGATTCAACATGTCGAATCGGCCGAAAAAAAAGAGGACGAGGACCAACTTCAGCCAACGGTGCAGAACACACTGAGAAAACTTAGTCGGCCAACAAATTTATCGGGTACCACAAATCTTACTGGCTAAGCTCTAGTTAGTGGGAATGATTAAATGTACTGTGTTAAATGTTCGTTGGCTGCTCGTAGGTTGGTGAGTTGGCCTTGAAACTCCTGTAGCATCTCACTCTGGTATGCGTAGGCCACCTGGAGCTGTGATACTTCCACTGGATTCATTTCTGGTGAAGTATTCTCAGGCTTGATGTTGGGTTTGAATCCATTTGCAGAAGTTTATTGAAACAATAAATCCAAATCAACAGTCAAGGGATACTCCAATGAAAGTTAGTTGACATGCAGTTAACTAAAGTTTAATTTATAGTTAGTGGTGTGTCTAAAGTGGACCATCAAAATAAAAGTGTAACCACACTTGTGTCTGTGTTATGTTACATGTACTTACTATAGTAATAACAGTAAATTATGCATAATTACATGCACCTAAACCAAACCCTCACCCTAACCCTATAGAAAGTACATGTTGTTATTAATTATGTTATTAATATTACTGAATTTATGGTTGCACTGTAACAAGGACATCTTAAAATAGTGTAACCATATTTTTTTTATTGTTTATGTAGTTTCCCTTTCTTTGGTCTACTTAGTTATTCTGAGCTGTAAATAAGAAAGAATAAATGCAAATTTAAAGAAAACTAAGAATGAAAATCTACTGTCTAGAGATTCTTATCTAGTGGGAGTCCAGTGGGCCACTCAGATAAAATTCATCTTCAGGCCTTGGTTTAATTATCTCTGCCAAACCTTTCTTGCTTCTTTTTGATTTATTTATCCAGAAGCAGCTTGGCCTTCAGGCTGGATTTTGTGGGACACTAAACTTATGGAAGCATTTAAGGGATTCAGTAAGATTAATATTGGTGGGACCAATCAAACCAGTATTTGTACAGTGGATACTGCAGCAGACAGTGTGAGAAATGCTTTACATCTGTTCATAAAGACAGTTATGTTTCTATGTTCTGGACCGTCTCTACATAATTCCCAGGGGTGTAGATGAACATCAACAGCTATTCAGTGCCCTCTAATGTGTTTATGAGATGTATCATTGGTAGCTACCACATGAATTGGACAATTGTTGTATGGCCTCCAGTTTTAATTTCTTGGCATGGGAGGAAATGTTTTTGACAGTGATTACCCAACATTTTTACAAATCTGTTTATAAATTGTGTCAGTTTGTTGAATGTTACTTGAAAACTGAGTTTGAAATATGCATCTTTTCCACAAAATCTCTAAAAAACTCAAAACTTTTGTTTGTTTATTGCACAATACTTTGTTTGACTTATATTTTGGAATTAATGTTTCTGATGTCTGTATGTTTAGTTTGTGCTGCTGAGTTGGATAGTTTATAAGATATGAGCCTTTGGGATTCCATATGCTGTATGCCTAATAAAAGTGTTGATATAGCAGTGGCTAGTTTCTCACCATGCTATTTACAAAAAAGAAACACTTTTCCCCTGATATTATGAATATAAACATTAAAATTTAGGAATATATCTCATCACTTTACAATGGCAGGGTTAGACTAAAGCCCTGGTTTCAGTGTACAGGTAACTATTTGGTATTTAGATGAAAAATAAATATTTACCAGATGCAAAAGGAGACAGTGACAAGTGGACCAAGAAATTACCATTGAAATAGTTGAATACTGCAAACAAATTGGTGCTGCTTGACTTGTCTTGCTTTGACACCTCTACTCAGATCTGCTCACTTTTAGCGTCTCCATTAATCCTTCCCTCATTCGCCTTCTGGCCATGAAAACATCAGGGATGGGCAACTTCAGTCCTGAAGGGCAACTGTCCTGCAGAGTTTAGCTTGTCTATCCCTGCAATAGATCTACCAATTGGTACCTATTTTGTTCGAGAAAAAGAGGCACATTAGGAGAGGAACTTGACACTGATTTTGGTTTTATCCACCCCTGCACATCTTCTGGACATGCAAGTTTTTCCTGAAGAATCTAATCAAACGTTAACTACATTTGGTTTAAAAAAAAAAAAAAAAAAAAAAAATCACAATAATTATTCTCTTAAGTTGTTGGCTACAGCGTTTGAGTTGCCTAAAGGTTCCACCATCTTTGCATGATCTTTGCAGGCTCTACATCAAGGATATCCAATCCTGCTCCTACCACACCTGCAAGTAATCCTGAAGACATTCATTAACTGGTTCAGGTTTATTTAATTTGGGCTAGAAATAAACTAGCCCCAATTAAACAAACCTGAACCAGTTAAAGAATGCTAATTGATTTGGTCAGTCTCCCAGTCTTTCAGGTTACTACAGTCTTCCAGACTTTCATTAGTGATGTGCTTTGGGACATGCTTACCTCAATACCTTGACAACATGCTTCCATAAGTAAGTTGTTCACAAGACTATTATAGAAAGGGAACTTGTTCCAAGTTTGGAACAATGTGCTTCACATTTCCACAATGTCTTTCTTGAGATTTCTCATATCTTGATTGCATGGAAATAGATCCGAGCAAGACTTAAATTGTTAGGGATTGGCTGTAACCCATTTCGGTCAAGGAGATTCAGATCTTCCACGAGTTTTCAAACCTTTATATGATGTTCTTAAGGAACTGCAATGTTCCAGTCACTGAGTTGGCCATGAGAACTCATCTGCCGTTCGCAAAGCATCAGCATGGCAAAGCATTAAGAGCAAAGATGCAGACTGCTCCACCTTACCGCTATAGTGAAGCCTATGTTCTTGTAAGTTAGCCTCCGCAAATAAGGTTTGTACGGTTCATTTTGTCCATCCTGTTCTGCACCTAATCATGGTCTACAATAATCAGTTATGCTTGATATCCAAGAGCAATGTTTCCCAACTTTACACGTTTTGGATGTCTCTCTAATCAAACACACCTGATTCAACTCATCATCTCGTTTGTAGAGACTCCAAGACTTGAAATGGGTGTGTCAGATAAGAGAGACATCCAAAAATGTGTACAGCTAGGTGGCTTCCAGGAACAGGGTTGGGAACCATTGTCCTAGAAATTTGCTACTTAATCTTCCGTCACAAGGATAGTCTTTGAGAAATCTCCTGCACCCTGGTGAATATGCCTGTTGGACAGTTGCTTGAGGGGGTTTCTGCATGGTTAAAGTTTTCCTCTGATTACTACATTGTTGATTCTCTTTGGTCACTGTTAAACTCAAGAATGTTTGCATTTCTCAGAGATTTACCAAACAGCTGGTATTGCCAGGGCTATTGTTTTGACTACCTTTTGGATTTAACTCTTATTTCTGTTTTGTTGACCCTATTTTGGTCTTCATGTCTGATTTCAGGTTCCAAGAACCTATTCCAAATAAAAATTAGACATTGACAGCTATTTAAAACATACACTAATGATCCAGACAAACACACTTGTCTAATAAGAAACAGATGTAAGTACAACTTTCCAAATATTTTTGGCATTTTTACTTGGTAGGAACTCTGAGCAAATTATGCTATAATTTCTAAACACATTACTTAATATAAGAGAAAAAAGAATCAAATTAAGCTTGACATATTATGTCATTATGACCTATATAAATTCAAATAAATAAAAAAATTAGAGTCCAAGTATTGATATTAAGTTAATCAATTTAGTTTTCTCCATTCCCCCAGCTGGTTTAAGAAGAAGTTTCCGGCTGAGCCGGAAGGACAACATGAGTCAGCAGGTGAGACAGAAGACGGGTGAAGCATATGCTGGTATCCATTTCCCTATTTATCAGGAGGTTTTGCCTCACCAGAGAAAGCCTGAAGAGCCGTACCGCCTTGTGCTTCTAACTGGTAAGAAACATCCTTGCTTAAAGAAATAGTTAATTAAAAATCTTGAATTCTTCATTATTTATTTTTAGGCTTCAAAAGGGCACCATTGTGCAAAAGTAATATAATAGTTTAATTGAAAAACAGTCCATACATTTTTTTCAGATATATATTTCAGACCTTAATTTGCACCTTTCATCACTGGTTATCTTCTCCACCAGTGAGCTGTAAACCAGAATCAGAACATTCTGATTTGTGAGGAAATCATTTTGACCATATTTGTGAGATGTATCAATCAGTTAATTAAAAAATAAGATCAGATTTAGTGATTAATTCAAAAATTGATTGTTGCTACATTTCTCATGAATGCTAAAGGCAGAGCAGAGAGTATGTCTTAACTTAAATTTCACACAAATCTATATTTGAGAAGACTTCAAATAAAGCATAAAAGTCACATGGGCCATTTTTATGATCTTTTTCTGGTTATATTATGTCTTTTTTAAGCTTGACAGCTTTATTTGCTATTCATGTGTATTTTAACGAAAGGCATGGAAGGTTTGGAACAATGAGGGTTATCATATTTTCATTTTTGGGTGATCTATTGCTTTAAGAACATTTTTTTCATGTTGTATAGAAAGAGCAAGTCTGGAAGGTTAAATTAACACATGGATCTACAATCTATGTATCTGTTTTCATTGTGCTGCCTAGACGTAGACCTGGGTCTGCTAAATGTTCAACTCAAAGTCATTTCCAAAGGCAGCCTCCAAATGAGCCAACAGAATATGTGCTTATTATCTAAACATGAAAGCCCTCCATACAGCTGGAGCCACTCACTATTTTTGTATGTCATTTAAGTTCCCTGTTGCCACAGTCTATCAGTAGCAAGAATTTAGAAAATGACCATAATCAAAAGTTGACATTCCATTAAACATGAAATCCAGAGCTATCTGTTTAATGAAATGGAAGTTCAGCTTCTCTTTTGCTGAGGGTCTAGATATAAATATTCTGAATTGAATGGCATCTTGGCAAGTAGAATTTCTATTGTTGTAAAAGTAGTAACTGTATCCTTAAAACGTCATCATTGCTCTGGTGTTTGCATAATTACGAATGCATGATATTCTACTTGGAAATTCAATGAGGCGTGTGAGATCATTTAGACTTTTTCACTTTTTTTATCCACTGCTGAATCAAAAATGTGTCCCTGTGGTAAATGTAGAGTATTAATTCTTAAATATATCAGGGGTGAGAACAGCTGTTGGCAAGGTGTAGGTGAATGCAATACTTCTTTCCTAAACAAACAACAGAAAATGTACAGGAGCACTGTGAACTCTCTCCCAGAACTGAAGGACTTCAAGTGAGCCTTGACAAGTATGGCCAAAGAGCCAATATGTTCAAGGACTGCATGGATTTATTTCAAAGACATTAAATCATCTCAGCAAGATCAGAACCTTGGTTGTCTTGATATATGAGGGGTAAAAAAAAGGAACAAAAATGTGGCACTAGACAGTGTACTTTTTTTTCTCACAAGTTTTTATTTTTATTTTTTTGTTTCTGTCACAACAGCCCACAATGTCTGATTTTATACATACCTATTGAAATGGATGAGTTATGTTGGATTCAGACAAACAGAATTTGGACCAGTGACGTGACATTCATTATCATTATATATAAATTGTATGTAATTTACTAATATTTACTCAAATCATTTTTTATTTATTTTATTTATATTAATATTTTAATATAAAATATTAATTTAATGAAAAATACATTAGAATTCAGTCAAAATAATAAAGTACATACATACAATTACATTCTCTTTTATAATGAGCATGTTTTTAATTTACATTTTGATTACATTAAATGTCAGGGTAATGTAACTATCCTTATATCATAATGAAGAAAAAAGCCTCTAGTTTGGCATAGTTTTTATTTTATTTTATATATTTTTTTTATTATTATTTTTTTATTATTCTTTTGTACAACAAATCATGTGGTGCAGACCCTCATGACATTATGTCAAGGTCAGTAATTAAAATATTAGATAATTTGATCTAATCATTTGAACTTTGATATTTATAAATTAATAATTCATGATATTTGTTTAAAAATATCCTTTTACATTAAAAAATGTGTCTACAAACTTTTTTTTTCTTTTTTCTAAACTACATGTCCAGTTCTTGATCATGAACTTTCTAATATGTCATTTGTTATTTTGCATATGAGACAAACAAGATGTCCACAACAGTTTGAGCCCACCAAAGCAGTTTGCTCATCTCTAATGAGCAGGTTGTTGCACAAATTACTAGTTTCACTTGTAATGTATGTCATTCTCATGAGTTTATGTTGGCCATGGATACAGAATGTTAACGTCTAATTTGACTAACTCTATGATCGCTGCTTGCCTAGGAATGCCATATAGAACTATAACTTAAAAGACATCCTGGAATGAAAATATACTGGATCTTCCTTAATGTGTTTGTTCAACTTGCCACAGACATAGCTTGCAAATATTTCGAAGACCATCAACCCACAGGTTTGTTTGCAAGATGAGCACTGGTGGATGATGACTATGAGGGCAGGCAGAAAGCTCGCGTGAGGTCAAACAAGATGATTTAATATTTTCATATTTAACTTCAATGCAGTTCTGTTCTTTCCTGTTGCTCTGTGAAACTCATTTGCTGTGAAAAGCAATACTGGGCCGAACGTGAACCGAATTGGCCAAAGGCATTTCATGCATTATCAGAATGGCAGGAATTTCACTCTTGAATCACATCAAGAAGGCTAGTTGCAGCCAGTGTAGCGATAATATACATACTTTGATTTCTTCAGATGCACCCACAGGGACCATCCTGGCAGACACTGGCTTTTAGTCTCTCTTGAATGGGCACCAGACAGATTCTTCATTTTCACTACAGTAATATGGCTTTACCTTCTGGGGATGCTCAGGCCAGAGCAGAGACTGGATCTGTGTTTTGGAAAGGCTGCGAGTGGCGGGAGCCACAGCCTGAAATCAATACAGCATTACCCCATCATCCTCATACTTGTGTCCCAGTGATGGAAACAGCAGATGCCTGTCGGAATAATAGGCCACTTCATGGCCCAGACAGTCCATGAAGACTTTAAATACAGTACATGTCCGCCTACAAACAAGGACTTCACTGAGGCTGTTCATGTACCACTCAACCAGCCAAGTCTGCAGTCTTTCATATTGGGCGCAAGATAAAAGATAAAATATTTGAACAGGGATCATAAGTGCTGAAGTGTGATGAAAATGTATACTGGTAATTCAGATAAGCTTGTGTTTATATTGAATGAATTATTCAGTGAATGCTGACTACTGCTTTATTGCTTTCTCAGTGTTGATTAATTAATTAGTGATAAACTGCTGGTGTGTGTATGTGTGTTGTACAGGGCCTAGTGGGGTTGGTGTGACCGAGTTGAAGAGAAGACTTCTACTCTCTGACCCAGAACACTTCAGTGTAACTGTGCCATGTGAGTTCATATAACATTTGTGCAATAAATCAACCTGATAGTATTTATCTGTTTCAAACAACCAATAAGACCTGTGTGTGTAAATCTCTTTAGAGCTGCTTGAAGTGTAGTTCACACCTCAAAACTGTTTTGGGGAAACTGTTATCAGCCAAACTACAAGCTACTCATAATTTAAAATACTTAAACAACAGCAGAGACATTATGTAGAGGATGGGACGGACCACTCATAGAATAGCTGGGAATAGATGCATTAGCTGTATTGGCATTAGCTGGACCAGCCTGAAAAGTGCAGTTGTTAGTTTAATTTGTGCTAAAGAAGCACATTTATAATGTCATTGTTGTTAGATTTTAATGCTGATAGGAAACATATTAGTTTTGGAGGGCAGTGTCATCAAGTGGCAGCTATTAACCCCTGGAGAAAGACTACAAAATGAATACACCCCCTGTCTCAATTGGCACTTGCAGTCTTTCCTACAAGTCCGCACTTTTGTGATGTAACACTGCATTGACTCTCAAGAAGTCTGCTGTAGAGCTCGTACCAGTGCAGGCCCAGCAAAAGTGTGCATCGAGGGCGCATATTGACCACAAAGGGGGAACTCACGAACATCTTTCTGAAACCTAAAATGACAAATGGGACATATGAATAAGTGCATATATGCATAAGTGCATATAAAGTGTGTCATTTGGGACAGGGCTACTGTTGCTTCCCTCAGTTTTATACTTTAGATTTAGAAAATTTGGTGTTGTTTGCAAAGCACCAACACAGAACAGCATTTGCGTCCAATTGCCCCAGATGTACTGCAAAGGTATCAAAGAACATGGGAGTCCATTTTTGCTGAAGGCGAGCAGAAATTAGATATACAATGATCTCTCTGCTTGCAGTGCTTCAATCTCGCTTGTCATGAAATTATTGAGCACAAACACGATTTGACAAAATCATACATCATCAAAGGTTCACTTCCGCGATTTAGTAAGATTTCATTCACATCAGCAGTGAACAGTACTGGAGTATACATAAACCGTACCATAAACTCATACCACCTTTTTAGAAGGTTTTCACACTGGCAGTTTAGTTCAAAACAGAGCATGGAATCATGGAAAAATTTGCAATGTGAAAACTGTCCCAGGAACGCACAGTGTGCGCAGCTGTCTCCTCAAAAGAGATTATCGTTTATTCTGCTGTGCAAAAGTACTAGTGTGCAAGCACCCTCAGTTGTCTACATACCTGTCCGTTCCGATGGCCGCCAAATGATTTGACTTGGCTTTAGGGAGTTTTCGTTTGCTGTGGCTTGATTCTGGGTGCAATTGTACCAGGACCAGTGTTGGGGGTATTGCATTACAAGTAACTTGAGTTACGTAATCAGATTACTTTTTCAAGTAACTAACAATGTAATGCATTACTTTTTCAATTTACAACTAAATATCTAAGTTACTTTTTCACATTTATTGACTGACAAATCTCCTGTCCCCATATTGAGAGAAATAAAGTTGTTGTGTGGGCTGTGTAAGCATGATGGTTATTGTAGACTAAATGTGAGCATGCATATACTCATCTCACTTGCACAAAAACATTCATTATTCCTTAAAATGAATAAAAACAGTGAAATGCAATCTCAGAATTGTATGCAAACCTGTAATAATTAGCTATTAAATTACACACAAATATATTTTATGTATTTAATCTCACTTTATTAACCAATGTCTTTGCTGCTGACCTTCAATGATCTAATTATACCATATAATAATATAAATGAGTGTTGAACTGTATCCTATTCTTCTTTAATCCAGAATGGCAGCACAGCTGATAGGTTTGTATGAGCTGCGCCTTCTGCTGTACAGGCATAAATATGCATTTCCTTCAGCCTGAGGCTTACTCATGGTGTGAAAGGGCCTTAACATTTATTTTTAAAAAAAACAAAACAAAAAAACAAGTAGGCCCAGCCCATGTGAGAAAAAGTAACGCAAAAGTGGTGTAACACATTACTTTTCATAAAAAGTAACTAAGTAATGCAATTAGTTACTTTTTTAGGCAGTAACGCAATATTGTAATGCATTACTTTTAAAAGTCACTTTCCCCAACACTGACCAGGACTTTCTGCTACTTGCAAATGGACTCTCTTGAGGAGGGAGCTGATTGTGAGCCATTCAGTTGCTTCTGATTGCATTCACTATATGCACGATTACAGTACATGCTCACTCTTGCTTATATCCAAGGTCATCATCAAAATCATTCAAAGCGTCACCACTTTCTTATGTGGATGTTACTTTACTTCCTGAAGAAGTGTGGACCCGAGTTCGCATTCCTGCTATTTGCACCACAGTTCCTTTGCAACCAAACTCAGACCACCATCTACAACTAGTCTCAGGTGCAGGTACTCAAATTAATTCATCAATTGTTTATTTCATAGGTGAATCATTTATTTACAAGAAAATGAAGTAAGTTGACTTCCTAATGGTATAGTACATATGAACCACTGAATGGTACATAAAACAGCTTTAGTTACTCTCCAACTCTGCCTTCAAGCAAGCAAACAGACAAACAAGAATCATAAACAGCCATATTTCTTAAAAGTAAACTATTACCTTGATTGCACCCTCTTGTAAATGTTCATGAATAATCTGTAGGCAGACCATCAAATTTTTCCACACTGAGGCCTAAAGCTTACTAGACTGCCAGAGTGGAGAAGAGAACAGAACCAGCTTTTCACTGCCACTCTGGGTGTCCAAGAGTGATGTGGACATTGGGCGATAGAGTGATGAAAGAACAGGATAATCACAGCCACTAACAGCTAGACTGTCGATGCATTGATGAAGGGAGCGGTGTGACTTTTTTTTCCCTTATTCTGGAAAACGGCCATCTTTCTGCCTTAGGTTGGCACTTGTTATGCCTGTTTCTCCCCGCTGGAAGCTCAAACTAGCAACTTTCCATATTTCTGACTGTGCTCCAAGCTTCCGAACTGTAGCAAAACAGGGTTAGGGTCTAACTTTGTCTGACATATACATTTATTTGATTTATGGCGTTTAAGTAGTGAGTGCTAAAATCGATTGCTAAGATGGTAGCAGCAGCTTTTAGCCGTATATGACTGCCACAGCTAATGACAACCACAATAGCTGCTATTGCATTGCAAGTTCAGTGGAATAAAAGGTTTGTAACAGACTCCTGCTGGTTCTAAATGTCCATATGAAGCATTTACTTCAAAGCTGACTCACTGAAATGGGCTTGTATTTGCTTTTTTTCATGACTGGGAACAGTGTTTTGTTGATGAGCTTCATAAACAGAAATTTTTTGTTTGATTTGCATTGATGAAGTGCACTCACACACACAAATCCCATTGGAAGTTAAAGTTTATTGTTTATTTTGGATATACAGAGAACGTGTGGACAATTAGAGTTAAGGTGTGTGGCGAGCTCCTCAGGCCTTGTTAAGCTCACCTCTGAGCATATTTTCTGAGTGACACAGTCTAGTTTAATAAGGGTCTTACTACCTAACTCCTGCTCAGTTTTGGACACATGCTACCAGAGACAGTTCTGCATCCCGTGTGAAAAAGAAAGTGTGATTAATTGTACTAAATGCACACTTGCAGTGTTCTAAACTTAAAAGTATATGTGTTTTATATCAAAAAACTGTACTTGAGTGTATTTACAGAGAGTATTTACATTCATCACTGTACTGTAAGTACACTTAAAAAGTGTAAAATCAAAGGCTTTTCTTTTAAAGTACATTTTAAATTATTGTTTTAATAATCTTTTGCTTATTTTCTGCGTTGTCTAATGACTAACATACTAAAACACATGTAAAGTACTTGATTATAGTTTTAATTGTGTTATTAACATTTAAATAATGTATTTTAAATGCACTGAATTGCAACTGCATCATTACAAATATATGTACATTTATGACATACAAGTTTCAATAGATATGACATTAATGTATATTTTAGTTTACCATAAATACTTGTCAGTACATTTTACAGTAACGATATTCCATATATAACCATATAACCATATTTAACCATATTTTGAAGACAATAGAAATAATTATGAAATTACATATAAAGATTTACATCTTTATAGGTAATTTCATAATGGGTCAAACCAATTGCATTTAATATAAACTATAAAACATTTTCATTTAATTATAAATAACATGGAATTAGGTGTCAAAAAACATTACATACAGTTCACACTTAAGTATATTCTTTTATATTATTTCCATAACATGTACTTTTTACAATTTACTTGACGTTTAAGTATCAGCATGATGGTGTCTTTTCCTAATTTTTTTCCTTAATTTTTTTTGAGATTTACTTGATAAGATGCTTTAATCGTCCATTATGAAAAATATTATATTGCTTATGTTTGGGGTCTCAGACACACTATATATAAAATATGAATAAACGCAATGAACAACACACTGCACAGCTTGCTATGATATTGTATCTTTTATTGCATTTTCCACTTTTTTTTTTCTGGGATTAAAATGGACACTAAACAGAAATAATGTTATACCAGTCACATTTGTTTTACTTTTTGGTAAACCAGATGGATAAACGAATAATGATATCTGACCAGTTGGTTTTAAGGTCAGAGAAAGCTATTAAATGATTTTTAAGGAAAAATCAGATGTTCATTTCAATATTACTATTATTTTTACATGCATATCAGGGTCTCTGGGATCCCCAAAAAGTCAATCTCAATAGAAAACAAGTTTTAAGTTCCTGTTAGCTGGTTGGTTTGGTTTGATTTGATTTGGATTGCATAAAGACACTTGATTATTTCCAGACTTTTTAAATTTCAACAGATACCACTCGGGAGCGGAAAAAGCAAGAGAGAGAAGGGGTGGAGTACCATTTTGTCTCCAAACACACTTTTGAAAAAGATATCCTCAACCACAAGTAAGCTAAACACTCCTGAATGGTACCCAGCCCATGATGTAGTTTATTCTAGAGGCTAGTTTTGGGTTGTGCTGTTTTACAATGCTAAACCTCTTGTTTAGTGGGCAATTATAGAAGATTATAGTCATGAATAATACAGATTTAAAATCAAAAATACAGATTTAAAATCAAATAATACTTCTAGTAATCTACTAATTTAACTTGCTTTTATCTAAAAAGTGGATTTAAAAGAAGCAAACTCCATTATTCCTGTCTTTAAAGATGCTCCTGGAATTTAAATCACACATTTAATCCTTGTTAAAGCTTAAAATGCAGATCACAACCATTGACAGGAAATACTCTTTTTCTCGAATTTGCACTCAAAAATGAGAGGAAATCTCAAAAGCATGTGTCCGTGAACAGTGTCACATTATATTAAAGTAGGGGGATATTTTAAGAGCCCTCTGTGGTTTGAAATGACTTTTTGTCTTGTTAGTTGGACATAGGGAAAGAAGCAAGTGAGACAGGAATGACGGAGAGCAGACAGCCCAACTTTCCAGAGAGGCGCACTAGAGAGAGGAAAAGCGGACTGCTTTTTGCATCACTCCACCGAATTACCATCATCTTTGATTACCATACAAATGCCTTGAAGCCAAAGGCTAAAGCCCAAAGTTACTACCAGAACTTAGCAGTAGGAACCTCTACTTCAGTAGAAACTACTAGGCAAATGGATAACACTTTAGAATGCTGTTCCGTCATTAATAAATTACTACAAAAGAACAAATGAGTAATGCAGTTTTAACATTCTAGTAACTACTAATAACTAACAAGAAAATCTCATTACCTAGTAATTAGTAAGTAATAACACTCAGTTGAATGCAGTAATTGACTAATCAGTAACTACAATCTTTTTCAGACCTCCTAGAAAACTAAGAAACTATATACAGTTTTATAATTAATGCAAAGGTAAACAATAATTAATCCAGGCAAATTAACATTTTAACTACCATGTTAACATATAACCACTTACATAATCAGTTGGTAATATCAGACTTATTATTTGGGTTAGCTGTAAGCTAATTTTATTAGTTACCTTACAGAACTATTTACGGTCACACTTTACATTAGGTGCCTTTATTATGTATACTTACATCAAAAAATATGCACAATGTACTTATTGTGTTCATGTTTTATTGCAAAACATGTTTTCTTCTGTTGAGGTGGGATACGGGTAAGGTTAGGCACAAGTTTAATGGTAAGGGTAGGTTTAAGCGGTAAGAGAATCCTCAACACTGTAATAACAGATGTAATTAAAGTTAAGTCATTCATTATTGAAGTAACTGAGTATTTACAGATGTAATTATATGCAGGTATTTTTTTTAATTATATGTACAATGTAAAAACATGTATGCACACAATAAGTGCATTGTATTAAATTATTCATTTAAATGTTAGTACATAGTAGATAAAGACACCTTTGTTTTTAAATGCAGTAATCAGGACCTTAGTACTGTGGCTATTTTTCCATCATCCCTCTGGTCATCACGTTAGATGTATTCTTTTTTTTTTTTTTTTTTTTTTTTTACTTAAACAAAACAGAAGGCAGCTTAAGTCCACAATTCTCATTGAATCACTAGAGAATCATAGAGACTACTGGAACATTTTGAGTTATCAGCCATACCTTAAATGCCCAAAAAAAATTTGCCTATACAATTTTATTTATTTAACGTGCCTCACAGAAATATATGGTTCTATGTTGTATGACTAACGTGAAAATGGTAACCCACTGGTAATGACTTTTACCAAAAATGAAATATAGTATGAAAAATAGTTGTTCTTGATTAGCTAATAGTAAATTATCTCATTCAGTTATCTCATTCAATTATTCAATTATCTCATCTCACTATTACTTAATAATTCAATAATTACTAAATTCGTGTTAGTTAATAGTAGTTAATAGTATAATACCGTGTTACTCATTTGTTCCTGTGTAGTTATTCATTAACAACGAAACAGTATTCTAAAGTTTTCCAGTAAATGATACAAAAATTCAGAAACGTTCTGGGTTGAATTCACTAAACAGTTGTGCTATTTCTGCATGCGGTATTTCAGCACACAGCCAGTCTTGTTCACTGACAATTCTATACCCAGGTTAAGTAGATACTAAAAATCGTTATATATAAATCTTTATATATAAACATGCCACCTTTTATTTTGTTTTATTAGTTTCATTATAGATTTTTCACAAAATTACTGTATTGGCTCAGCGCAATTAACATTACACTATTACCACCTATGAAAAGCAGATGGTAAATAAAATGTAATGAAAAGTATGCTAGATTATGGTAGTCTGCTACATCCTCTATAACTGAGCACTATGGCCTGCAAGATGGGGAATTTGTGTTGTTACTTGATTTGCATAATTCCTTTAGTGATTCAGGAGTTAAACAACTAGCAGCATGTACAAATAAATGTATATATATATTCATAAAGTTAATGTTCCTTCCCTATTCTAATTCATTTTGTAAGATTAGAATTACAGCTGACTTTCGGAAAGAAACATGATTCACTGTCTTATTTTCTATGCAAATATGGCACACTGAAAAAAGTATTGCATTTTCATTTTGGATCATTCTTTGGAAACCATTCCTCAAATATTTGATCAGGTGGCATTTCATTTGTGTAACATACATAAAACATACTGTGCCAAAAAATCTAGAAGGATGATCTGCTGAAATATGTTCCAATTCACTCTGAAAGAGGGTGATGATGTTCCTGTGACAAGAGCCAAAGCATTTTATATAGCGTTACTTTCTTTAATACTAAATCACGATTTGTCAGCCATATGAAAGTTTGTGACACGTACCATTAATCCACCCTTTTACTACAAACACATTTATTGGTAGTCAAGTGTTTACCACTTTCAAACAGCACAGCAAATGGGTGATACTGCACTGTGAATGTGTTGGCGACGACTTTTTGAAATTAAGAAGAAAAAAAAAACATGCTAATGTATAACAGCAAACTGGAACACATCACCTGGAGATTTATGTTTGAATGCTCCAAATTGTCATTTATTTTCAAATGGTTTATGATCATCTTATTATTTATAAGATATTTTCATAACTTTTTATTCAAAACAGGCATGTAAAGGAGTTTAAATTATTAGGGCTTTAAATAATAAAAAAGTCTATGTTCCCTATATTTACACATGTTTCACCTAGATTTTTGGAGTATGGTGAACATAAAGGGAACTACTATGGTATGAGTCTGGATTCGGTACGCAGGGTCATGGCGGAGAGCAAGGTCTGCCTGTTGGATGTGGAACCTCACGTGAGTAAAAGATCATTCATGAATGGCAGGGTGTGTGACTGCCAAGAAGCACTGCATTAGGTATCTGCGCACAGGGGTCTTCGACAACAGTGGCCCCTTTCAGGACATATTTTTTAATGGATTTTATTTCATATTATTAAAGAACCACACATGCAGTATATGATAAATACCACAATTTGTGCCTCTCTTCAGAAGCATAAGCGAAAGAGGAAAAGAGAGAAACAGGGATAAACAGAGTGAACGAGAGCCAAGGAGTCCTATATTACATGTCATATTTGTTGACTTTGGAACATAGACTCAAGGGCAGGAATTATGTCATTCTGGACGGGGAGCTTCTGTCAGCTCCACTCCAGTTGGTACATTTCCTGTGGTCTGATTATTTTTCATCAGCTTGTAACATTTATAGAAAACATTCTCACTGTATTAATGAACCTACTATGTGGGCACATATTTGAATGCATGGGTGATGCTAAAGGACTTGTGCAGGATTTTGGAAATGTGTCTAGTGTTCCATACCATAGAAAATGGTTTGAAATGAAACAGTTGCATAGCATGAACACATTCATACAACGATTGATCATCTGTATTTTTTTAATAAAAAGACTCTTATAGCTCACTGTCATTTTTTCACTTTGTTCTCCATTCTCTAACAGACTATAGCAGCCCTTTATTCCTCCGAGTTTAAACCCTACGTTGTATTTGTGAAGCCTCCATCAATAGAGCGCTTAAGACTGAGCCGAAGAAAAGCAAAAGTTCTGGCAAGTCAGAATGAGCAAACCGCCACAAAATTATTTACGGTAAGAGATATAATAGTTTCTTGTCATCTCTATAGTGTTTATCATGGTTGTTATACAGAAGTTTTGTGCTGTCTGATTATGTTAAGTACATAGAGGTTAAAGACACTTGTGGGATCAAAAACGGAATGGGAGAATTCTCAATGCATGACCTTCCTACAGCAGTTCAGTACACAGCAGAGATGGACAAGGTCTGACCTGACCCATCGCCTTGACCGTACTTAGCTTCTCTGGCATTTAATGCACCTCTTTGGCAAGGGCCCCTTTTAAAAATCTCTCCAGGGTGGGCTGCAGGTGTGCCCCATGAGCACACACAGGTTTGTCTTCTTATGCTCCCAACTGTCTGAGGGTTTTTTCAGGCTTGGGGCAGAAAGTTTGCTGGTAACCCCACTGAGACCCATCTGTGTCATGCTGTGAGCATGAGCACCTAAGTCTACCCCAGGGTCTTATAAAAGGCTTGGGTCATCTCTCTCACACCTGGATGTTGTTTTACAAACTACCAAGCTCCTGGGTGCAAATGTGTTGCTCATCTTTCCATATTAACCAAGGACACACGTGTCCTATATGACTGCACTGAGCACTGACCTTAACAAGACACATTTTGATATTGCTTGTGTTCATGATTTAGTGGAATAACTCGTTGTTACTGTCTTCTTCACTTTACTTACTCCAAACTTACAGCCAGTTCAGTGTGACGTATAATGTCACATCATTTTTATAATTCATAAACTGCAAAGCGAAATACCTTGTGAGGCATGGAAAGACATTTATAGGCAAGAAGTGTTCTTTCAGACCATCTGCAGCTTTAGGTGATGTGTAAAAGTGTCTTTTTACTGTTAAAAATAGTGGACAATATCATAGCTGAGGAAGAACACTTCTCACACTGACCGTTGACCTGAATGAATTTAACAGGACCACTTAAATACACTGAACTGTATGAGTAATTTTACTCTCATGGCTGTTTTTCTAAATCTTTCAAGATGACTATATACGTAAGAGAACATAAATTAAAGCTTAAACTTAAGGAATTCCTTTCACTAGGCTGACCAAAACAAGGAAAACACTCCAAAGCTTGGTATCTCACCTAAATGTACAATCTGTAGGCTGTGGAATCTAACCCTTCTGGCATGCAGTCTGCAAATGTCAGTCATGGTGATGATATAAAAAGCATCAGCATTATATTTGTATTATTTTGCTTTGTTGATCAGATGAGATTCTGACTTGTAAAAGCATTCACAACCTTTTAGAGTGCTAACTTGTCATCTCATGATGATGATAATTCTGACATGAATGCACCACATAAATATCAGGACTTTTGGAATGTAGCTCAATAAAATTTGACTAACTGTTATATTTAAAATACAGTAATATTATCCTCATGGATGTCCCTTTTATTTGTTTTTTGTTTTTTTTGTTGTTGTTTTTTTTTTGCAGGAGGAGGACTTCCAGGACATGATTACCAGTGCCCAAGCCATGGAGTATAAATACGGCCACTTGTTTGAGAAAGTGATTATCAATGATGATCTGGCTATGGCATTCACTGAGCTGAGAGACGAACTCACAAAGATAGAAACGGAGACTCACTGGATCCCAAATACATGGGCTCATGTCTGAGAAAGCAATTCATGTTCACTGAACCACTTAGACACATGATAACTTTTGACTGTTTTGGATTTTTTCTGCATATAAAAAGGCACACCATATTATTGTAATTATACGCTTATAAGCAGTGTGTGCTGGCCCGTCATGAATCAGCTCCATTCATAACTGCCAAACTCATGATATTGCACTGAAGTTGAAACAGTTTTGTTTACGTTGAGAAACAAGTAATTGTAAAGAATTTTTATCTCTCCCTAATTCCTACATAATGATATACATTATGCTATATTACTAAATGATTTCTATACACATATTGCTTTGTGCACTGTTGTGGCTCATGTTTTGACATTATTCACTTACAGACGTGGATTTTCCATTAAAAAGATGTGTTCTTAATTTGGTTTAAGTGAGGTGGAATAGGACTACAGATTTTTTCTTTTTTTTTTTTCATAAATTGTGACTACAAGATTAAACTCTAGATTAGACCTCTGAAACACATCCAAGTAGCTCTATGTAACAAACAGTTCCAATCCAAGTTTAGATTTGTTCCTGACAATGAACTCAGGGTGATTTAAATGCCTTAGGGTTCTTGAAGAACATTAACGTTTGCAGGTATACAAGGTGATCCATGAGTCAACCCCTCAAAAGGATCAATTCAAAGCACCACAACTGTTTAGTTTTTTTTTTTTTTTTTTTTTCCCCAAACATTGCATTTAGAAAGGTGAGTTGACATGGAAGTTAAGAGGAAGACGTTCTCTCAAGGTGACCTTAGTTGTTCCTGCAGAAGCCAGAAGAGGAAGGGGACGTTTATTTTCACCAGCACTCAGTATATTAAAGTAGAATTAAAGAGTAACGGGGGAGTTTCTGGGGTTACCTTGGATGGCTGCCTGGTCAGCATGAGGGATAGAACTCCACACATACCTGCCTTTACCTTCCAGTAAAGCCGGAATGAAAGGAAGCTTGAATTGGAGAAGCAGATTTTAGATGCAGTATGGCATGTCAGAATCTTTTTAAAAGAACTGACAAATTATGATTAGTAAATATAGTAAATTAGTAAATGATTAGTTAATATAGTAAGTATCAGGACTAAGTGTTGCATCTTCATTTTATTCAGCACCTTTATTCTTTGAGCCTTTCACTCCTTCTTTCATATATGAAACTATTGTGGTTCAGTTCATATGGTACACATTAACCACACATTAACTAAACTCGCTAATATAATTTGGTTCTTACTCTTGCAAATCTCAGGCAGTCACTTTGGTTATAGAATGCAGTCACTCTCTTCCATAACACTCCATCTTCTTTCAGACAAACACAATCTTTTAGACGGACACAACTACACGTTATAGCGTAGTACGTCATGGCGTAGTGTAGAATGTCATGGCATTGTGTACTATGTCGTGGAAGGTAACGCTTTTTTGACGTACGTTAAATGCATATGGCTGTTGCGCCGGGCAACAAAATCTGGGCAGTCATTTACAACCATATGGCTCCATTGTTGCAGTAAACTTGCACAACGTTCTTAAGTTAATCATTTATTAGATGCACGCTGGTCTGTTATTGTAGGGACATCGACTTTACATTTAAAACCCCTAAACATGACGCGGAACAAAATGAACTGTGATTGGTTGCGTTACATGTCAGTCAAACGTCCTCTTGGGCGGTCCTTGGCCAATGAAAGCTGCGATAGAGTCCAGACCTTCTGCCGTCAGTCTGAAGACTAGCTTGAGGGTGAGTAAATCATGGAATAATTTTCATTTTTGGGTGAACTATCCCTTTAACGTAACGTGTGGAGGTGAGGACAACTTTAAAAAACAAAACAAAAAAAAACAACTTAAAAAAAGAACCATGATACATTTTCATAGAATGATTTTCGACACCTGTGATAAATTGTAATGTCGACATAACAAGAATAATTCATAGCTGAATCTAGATTCCTAGAACATTACATTCTCAATTTCTAGAAAATAATTTTTTTTATGTAAAAAAAAAAAAAAATGTTAAACCATTTTAAAAGATTGTTGAGATGCTTAACAGTAATCATATATCATAAATTATATTAACCATGAATATCATATCAGGCAAATGTGTGTTAAGTGGTGTGATTTTAAATAATCATCATCTCTTTGTTGCCTACCTCTTTTAATTGGTTGGCACAAGTGTACAATATAGCTTTAGACAGTAATGTGACAGCATTCTTACTGATTTGAATCATTTGACTGCAAGGCTATATGTTGCGCATTATCACCAGAGCCAGACTGCTCTTCACAGAGTTTAAAACTAAAATAAATACTTAAAAAATAAATTAATTAATTAACAATCCACCTGTCACATGTATATATGCTCTGTTTCTGTTTCGGTTCTGTGTTCCTGTTTTCCTAAGTTCCTAGTTAGTTTCCCTGTTTGTCAATTAGTTTCCATAGTTCCATGCACCTGTTCTGTTTCTCTTGTGATTATGTTCTCTGAGTATATAAGTTTCCCCAGTTAATTTTTCCTGTACTATGTCTACGTTGATATGTGGTTGTTTAACTTTAGTCTCCAACAATCTCTTGTATTGTAGTTTGTGAATTAGAATAAAGACTATTATATTTCTATCACCTTCGTCGTGCTCTCTCCACAACAGCCACACCTGACACCACCTGCTAAGCTATCAAATTCAGGGACCTCTTTCTTAGTAATGAAATTACATCCATCTTTTCAATACGTTTTCCTCTCAAAGTTTCCATGTATCTGCGGTGGATGTGAAATGAGTTTATTAGTCAGTCATGGCACATCTAAATGTCAGTCAATTTTTTTTTTTTCTCTAACTGATGTATAATGACTAGAAAGAGGCCATAGAAAGAGAGAAATATGGATGGAGAGATGGATCCTGTATTTGTCTGGTTTTGTGTGAAGGAGCCGGATGGGTAGACAGCCCAGGCTTTGTGGCTTTACGAGAGGTCATGTTCCTTCACGGGCTCACGTCATCGCTATTAAAGGGCTATCTGAACAGCGAGGCCCAAGTGCGTTAAAAAGACCAGGATACTTCATGCGCGCACATGCACACAAATGCCAACAAAAATATGGCAAGCCCAATAGAGTTGCGGACAAGGGTTTAAAATAACTGATTGAGTTAAATATGCTACCATAATTCATGTTGAACAAGAGATTTGTGCTTTCCTGATTATCACAAAATACAGCAGCAGAAGCAATGTTAATGTAACTACATAAAACAAAGCACACTTTATCCCTAATGTCAAAACGCTTCCCAAATTATAGCCAGGCTTTGGCCATCATTAAATTCAGACCTTCCTCTCTGCAACAGAACGACCATTTGTGGTCAGCAGTGAAATCAAGTCAACTATTTCATGTTTACAAAATGTAATCACACAGGGATGAAGTTTTTTTTTTACATGGGGCTGTTTCTAACATATTTTTTTTTAAACACACACCAATACAGAACACGTTTTTCCATTCCATTGCGCTTCCATGTTTTTCAATGTAAACGTGCTACAGACATCTTTAACCGCTGTCTCGCGTCTTTTTAACCGTTGCCTTACGTCATTCTAAAAACACGGTGCTCAAGTTAAAGAAGTTAAACTTAAAAAAAAGAAAAAGACCTTGCGCCTTTTTTCCATTCCACTGTCCTGTGCCTCACGTTTTTAACAGCAAAACCGCGTTCTGTGTGAACCAGCCTTAAACAGCACACCTTACTGCCAAACCTCAGAAAATTACAGCCACAGTTACTAGAACCCTGTTTCATGTAAACCTTGAGATCTTAAACACAAATCATTTTCTTGGTTGTTTGAATCATTTAGCAAACTTTTTAAAATTAGGTATTCATGGAATTTCAAGTAATAGTTCACCCAAAAATGATTTACACCCTTAAGGGCCAGATAAGGGCCCTAAACGGGGCAAATTAGCATGAAAGCGCAATTCCACAAATGGCTAATGGAGTGGCTAGTTTTGAAAATTAAATTAAAGAACACAAATGCAGTCAAATCAGTTACATAATGACCAACGCAATCTACCAAGAGCAGTGCAAATTAGCGTTGGGTCACAAAAAAGCAGAGCTGATGCTCATCAGGTGCGGGTCGACACAAGCGCAACTTGTTACATGTAATCTGACAAAAACTTACACATATGTATATATATATATATATATATATATAAGTCTGGATATATAGGCCAACATGGCTTGGCAAACGATATGTTTGGATAACATCTTCCTCTGGAATTCCAAAAAAAATTAATACGAGTGGAAAATTTTGTCTCCCTTCTACCACGCGCTCTCTGTTCTCTGCAGTGTCTCCTCCTAGCAGCAACAATTGCAGCCATGTTGCAAAATGGGTTAAGACACTTTTTGGGCATTAAGTAATGGCGCAAATATATGGGGGTAGAATTGTAGCAAAATTCCAAATAAATAGATTATGATCCACAAATAAATGTAAAGATATTCACAAAAAATAATCGTATGCACATATGGATAGAATGAGATCTACAAATATATGTTAAAAGTTTCACAAAAATTAATTGAATTCACAAATGAATAAAATGAGATTTGCTAATAAAAAACATATTCACAAATAGGTTTTTATGTCACAAGCACAACTCTGCCTGCATTTATTTGTGAATCACCACCTGAACATTTGTGAATTGCTTTCTGTGCATTTGTGGATTCTGAAACAATTCTAGCGTCATGACTGCAGACAAATCCACAAATAGGTCAACTCCACCCACCGAGTACTCAAGCCAATCAGATAACGGGCACGTTGCGCTGACCAGAACTAATCACATTTTGCTTTACAATCGGCGGCGGTCTCGTCCTGCATTGGCTTAGAAAGGAAGTAGAGGGTTCTTAAACTATGGTACAGTAAAAAGAGGTTTAAAATGTATATTTCATTAGACCATTAGACTGTGTGCCAAGCCAAGCCAAACTATTATATTTTATGCGCCATTTAAAAATGCCAGAGAAACAGTGCTCTCTGTTATGGGAACAACAAAGGTATATTGGATACAGATGCGTTATGGAAGCATCACGTTATTCAAGACTGAACAGAAAGCCTTAATAATTAGCTGTTAACTTATCTAACTGGATTTAACCTTGTGCGAGTTTGAAAAATAGATTAAACTGTCGTCACATAACAACAGCATTTCCCAGTTTATCAATCAAACATCGACGGATATGAGCAGCAAACCAGCTATTAAACATTAACAAGCCTTTAAATAATATTTTAAGCATTGATTAAACGTTTTAACGTTGTTTGTAGAGAAGATATAGTTTTTAAATGAATTTCATAGCCTATAGA
This sequence comes from Elopichthys bambusa, assembly GCA_037101425.1. Lineage (NCBI taxonomy): Eukaryota > Metazoa > Chordata > Actinopteri > Cypriniformes > Xenocyprididae > Elopichthys > Elopichthys bambusa. The sequence goes on along the minus strand of CM074437.1, from coordinate 21,981,797 downwards.
TTATGCATTTCATTTAAAAGTAAAATGTCCAGCAGTCAAACACTTGATCACGCAAATATTTCCTATGAATCAGACTTAATATTTTTTTTATTATTATTGTAAAAGTTATTTACAGCATCCAAAATAAATACTATATATATATATATATATATATATATATCAGCATTGCAACCTCTTTATTTGCATTATCCAAAACCATAGCTGCAGTCATGCCGAGGCTCATCACTGATGGTCATTCAGGCTCATATTTGGTATTATACATGGTATAATGCAAGTGTGGTATTATAGCTACTGTAGAACGGGACATCCGTTTACTGCCACTGACTCGTTTCTCACCGTGCAGCTTGTAGACATTAGCTGCATGTAACATGGACACAAATGTAATCCGTTTGTTTAATGAATATAATGCCTTCTATTTGCCGCACCGCTCGCGTCAGCTGGGTATCTGTGAATGATCATAATTCGTGCATAGCCTTTATCCCGATTTACTGATCCTGGTGGTAATATAAAGAATATACTCCAAAAATCTTTTTTGTAGCGGACCCCTTCTGAATGATGGCTGAAACCTTACTGATGAGTTTCATGTTTTATTGTGCATTAGATGAAATTTCAGTTTTTAACTCCAGATAATCACTGTAAGAGCTTATGCCTTTTCAGGGTTGCTTAACAAACTGTTAAACTTTCTATCCGTAAGAAAACTCAGATGAACTCTAACAATGTGCATGACACGTCTCCTGTTCATTACTGCAGTGATCAGTAACACTCAGACCATAATACCCGTCAAAATAAGAGCCACCTTTTTGTAAGATGGATAATGCAGACCTTATATATAATTACACCCCAAAAAAAAAAAAAAAAAAAAAAAAAAAATATATATATATATATATATATATATATGTGTGTGTGTGTGTGTGTGTGTGTGTGTGTGTGTGTGTGTGTGTGTACAAAATTGTGTGTACATTTTATTTTAGGGTTTTTTAACTAGTTGCTTATTAGCATGCGTATTACGAGAATATTAGCTGTTTATTAGTACTTATTAAGCACATATTAATGCCTTATTCTGCATGACCTTATTCTACATTCTTAATCCTACCCAATACCTAAACCTAACAACTAGCTTACTAACTATTAATAAGCAGTAAATTAGGAGTTTATTGAGGGAAAAGTCGTAGTTAATAGTGAATACATGTTCCCTATACTAAAGTGTTACCAAAAGATTAATCACAATAAAGTCTGTTACATTTTGTAAACAGGGTGTTTTTATCATACAAACAGCACTTAAGCTCAATTCGAATGAAGCGCCCATGGTGGAATAGTACAGAGCTCCTTTCAGAGTCTGTTCCCGCCCCGATTATAAAGCAAAATGTGATTGGTTGTAGCGAGAGTGTGCTGCAATTGGTCAGCGCAACGTGCCCGTTATCTGATTGGCTTGAGTACTCGGTGGGTGGAGTCGATCTATTTGTGGATTTGTCTGCAGTCGTGACCCTAGAATTGTTTCAGAATCCACAAATGCACAGAAAGCAATTCACAAATGTTCAGGTGGTGATTCACAAATAAATGCAGGCAGAGTTGTGCTTGTGACATAAAAACATATTTGTGAATATATTAGCAAATCTCACTTTATTTATTTGTGAATTTAATACATTTTTGTAAAAATCCTAACATATATTTGTGGATCTCATTCTATTCATTTGTGCATACAATTATTATTTGTGAATATCTTTACATTTATTTTTGGATCATAATCTATTTATTTGGAGATTAGCTACAAATCTACCCCCAAAGAAATACCAGTAAATTGACTAGCGCAAACATTGGTAAATCGCGTTGCGTGATTCATTTCAATACTCTCCTCCCATAAATTTTGCGTCTGAAAGGGAAACCCCTACAAATGCATATGCAATAAGGTCAGCCGCAAAAACAACTCAGTCCACACCTTTTCAGCGCTAATTTTACACTGCGTGTCTTTAGTAAATCCCAACAGTAGTTTTTTAATGCCAACAGAGGGTTTGCTTTGGCGCAAGTTGTTAGTAAATCTGGCCCTATGTCACTGCAAGCCTGTAAAACTTTCTTCTGCACAAAACAAGCTATTTTGAAGAACACTGGGATCCAGAGAACATTGACTTTCATTGTATGAATTTTCCCTGAAACAGATTACATGGCTTTATTTTGACATGGATTCATCTAACATATCCATAACAATACACTCCACAAATCTCAACTTTTACATGTAACACAACAATGATAACAATGAACATTCTGCAAAATCATAATGTTGATAGAAACTTTTTTTTCAAGTTAGCTCTAAGAATATACATCCACTTTAAAAAACAGAGAGAGAGAGAAAGAGAGAGAGAGAGACTAATTGAAATCTAAATAGCATTTACTGAAATTGAAACTGCTTTGGGATTAAAAAAAATATTTTCAGTTCAGCAAGTTCTCTTGTTCTAAATGTACACAATTTGAATGTTTTCATAGTACCAATAAATCAATAAACTAATACCATAGAAAGTGGAATTGTTTGGTTCAACAGATCAAATTCCAAATAAAGGCTCCAGGAACAGGATGCTTTTGTACCAGCAAAATGTTTTATTTAGTCTTTCATAAAGTTGTCCCACTGTACCGCATCTGTGTTGGCTTAATGCAAAAATGGGTTTGTGATTTTGCATGCTAGAGCTAGCAGTCCTTTAGCCGGCCATTCTTTCTTTCCAAGTATGGATTACTTAAAAAACACCACTCCTCCCCGACCTTAGAAATGTTTCAGTATTTGTTTATCGAAGCTGATAAGAGCATCTGCACACATCGCTCTAGTGCCCTATACACAGGTGTACGACTAGGTTTTGCTCACCCTTTTTTCCAGTGGCATGATTATGTTGGCTATGAAAGTGAAGAATTCCCCACAAACTTGTACTGTATAACCAAGCATGCATAGACTTCTGTCTCTTGCAGCCAAATGGCGAACTAAAGCGTGTAATCATTCTGACAGCTGGACAGTTTCAATTAAGCGTTATTTATGGAGACTTGAGGAATACAAGACACACTGGAGAAGCAGAGGGATTCTAAACATATTGAAAGCCAATCACAACAGATTCAAGCAGAACGGGCCATTCTTACAGCTGACTAGAGCACATGAGATTGATTAGTTAATGAACCACTCTACACTGGGTAAATCTGACCTCACCATCAGATGGTAAGCAATTCTGTGATCAATATGGATCAAGATGGATAAAACAGACCACCTCTTAGAACGAAATATGCTTGGGATGGAAATAAGCCACAAATGCTTCAATATTACGAGAACTTCACTTAAACTTGAATCACCAAACAGTGTTTGGGTCACGGCCATAACCGTCAAACCACCATCTTGTGTGATTCATTGTGTCCATTCATTTAAAAACACAAATGTTCCTTTTGGTATTTTGCCCCCTGCTAGTAAATGAAAGAGCATGCGGTTGTATTGTTGGGCTCCACCTTTGCAAGCACACGACCCTGAAACCATGCAGCAAGTTCCCACTGTGAAGGTTGTCTGTCTAACTGACAGCTCTCATACATTCAATGTAAAATCTTCCGGAGACAAACATGCAACTGCCAGTACCTTCAACAGTACTCAAGACTGATTAAAAACATTGAAATTGACCTTGGATCTTCACTTTATGTAACTTTTTAGACAGTTGAGAAGACAATGGAGGCTGGATCTGCGTGGAATAGCAATGTAGGTTTACACTTTCCATCAGATCCATTCATCTGCATCTCTTATTGTATCATGAATACTTACTATTCAGACTTTGTACACATTGGACATAATGTTTATTACATACTGTGCAGCTGGGAAGTACACATATTTGAACGGAGGGTCAAGAGGTAAGGCTAGACTTACCTCTTGACCTTCCTTTTCTTTCATGACAGAATACTGAAACTCCTTTTACTCCAATATACGAAAACTGGAGCTCTTTTTTCCATAAGATGTGATTTACAGCAATGTCTGATCACTTCTTGTTAGTGTAGAACCTTTGGGTAGCATGTGATCAGAGCCGAGGGCCTGTGGGTTAAGTGGACTATGAACAGAAAACACATAAAGAGCCAACGAAACCCCCTGTCTGTTTACCTCTAACCAAATAATTCACTTGTCCATCATGTTGGATCTGGGATTACAAAAATGCAATTTCCTTACATTATTCTCCTGTGTTGAGAATGCATGTATAATGAATGTCCATTGGTATGCCGTATAATGGCAGTTGAATTTATGGCAGATTTGTGTTCAGAATGTAATTTTATGCTTGTGACATCCTGTTCTCTTCTTAGCAATTTGATTTGTTAGATAATATGTAAAACTTTAGGATTGTCTATGGTGAACATGTTTTGTCCGTTTATGAGACTTTGGGGCTGTGATGATGTGGGGGGTAGTTATTCAAAAAGATACGAAACAAACATGGCTTGGCACATGTTTTTTGAAATTCATTTTAAAAAGAGTTTTCCTTTTTATTGTGACAGAAAGAAAGAAAAAAAAAGGGGGGGGGGGGGGGGGGGGATACAAAATGCATAAATACTAGGGATGCACCGATGCATTTTTGCTCACTTTACAACCATCAGCATATCAGCTGTAGCAGGAAAAAGGCAGATATAACAAACCGATGGTTTATTAAAGGTGCCCTAGAATTGAAAATTGAATTTACCTTGGCATAGTTGAATAATAAGAGTTCTGTACATGGAAATGACATACAGTGAGTCTCAAACACCATTGTTTCCTCCTTCTTATGTACATCTCGTGCGTGAAAAACACCACGGAAAAACAGGCGAATCTCAACAAAACACAGACTGTGACGCAACAGTCGGGATCATTAAGATGTACGCCGTATTAACGTGGAGCTGCACAGCTGAATCATCAGATGTTCTGCAGGTATTGTGAAGAAAGCAAGAAGTGACAATAGCGAAAATGGCAGATGGATCGATAATAACAGTTCATGATATATTTAGTGATATTTGTAAATTTTCTTTCTAAATGTTTCGTTAGCATGTTGCTAATGTACTGTTAAATGTGGTTAAAGTTAAAGTTGTTTCTTACTATATTCACGGAGACCAGAGCCATGTCGTTATTTTCATTTTTAAACACTTGTAGTCTGTATAATTCATAAACGCATCTTCATTCTTTATAAATCTCTCCAACAGTGTAGCATTAGCCCCATTAGCCACAGAGAATTATCAAACTCATTCCGAATCAAATGTAAACATCCATAAAAATAAATACCATACTTACATGATCTGATATGCTGCATCACAAACACTTTGTAAAGATCCATTTTGAGAGTTATATTAGCTGTCTCAACTTATTCTATTGTTTATGCAATGTTAAATGCAAGTCGTGAGCTTGGGGGTAGGGAGCACGAGCATTTAATCGTGTACACGCGTTAAATCGGTGCATTTTTAATTATACCCCAAAACAGGCAGTTAAAACATGGTATAATAAAAAAATCTATGGGGTATCTTGAGCTGAAACGTAACAGATACATTCTGGGGACACCTTAGACTTATATTACATCTTGTGAAATAGTGTTCTAGGGCACCTTTAATTAACTGCATAAAGGAGCTGTATAATGTCTGTTGCATAATCCTACTGCTGCTGTCTGCACTTCAGTGTTAATCAAATAACAAAAGATCAAACACTATTCTTGACTAAATAACTTTTGTAACTTTCATAAGTGTAGCGGAACCCATCAGAATGATGACCAAAACTTTACTGATGTTTATTGCGTTCGTTTTCACTCCAAAAAAATCACTACAAAAGCTAAACAATACAGAGCACAAGAAGTGCTCATTAAACTCTCCCTCTCTCTCTCTCTCTCTCTCTCTCTCTCTCCATTTCATTATCATCAACATACAGCGAATTACTCAAAACACTTATTACTACTAACAGTAAATAAATACATACAGATCTTATGCCTTTTCGGGGGTGGGGGGTGCTTAATAAACTGACAAACTTTAAATCTGCAAAATATCTCTGAAGAACTGCGTGCTCTCCATTACCTGTATAGCTCTGTAGACGAGAAAGCCAGTAAAAATAAGAGTGCTACAATAAAGGATTAATATGTATATAATTTATACAGTGAAGAATATGCAGTGTTATTTTACATTTGTTTACTTTATTTCTGTACCTAAAAACTATTAAACCTACCCACTGTTTTTTGTATCTTTGTTCTGTTGTATTTATGTAGGCCTGCTGAATGTTAAATGGATCCAGTCCATGTTCATTAAAAATTATTTGATGATGCAGCAATAAACCTGCTAATATATTTTAATGCAGGTGTTTTTGAACTTTGCTTATTTAAAACATGATCAAAATACTATCTATTTTGATAACAAAATTTCAAATAAGAGAGGAAGTGACAAATATCGGTATCGGCCAGTAATTGTTTGTTAAAATCGGTATCGGCCCCAAAAAATCATATCGGTGCATCCCTAATAAATAGTAATAAAAGAACTGGAAAATTCTGCTGTGCTTTCAGTTTTGGTGGTTTCATTGTCCACTGGACATATTCTTCATTCATTTTCATACATGAATTGCAGAGACAAAACTATCCATTAACAATAATGAGTCACTTCTCCATATTTGACATGGCAGAAACATAAATGTAATGAATGTTTTTGTAAAATATCCACAAAGAGCTCTATTTACTGCAATCGTAACCAGCCTCTACTTAAGGTCATATTCATATGGATTTAGTTTGGCATAAAGAATCATTGGGCAGCACCTATTTTCCAATAAAAACACTCTTTTATGTGGCTGTTGCAATACGGTGGCCAAGTGAGACAAGACTCCAAAAGCAGGACGCTTCCTCTCTGGAGTGTTAGAACATGCCTGTAATAGTTCCCGAAGATACAAATAGACATTGTAAGCAGGTATGCAAGTAGAGGTGTTGCTACTTTGTGGCCTTGGCAGAATTGAACATTTTTAGCCAAAAACATCAGTTCAGAAAAGAACATGAGACCACATCCGTCTCAAACAGCTACGTTATGTTGTGTCAGGTGATTACTTTTTACAGCACACAGTATTCCACACAAAATCAGCAGGTCCTCTGAGGAGGCGTGATTCGGACCATGACTTCAGCGCCGTTGATTGTAGGAACTCCCATCATGGTGATTTACGGATGTTTATTTTCCTACACAATGAGAGGCTGTGAGAGAGGCAGCAGCCATCTGGAGTAGTCCTCGGATGGGTATTAATTCAATCTGCCCTGTTAACGAAATGGTATGGCTTTAACTCATGCATCAGAGGCCAGGGAAGAGGCTCAGCCATGCATGTTCTAGTGTTCTGGCTGAGAGGCAAAGTCATCTGTCCAATGAAGACTTACATGGAGGTGAATGTATCTGCGTCTTTCTTTTTTACACCTTGTACATCTTCTTTAGGAAAGCTAGTGGCATATCGAATATCGAAGATTTCACACTATCCATCTCAAACTATTACTATGCGCAGAATGAACAGCTATAGTTAAGAAATAGTAATATCAAGGAATATCAGCCTGAGCAAAAAGTCAAACACAATATCTCCATTTAATTTTGTTATTGGCTCAGCCGTTTATAGACTCAGAATTAAGAGTCTGTTATATAATTGGAAAGTTGATCAGACTTGACCATTATATACCAAAAGCCGGAAGAGTGGCATTTTGGAAGAATATGTTGGATTGCTAGTCTTTTCAACTAGAAAAATAACTTACAAAATTCCTACGTATGCAGCCAAATTTTATGTTATTCCACAGTGATGGGAGATTCGTTTTCCATTGCAAAATATCCTAATTTGTGTGTCTGGTCTTTCTTTTTGGATGGCCTTTTTGGAGGATTATGCCTTGGGTTGTTTGTCTTGGTTCATTTTAGAATATCGGGAGTGTTCTTAAGTCTTTCTAAACCTGAAAAATGAAGATGATATTTAACCCATTTTAACCCATGGGCCATTAAAGTGGCTGAAGACTCTACCAGACTTTTTACAGTTTGTATTTTTTGCATGGCTATAGATGTTTTAAAGACATGAGGCATACAAATAGACCAACTTCATGAAGAGCTTTCCATTGGAGTTGTTTGAAAAATACACAGCTTGCTAAAAGATAGTTTTTGGGGAAAATATGGGCATTAATGGGTTAAATTTTCTATGGCTCTCTTAATATAACTAAACAAGCTCTAATATCTCACTAATATGTAAATAATTAAACAAAAGAAAACAAACATAAAAACAAATGACTGTTCATACACTCTTTAGTTGCCATCTTTAGGATGATGTTTACCACATGGCCCTCTACCAATGCTATGAGGTGCTAGCTGCCTCACACATGGGCCAAAAGCAGTTTGCCACCATAAGTCACTATAGTGCTGGAGAATTATGCCGTCATCATCTTCATCATCTTCATGACGAACTCATTATCATCCCAACACCTCATTATGCTCCATTTGGGCTCAGCCATACTCTAAACAGGGAGTCATAAATAACAATGATTACAATAATGAGAGCAATAATTGCAGGTGCAGTTTCCTCCATGTCATTAGCAAAGCTCCATGTTCAACACTGACCCATGATGAGTCTAATTAGAAACGTGAAATAACAAAAGTTTTCGGAGGCTCACCTCTCCCCTGGATCATATAGTCAATTGGCTGTGAAAGGCATAAAATTGCTTATTGCTTGTCGACGGAAACCAGCATGATGCTAAGTAAGAAGAGGTTAATGTGCTACAAGGGGATTTCGTCTTGAAGCTAAGACCTGGAGTTACGAGCGAGCAGAAAAACATAAAATTTTTTAAAAACAGCATCCAAAAAAGCACTGGAAACACGAATGGAAAGGGGTTAGCGAGTCGGCGGCTGTCAGAGTAGATTGCAGACCCCACTAACAGTGACGTATGAAGCTTTGTTTGAAAAAGCAATGCGGTAAGTTTGAAAAGCCCAGGAACAGAGGGAAGTCTTGACACATCCTCATGGTTCTCGAAAGAACACATTTGTACTGAATTATCAATGACTGCTTAACTAGCACTCATGACCCGACTCATTAGGCATGTGAAACAAGATGTAGCCCATGAGGTGAAGGAACCATGTGGCGCATGGTACTGTATACACACCACTCTGTGGAAAATCATGTGGCAGGCACACAGTATTTGGACCAGAGGACTAAGTTCGGATGAACATATGGGAGCTATTTGTTTGGTTAATGATGCATTAGTATGAAAATGTGATTGATGGCAAAGTCATAATTATATGATATAGTAACTACAGTGTTCAAACACCCAGGGACTTCTGGGAGTGTACGTGGCACAGACCAACACATTCACAAAGCAATTCATCAAGGGAAAGGCACGCTGGGCATTGCCTCTTCAGCCGGGCTTATTTTTACTAAAGAAGGCTGAAGAACTGGATGTGTAATCGCTTGATAGAAGCAAACAGAACAGCAGAATACAGTTCCCACTGTTTTGCAAAACTTGATGTGCTATATTTGTACTGCAATAAAAGCAATAAAAAACTGTATTCTCATCTCCTCTCTCTTGTTTCAGAAATCAGTTAATGGCAGTTGGAGAGTTGCAACACCCACTGCAACAATTATCTAAAAATAAAATAAACTGCTGTAACACTGAAAATACAGTGGATAATACTGGGTCAATGACAAACAGGTGTCCAACATAAAAAACACAAACAAACAAAAAAATTATTTTACAGTGTCCTTTTTAGACATTAAAAGTATTTGCATATATGAACCTAACACTCATCCTATAGCCTAACCCTATAAGTACATGTAGTTAATTAATATTACTAAGTACTTCAATGTATAATTACACTGTAACAAGAAAACCTGAAAGTGTAACCAAAATCTGCAAATACAAATACATTTTAAATATTTTAGTTACACTTTCTTTTAAAGGTGTAATTACGCTTATAAAACAGTTAGTTCCTGTCCTTGATTCTGATTGGTCAATAGCTGTGTTTTATTCACAATAAAACATGGCTATGACCGCTTCACCCAACGGTTCTGTGTATCACTACACAACATCCTTAGCAACCACTCTTAGCAACGTAAACTGTATGTTCTCAATTGAAATTGTTCATTGAAGCTTACTGTATTATGTAGAAGAGCATTGTGAAAAGAGATCGAGTGAACGAGTTTATTACCTGCATTCAGATTTATCATTTTCCTTCAGGTCAGTCCTATGTTCATAATAAAAAATCTGTTTAAATGTCCAATGTATTATCCTGTCCTTTTAACAGTTAAGGGGTTTTACCATGACTGACAGCGCTAGTCAAAGCATTTGTCAGTTGCGTCTTGTTCCGTGTTCACAACAGTTCAGTCTTTTCAATGTAAAAGTCTTCGCTACAGACTGACACACTCATAAAGACAGTCTTTGCCGCCATCTAATGCCGTAATTCTGTTGCTCTTCACGGTCAGGGACTATTTTTTTCTGGCAGAAGAAAGGCTTTAGTGAAAGTTTACTTCATGAAAGTTGCATTGATATTTCAATGTCGCATATTTTTGGCTTTAATATTTGTATTTTGTGGTAACCATTTTATAAAAGCAATAAGGTAACTCGAGGTACTCAAGGCTGTGCTGTATCGTGTTAGGCACGAAGCGGAGTGCCTGCATCCCCTTCAGTCGTGATTTATTCACAATACAGCACAGCCTCCAGTACCTTATTGCTTTTATAAATTTGAGTACCTTATTGCTTTTTGTATGTAAGCCACACCTACATACAAACTGAGTAATACTAATTAACAACATGTGCTTACTATAGGGTTAAGGTTAGGATTAGGTTTGGTTTAGGGTTAGGTGTATGTAATTATACATAATTTACTATTATTACTACAGAAAGTGCATGTAACATGTAACAAGGACACTAAAATAAAGTGTTACCAAATTTTACAAAATAAACTAAACTTGATCTGATATTTTATGAGACTTACTGACAGTCATGAGGGCCCGTCTATGATATCATTTCCTGTTCATTTTTTTCGTGCCTGTTTCAGCATGTTCAACGTGACTTTGATTTGGCAAAATGAGTTTAAATTTAGAAATTAAAATGACAAACAACAGAACAAATGAAGTCAAGTTATTGTATGCATTCATTTAATTTCTTATGGAGTTTTGAATCAATAGATTCAGACAACAAAAGGAGCTTTAAATTGGATGGCTCTGCAGGATTTGGGAGATATTCTGATGTTGTGTTTTTATTACAGAACTTTTTTTCTTAGTCTTGTGACAAAACTGTTCTTAATTTTAACAGTTCGCACACCTGCATCATGTTGACCTTGTAGCTCTTGTGTGTTGTCATTTGGCTGTGTGTTAGAGTCTTTTTTTCCCCTAAGCACAGTGTCCAAAACTTTAGTGGTCATGTAAGGTGCTAAAATAGGGTAAGCCCTTAAAGAGAGCCACCTGCAGAAGAGCAGAAAGAATTATACCTGTCCTAGTTATTGTCCTTGCCCTCAATACATTTAGGTGCTCTCAAATGGGTTAAAAGAACATTTTTTGACATAACTTCTGTGCAAGAGGATGCACCCCGTGGAGCTTAGGATACAAATGATGGAAAGGCACTATGTGATTTCCCCTAAATTCCTCACCTCAAAGGCTTTTGAATCTTGAAGATCCACAGTTATACAGTGTTTAGCATCAACTTGGATGCATGAAGTAAATACTGTTGACTATAAAAACCACCAATAGATTTCAGAGATATAATTCATACTCTCCTCCTACATGTAAAGAAATTTGATTCTGAAATTTTCATCAACTTGTAATATATTAAACTACCTGGTACATCTCTCTATTGGACCATTCCCCAGCTAGCTAATGGGCAAAACAGCAAGTATGAGAAGACGCTAGCATTGGTATGTCATCATACTCAATTTACGGTACTCTGTGGATATAATTCAACCTTGGTAGATTTATTAGCAAAGAAAAACACATGACGTAAATAGCCTGTACTGGGATTTAACATTTTGTTAGACACGGAGATATGTTGATTAGAGAATGTTTAAGGAGTTATGAGCGGACAGTGTTAAGGTGGCTGGACGCATATGGAAATGAAATTACATCAAGCAGCCTGCGAAAAGCAATGCATTTTTACAGTCTGGATTATATAAAATGGTATTACAGCTTTTAGTGCAGCACACTAGGGATTGTTCAACCCAAAATAAAATAAAAATTTACTCACCCTCAAGTTGTTCTAAACCAAACAGTTGCTGCACTCTAAAAAATGTTGGGTTAAAAACAACCCAAGTCGGAATGAAAATGGACAAACCCAGCGGCTGGGTTAAATGTTTGCCCAACCTCCTGGGTAGTTTTATTTAACTGAACTATTGTTTAAAAATGACTGTATTGCTTGCTTAAAATGAACCCAAAGTAAACACTAAATTGTTTATTAATAAATGTTCACCTTTTGATTAATTTGGTTGCTTCTAGTAATTATGTGTCTGATTTTTATTACCAGCCTATTTTTGGTTCATTTTAAGCCAGCCATTTAGTAATCTTTAAACAGTAGTTGGGTTAAATAAAACTGCCCAGCACGTTGGGCAAACATTTAACCCAACCGCTGGGTTAAAACAACCCAATCGTCCATTTTCAGCCTAACTTGGATTGTTTTTAACCCAGCATTTTTTAGAGTGTGGTCCCCATTGAGTTCCATTATAAATACTATGGAAGTCAATGGAAAACAGAAACTGTTTGATTACACATATTCTTTAAAATATATTCTTTTGTGTTCAACAGAACAAAGAAACTGATTTAGAACAACTTGAGGGTGAGTAAATGATGACAGAATGTTTGTTTTTGAGTGAGCTATCCATTTAATACATATTTAACACAACTTACCAACAAAATGTTTACCTCCAAGACCTAATGTGATTTAGTGTTTCTCTTAGAGTCATAGAGTCAACATGAAATGTGAAATGCAACCCATTTTACTTCCGTATTACTTGAATCTTAAAAGTGAACGTTCCAAACCAGAATGAAGCCAGAGCTCATCGAGTATGTCAAATTGTTATATTCTATTATTGCTATAACCTTCATTAAATTACTTTTACACAATGAAATGCTTTTAGCCAAGATTTATTACCTTAGCACAGGGGTTTTGAATTTGTTTTGTCAGTTGACCCCCTTAGAGGGTTTTTACACGACACTGTTTTCAACTAAAAATGAATGAATTTTTTTATGAGTTTTGGCCATTCATTTACACAACAAATTTTGAAAACGGGTTTCAAAGTGCAAGCTTTTGAAAACAATACGTCATTGTCTCCATGTAAACAAAAACGCGAATTTGACGCCATGTGCATACGTATTACGTGCTCAGCCTATAGGCATGTAGTGTTTCTTTACAAAGTGACATCGCCAACTACTGGCCTGGAATGAATAATACAGTGTTTTGAATCGTAACATGCACAATAAGACAACAACATGCACAATTGAGACTAAGTAAATAGTGTCGGTTCCATGTTGACTGTAAACCCAATACTTCACAGTGACCAACAACTATAATCTCTTTACCCACCAAAATAATCCTGTTACTAATATGATCTTATAGTACGTTCCACATTCCACCTTCTGTTTAGTTTTCCAGACTGCACCTTGGCATTCAGGCTGCTTTTTGTCTGACTAACTGTACTCACTATGTGATTGTGGTATGAATTAACATTTCATTTGGTCCAAGTCGTGGGGGCAATTCTTCAAAGGATTTATATTAGTGGAATGGCAAAGGTCTAATATTGTAGGGATATCAATTACTTACTGAACTACACAATTTCGTGTGCGGTAAATGTACCCATGATGAGACTTCCTGTATGGCAAAAAGAAATGTACTATAACTATATGGTCAAAGCAGCAAAGAATCACTTAATACGTCGAAGTACAGTATTTCTTTAACATGACTGGTACCACAACTTCATGTGCCAGTATCAATTTAATTCCAATTTTTATGTCGAAGCCAGTGACAAGGTAATCCGTACGTCTGGCTAGCACCAGAAGGAAATGTGATCCGTCTTGGCCTACTGCTTATTTAGATAAGACATGTGGAGTTGGTTATAGAGTCTGAGACTGCAGTAATGCTCTTCTCTACAGAAAGTCAGTGATAGCCGACTCTGCCCGAGAACTGCCGCACGTGGATACCGTGACCTTTCAGATCCACAGTTGCCGCCTTAGAACAACAGCTGCCCAATCAAAGAAATAGATGTGATTGCTGAAGCAATGTCTAGCAATGTCTACATCTAGAGCAGCTGTAAAGAGCCAAACACAAATCACACATGAACAGAATATCCTATCAGCCAATTGCTTCAGTTATACCAATGAGAAAAACAAGTGCATTGTAATAGTGAGCTCATCAAACAGCATTAGCCGCAATTAATAAAAGAACTGCTAGATATATTAGATCAGACTAAACATAATAGCTGTTTTTTCTTCTATGATTATAAACTCAGACTTGTAACAGTAACTACACACACATTTCATGGGACAGTGCCATGTACCACAGTCATATTTTTTCCAGTACATGCAATGCTGTATCTGTGACCAAAATTCAGGAATCAAAACAACAAATTAAAAGAGCGCTGAGACTGTTAACCAAATGACTCAAAAGGCTTGTGGTACATCAGATACATTCAGTGACACTGTTTCTTTTAAGATCATTCCATGAGAATATAAAAGCGATTTTGTCATTTACAGACATACTGTACGTCTCTCTGAGCCGTGCTCATTTTATTGTGTGTTGCAGAGCATTTGTGGCTGTGGTGTTTGTGGTTTTTAGATTTGCTCTAATTGGTACTATATTGCAGTAATCTCAAGTTGCCCAATGCTTTTTCATAGGGGCCTGTGAAGAAACTGCAGCTGTTTTTGCAATATATTCATTGAAAGGTTACATTACACAACATTACTCAATATAATGTCAACAATATTAGAGCAAAGGAATCAGGAATTTCACATATAACAATACGTACTATAGTAACTAATAAACTATAGTAACTATAGTATAGTTTTATGTTTCTATACCTTACAATTCCATAAAAAGTCTAAAACATCTTTAAAAATATGCTCTGAGCATAAGCATACTTCCTTCATGAGAAAAAGAGCGGATAAACAAGTGGGAATTAACCTGTGCCTTTCATGTGGGAAGTTTTTTTTTTACATTTGCAGTGTTGTGCAACTTAAGTGAACAACTCAACCTTCTTTTTTTGTGCTTTCCTAGGTGAAAAAGGGGCTGCATGTAGCTAATATCAACAAATGTGGTAGTGAGGCTATCTCTGAGGAAAAGGAATTTATGGTGTGTGTTGCCGTGTTATATGCCTGGGCTACTGAAGAGGAATGTGCTGTCTGTTTTAAGGTGTCATGTGGGGATGCTCTTTGTGATTACAAAAGCTAAAACACCCCTATGTGAGAACATCTGTGCTCAGGTCTGAGTGGGAGCAAAGATTTCTCCATAACCATAATTATATGCACTTTAAAAAAATAAATAAATAAATTTAAAAAAAAAAAATATATATATATATATATTGTCATAAAAATGTTTTTATTCTGAGTTCATTTTGAGGTGGCAATAAAGGCTAATGTGTTAAATGTATAAAATCTAGCTGCAAATCATCATAATTGAAATCAGTGGAGCCCTGAGTAAAGGCTGGGCCTGCTTCAGCAGTGTGCTCCAAAGTGTGATTTGCGCGAGCCGTTCCTATCGCGAAGCTGATAATAAAATGTGTGACCCATTGAATTCTATTGAGAATTTACCACTTTAAAATGCTATGGAGAAAGTCAAACATGATCTAAAATAGCCACATAAACTAAAAAGACTGAAAAAGAGAAAATATCTTCTTGCACCAACATACATAAGAAAGCTTTTTAAACTATATTCATGACCACCTTTACTAGAATTTATTGTGCTAGACTAACCTGTTCAAGACATTACACCATACAATGAAATTCTTATTCTGCAAATCCTCCAACAACCTCAAGTGCATCACAGTAGTGCATAAAAAAGTATGTGTATATACATAAAGTGCAATGTAAACATAAAAAGATACATGTGCAAAAATCTGCAAAGTAGACTTAATTGTTATTTCATATGTATATTACAACTGTGGCATGTTGCAGCTAGGCTGCTATTGTTAATAATAAATGCTTTAGAGTAGCCTAAAAAAAAAAAAAAAAAAAGTCAATTTTGGCCCATAAGCATGGTAATGAGGAGCCATCAATGGTCTTACCTGTAATTATAGCCTTATGGTAACAAATGCTACAGTTAAACAATTACATATACATTTTTATTAGGGCAAGTATACAAGCTAGAACTGAGAGCTTTAAAGGACCTTCTTGAATTACTGACCAAACAATCAGTTTTTCCCCAAGTGTAAAATGTGTTCTAATGATGACTGATGGGAAAAACATGGCATTCAGATATTCCAAGAGATGAATCATTAAGAGCCTGATGGACTGTTAAGGGGTAAATAAACAATTGCAAAATAAGAAAATGTCAGGAAAAGTTAGTTTGATTTCCTGTGGCCTTTTGAAGTAGAACATTCTGTCAAACTGATAAGGTTCCAGTTAGCTGCTTAGGCCTACATAATATAAAATACATAATATATCCTATCTAAACGAGTAGGCCTATTGTTAGACTATTATAATATTGCAGTTATGTTATCAACCAAGTTTGCATGTGGATGATACCACAAAAGGCAATTTTTGCGAAAATAAATAAATAAAACCTTTGAGCATGCCCTGGAACCCCGTTAAAACATAGGCTGTGTCCAAAATTGCCCCCTATTAGGGATGTGCAACAGCAATCGAGTACTCGAGTACTCGACCGTGACAGCAACGATCGATCATGTAAAGGATAATCGAAATGTTTTTTTGCTTTTTTTTTTTTTTTTCCTCCTGATTGGTTATAGCAGCACTTCGGGCGGCGCCCTGAGCTCTGATTGTTTAGCTTTCCACAGCAAGCGTCAAAAGACGTGAGAAGAGAATGGCCTCGAAGTCACGTAGTGATGTCTGGCTTCACTTTGACAAGATAGATGAAAATAAGCTCACGTTTGCATTCGCAAACTTTTTGCAGATGAAAGTTGTAATAGCTACATCTGATTAACCTAATATAGGATGCGTTGGGTCGGGATATCAACATTTATTAACATGCTTGCGCTGCGTATCAGTGTTTAGTTTCATGCTCAAATGCAATGCCCGATATTGACTATCTGAGTTATTTGAGACGGTCATATTGCTTTTAGATGTTTCTCTAAAAAAATAATAATAATAATAAAAATAATGATGTTATAATAATGCAGCAGTGCTTTTTCGTCGTATTTGTTCAATGGCATAATTCGCATGGCTTCGAAAACGCGCAGGCGATTTATGGAATCACTTAATCATGTAGATGAAAATAAAGCTCATATCTGCTATAAACATAGCGTTATAATGAGAACTTTATAGAAATCTACAGTAAATTCTGTCCTTGCCCGTGTTTCAATGCACTGTCATGAAAGCGCATCACGGCGCATCTCAATCTCGCCATAGCGCGTAACGCGTAAGTTCACTGCCATTTGCATTCTTTTGTGCCGATACAAGTTGTAATGTTACGTCTATATTATGTATCTAAGTTATCTGATTAATATCATAGGATGTCTGATAGAACGGGCTTCAGTTTTATTGGCATAAAGTCACCTCAGGCAACTATCCTTTTAGATGCTTCCTTATTAATAACATTGTTGCATCATAATCAATCTAAGTGTTCTAATCACGTTTTCATGTCATATTTTGTCATGCCCCACCCCCACCCCCCGAGTACTCGATCACTTGTTTTTTAACCCATATGGATGATCAAAATGAAAAATTGCCAAAAATGCCCATCCCTACCCCCTACACCTTAAATAGGGGATTTGAGGGGATAGCCATTGTCCCACTATTTGAGGGGACAGCCATTTCTAGAAGTAAACCATAGTGGACGTTCTTGAGTTCATTCATTCAATCCCACAATGCACCATAACAAATGTTCAACTGATGTACGCTCAACGGCAAGAGAATACCCATACTTCAGTATGAGAGTCGCACGTCAAATGAATTCACCTTAAGATGAAGCCCACAACTTTTCCAAACCGCTGATCCAATGTGGCTACAACGTAATATATCATACAGGTATAAATTCATTTTAATTACTTATTCATTTTTTTATTAACGGTTTATACATGCTAGTTTCATGGCAGAGTTCGAGGTAAATATTTTCATTACTACTGAAGCTGCCAGTTTGCTAAGCTTCAAATGGTTAATAAACTATGCAGAAGCAGCAGCCCTTGGGGCGCACTAGGTGTCCGTTTTCCGTTTAGTGGAATAATGTAAGTAATAGTGAATGAGCGATTTCGAACGCAGCATCAGATATCATCAGTTCGTACTGCCGTTGACAAGCGGATGCGATGAGACCTGTTTTCCTGTTTGTTCATGTGACGTTCGGGATAAGGCTTATTCATCTTGAAGCTAGCAGCTAAAAGTTGGTCATAATTTAAGATAACTTTGTAAACTGATTTAGTTTGTGATAATGACTTACTGGCTACATCAAATTTAGTTTATGTATTTGTTTTATTTAATATTTTTACACTAAATGGGTGGGTTAAATGAATTTGTTTTCTTGAAGCTGTAGTTTTTAGTAGCCTGTTTAATGAAGGACACTATGGTCAGCTTTTTTTAAACTTTCCACCACATGAGCATGAAACATTTGCTTTTAGGTCCTCCTAATGCTGAGCTAAGCCTCACCAACGTACCTATAAAATGTTATCCGTAAAATAAGGGGGCTACAAATGAGAACTCCTCTGGAGACGGTCCAGCCCCGCTTACAGCCAGACACACAGTAGCGGACACGATCGAGCCCCCTAGACTCTTTGGGAAAGACGATTCGAGCTATATTCATGTTCCGGGGTATGAAGCCCTTTAGTGTTGGGCTGATATAGTGGAGTCGCAGTTGCTGAGCGCAGTGCTGTTGAATATCAGCAAGTGGGATGGAAGACACTGAAATTATAGTGTCGCTGTAGTTTAGCGACTAACAGGATAACTTTGTAAGTGTTTTTATATTTTTAAGCAATTTACTATTGCCTAGTTGCTATTGGAATGCCGTTATATAATATTTATATTTATTTAATAGTTACTTGCACTTTAAATAATTATATTGGTCTTAATTGATTTATTTACTGAATACAATGTAGCCTACCTACAGTGCATTTGCGAGTAATTATACTGAATGTGCATTTAAAACGTAGCCTAATTAATGCCTACATTTATGAATTTTTAAATCATTTCAAATAAGAACCCATTTCGTTCACAGGGGCATTATCGCAAGTATAAGGAAAATTTCCTGGACAGACTTTGGAGCTACATTGTCATTTGGCACATGGCACTTAATGAATGCAGCGCGAGCAGCGATGAACACGACAGTCTTCAGTAAGTTTGATCGGCTGCGTTTTGAGGAGACCGAACAGAATGTGGAAAGAACCAGTAGGAGCTATTTAGAGGTGATTGATGGACAACATTCAGATTTACTGACAAGCCACAAAGTGATGGATGGCACCGAAGCTCTTAAACACAGACGAAATGGGTATGTATGTGTGCTCCATTACACAAAATGCATTCAACAGTCTAAATGTGACTTAATGTGATTAACATAATTAATGTAGCGTAGATATTTAAATGGATTAAAATTTCCCGCTCCATATGCATAAGTAAATATTCGTGAACTAATAATGTTTATTTATACTTTTCATATTTAAAAGCCACTTTGGAAAAAACGTCACTGTTATCTCTTGTAGATAAGTGTAATGTAACAAACTAGTTTTGTTCAACTGGCCGATTGGCAAAATGATGAAGATTATTTAATATTTGCACTAGGTGGCAGTTTGAATGGTTGTTTCTTCAATTTATAGGAAAGCAGTACAGTATAGCTTACTACATCCTCACTGGAAGTGAGATATTTCTTATCTTTGTACTAATTCCTACAAAGATGCTATCATGGAAATATCAAAGATGTGCTCCTCAAACTCATAGACAAGGAAATTGTATTTCTGTTATATATATATATATATATATATATATATATATATATATATATATATATATATATATATATGCATCACATCGCTATATTTGTAAGGTAAAGGGATGTTACACATATTTGGTCCACAGTGACATCTGCTGATTGTCTTGGTTCTGGATATCTACATCATCTAATTGGACATCATCTATTTTCTTTCAAATGTTTCATTACTTTGAGCTTCAATGCTCTGCACTTTGTTTACAGTATCATTTGTCTCTAGTACGAGTCATGTAAAATGTTTTGATTATGCACTGACAGTGCAATAATTTGTGTTAATATAGTGCGGTGAGTGGTATGGATGCTTTGTTGACGGTTTGTCAAAACTAAAGGCTCAAAAAGCAACTGTATCTCCCATTAAAAGTATTTTTTTTGTAGCTAGTTTTGCATGAAAGATTACAAAGAATCATTATAAAATCAGCAAAGTAATTGAGGGGAAAAATGATTTGTTAAGCGATAAATTATTTGTTGAGTTAAAAATCAAGACTTTTGGTAAAGATGACTAATGATGTATATTCCCTGAATCTGCTGTGAAATAGCAGAACAGATGGTAATGGATAACAATATTGGCTTTTAAGAAATTAATAATATGTGTAATGTATAATTTATTGTATGCTCCATTGACATTGACTTAAACTTTTACATTTGTGTCGTTTTTCTTGAGCAGTGGAGGGAAGGTGCGGCACAAACGTCAGGCCCTGCAGGATATGGCTCGACCACTAAAGCAGTGGCTCTATAAGCACAGGGACAACCCTTACCCCACCAAAACTGAGAAGATACTGCTGGCTCTGGGCTCCCACATGACCCTGGTTCAGGTGAGGTCAAAACAAGCTAAATTGATACTTGATCAGGTTTATTTACATCAGATCAGATCAAATCAGGATGGATTTGGCACATGTGCATTATGCAATGATATAAAAACAGGGATTTACCGAATGTGGAAGTACAGATGTGAAAAAAGACCTAATCGAATTAGTCCTATTAATACATTTTCAACAAACAACATACACAACAATGTACAATGGCATTGATTTGAAGCCACTGGTGGATCACAATCCAAAAATGGGTAGCAGATCTGTTCTGAAATAAAACAATGCTAATGCAAAAAATAACTTGCAACTGCCTGTATTAATAAGCATAAAATGCATAGTTAGGATTTCAAAATACAATGGGATAAGGGATGAGAAAACACCTCCTTACATCTTTAGTGTTTGATGTTAAAGTTGACATGAAGCAGAAGTTGCGATAGTCTTTTCTTCCCTTTTGTGACGTATATATACAATATAAATGCTTTCTCGAACGAGAAAAAAATGAAGGGCGGGACTTGATTTTGCCCATGGGGAATTGATTGGGTCATTGGATGGTTGTGGTTTGCTATTGGTCGATCTCATGTGTGTGACTGGTTGCCCCGCCCTCACACCAGTAAACACGTCATCAGAAAAAGAGAGATGAGCTGCAAGAGGGAGGGGAAGTTATTCAGTCATTTTATTAAATCAATCACAAATCATTTATAATAAATACTGCAATATTCCACAAAAAAAAAAAAAAATAATAATAATAATAATTGTCAATTTTGATTTCATGGTGACTTTAAAGGCCACACTGACAATCAAACTCTTGTTAATACTGATGCAATATTTAACACAGTTTGTTTCATTTTGTTAGGTTGGTAAATTGCTCTTCTGCTGTTATTTATAAAAATAACTAACTGTTCATTTGTTTGTTTGTTTTTCTGTCAAAATTTTGTTATTCTAACAACTGTGCAGGTTGTTTGGCCTGTGCATTTCTTGATCATTTTGGAAAAAGAAATTTGCCTAATTTTATGTGATAAACAATTTTGGTATACGTTGAGTCAACACTCAGTTTAACGTCAAATCTGAGCAAAAACAGCTGGTTTAAAAAGTGGCATGAATGGAAAAAGTACATAAACCCTACATCAAGTGTCTTGCAGGCATGGCCATATCAACTTTATATTGCTTTAACCAAATTCTTTATCTGAAAATGTATTAAACATTTTCAGACCATTTGTATTTTAGAAATGTCTACTTGAAGATTCCACATAATTTCAACTGAATTTCAATGACTCTGACTTGGCTGCTATAAAATACCAAATTCTTTCTCTATTGTTGTTCGCGTCAGTGTTTTGGGTTAGTGTTGTGTTGCATGAACCATCTTCTTTCAAGTTTTAGATGATAGACAGATGTGCTGATGTTCTGCTGTAGAATTTCTTGGTATTCATTAGTCATTGTGATTGTAAACTGTCCAAGCCCTGAGGCATCAAAACAGCCCCCACAACATTATATTCCCACCCTCATTTTTCACAAATGGGATGAAGTTTTGATCTTGGCATGCTCAAACATATGGCTGTGTAGAACTAGCTGCTGTGGAATATTCTTTAACAGTTGCGAGACAGGCACATTAGTGCCTTCCTCTCGTCTTTAGTGTTTCTCTGATGGTAAATTCACATACATTATCAAGTGCACTAGTAGTCTGCTAAAGCCCACTCATATGAGTAACAATCATGCTAAATTTCTTCCATTTGTAAACAATCATCTGATTATGTATAGATGGAGGGCCAAATCTGGAAATTCTTATGTAACCCTTCCAGTCTTATGAACTTCAACAAGTCTCTTTCTGAGGTCTACTGAAATCTCTTTTGATTGAGTTATATTACACATAAACAGAATCCTCTCATAAAGAGCGGGGTTTTTGATACTGCAGAGCAGGTCAGACTAAATGCACTGAAATGCCTGAAACTAGTAAGCCTTCAGGGTCACATGTGTTTTTCATTGATGATCTTAATTGTATAAACTATTGGTCCAAGGTATTTATGGCACAGTAAAGCAGCTCATGGAGGGCAGGTTTGTATGACAAAAAAAAAGACATTAATTAATTTATAGTCCAAGATATTTGCAATTGCAGTTTTTTAAGTTTACATTTACAAAAGGAAAAAATAAATAAATAAACCTTGACAAAGCCAATGTCAACATTACTATACACAATGTATTTATAGAGTAACTAGATGCAATACATTTCTGCAACTGAAGCAGGCCAGGGTGGTTGCTTGAATAATAGTTATGCATATACAGTCAAACCAAAAATTAATCAGACATTTTTTATATTTTTGATATATTTTTACTAGTGGGTGCAGGGCACTATAGTTCATTTATGTAAGTGAGGATAGCAAAATAAAGTAAACTGTGACATATTATACCCAAAAATTCTTCATACAGTGGACTACCAGTAAAACTGATAAAAATTTGGAACCAAAAATTATTCAGACACTTTGACGTGACCATGTTTTGCTTAAGTGTTATCTGACATAATTGGTTTTTTTTGGTTTTTTTTTGTTTGTTTTTTCTGGCACAGTTTAACTCTGAGATCTTGTCATATTTTAAAACCATTTTTTTAAACTATAGTGAACAAACTGTATTAATGAATGAAATGTTCAAGGGGCTGAATAAATTTTGGTTTGACTGTAACCTTGCTGCTTTATATGTATTGCCTGCAACCTTATTTCTGCTGCCGACACACTATTTTAACTGTAAGTTTACTGTATGAATGCATCAGTGGTATAACGGGTATAACGGGTGACCCCTTCTATATGGTATAAGAGCTCATATCGGAAGGATAGAAATATTCCATTGTAAAAAGCAGGAATGAATTATTTAATTGTATTCATCTGTATGCAAATATTATTAATATTATAAGAAAATAAAAGTCTAAATATGGCAAATCTTCAACAACAAAAAAAAAAAAACTAGCTCGCCTCTGAAGAGTGAAATATGGATGAAAACCAGCTAGATTGGCTGAAAACAATATGACTGGGTATTCCATTATTTTTTAACTATTCATTGAAACGTTACACATGACAATGCAAGCAAGATAAAGCTGTTCCTTATTTAACAATTATGCATTTGTATTTTTCAGGTCTCAAATTGGTTTGCGAATGCAAGACGTAGACTCAAGAACACAGTTCGACAGCCTGACTTGAGCTGGGCTCTACGTATAAAACTGTACAATAAATATGTACAAGGAAACGCTGAGAGACTCAGCATTAGCAGTGATGACACAACATCGGACGGTACGGGTGGATGTGTGAGATATACCTATTCTATAGACATATTTTGATGTATTTAGACAAAATGCAGTAACTGTGCCAACACTAAAACTTATATTCATTTAAGCATAGTCAAACTCAGTTTTGACAAAAGTTGTAGTTACTGCATTTATCTTTGCCCAAGCAATATAGTAATTTAACCTTTTTGTTATGTAAAGTTTAAGTTTGATGTTATTGTTCCACAGATGGGGAGAATCCTTTAAAGATGCAGGCCAGTGAATCAGACTATAACAGACCCACGCACAAGAGCGTTATTCAGGACAGCAGAGGCAAAGGTGTGGGGCGAAGCACAGACCCCTCGGTTTGTGATGATTATGTGTCTCCACCAAAATACAAGAACAGCTTGCTAAACCGCTACCTAAATGATTCCCTTCGGCATGTAATGGCTTCCGAAAAAATTATGGACTCTCGGAAGAGGAAACATTCTGGATCGTTTAGCTCCAACGAGTATGAGGATGATTTGCTTTCACCCTCATCAGAAGCTGAGGCAAACTTCACCTACCGTACAGGTAAGAGCTGCCACAAAATTTCAAGCTTCAAAATTGTAAGAATAGGTTGAGGATATAGGTTGTCAAAAAAAGCAAGACATTTGATGCAAGCAGCTTTACAATTAATCAAAAGTGTTCAAAAAAACATAAAAAACTGTGCTGTTGTACTTTTGTAGTCTGATATGGTTAAAGGGATAGTTCTCCAAAAAATTAAACTATCATAATTTAAACAATTTTATGTCTTTGCAAACCTGTATAACTTTTGAAAGATGTTAGGCATCATGTTCATACTGCTCTTTTCTATATTTAAAGCAAAAAGCGCCATAAAATTAGTTGACACAACTCATGCAACTCATTTATTTCAATCATGACAACTCAAGGAATTATTTTAGCATGTTATTTAATATGTTTCCATCCAATGTTGCGAATTTAACTTATGCACATAATTGGAATTCCGCATAAAATATTTGCGAATAAAGCAGCCATTTCCATCCAGTAAGTCGAAGAGAACAAAATCAACACTTCCTGATAAACTGCCGCTAATTATCACTAAGAAAATGGAAGTTGCTGCAATAAGAGAAGCCACTTTATATAATAATTTTCATATAGCCTATAATAAATTACTTGCATCTAAGATTGCATGGATGAAACGCAATAAATGCAGTCATGTTATCTTGCTTTCGGAGACGGAATCCTGCTGTTTGGGAACGCAGTCGTGTATCAGCCAGCACACTGTGTTTCATGACTGAACTAGAAATTTATATGGCCGTTACATTGACAAAATTGTTTTAACTTATTTAACTTTAGGGGAATTTGAATAAACTACAGTCCTATAGACAACTTTTACAGTACTTGTATGGTGTTTTGTCTTTTGTTTTTTGTTTTGACGTTGACGAGCCCTGGTCACTATTCAATTCCATTGTATTGAAAGTGCAGCATCAACACTCTGCTAAACTTCTCCTTTTTGTGTTCCGCGAAAACAAGAAAATCACACAGGTTTTAAAGAACATAGTTTGCTCTGACTAACTTGCTGAAATATCAAGCTATACTGTATCTCAGCTTTATGTGTTAAGATGGACAAAGTAAATAAATAAATAACTGAAATGGAGACCAATGCATTGAAAGATTTTGTGAATCCTATTAGAATTAATAATAAAATTGAATTGTAAAGCTGTGGTTTCGTATGGTTTGATTGGTGAGTGGAACGTTCCTGGACTCTGTTCTCTCGTAGCTTATAGGAACACCTGCTGATGCCTCATGAAAGCAAATGCTTTAGTGTTGCCAAAGGAGTTGAGTCTAATTCATCATTAACATAATTCCACCTCAACATTTCAAAATGTTCTACTTCTATGTTTATTTTGCATCTGTGCCCTTTTGGAATGGTCTCATTTTGGGAAAATTATGGAATGCTCTGCTTTTTTCATTTATGATGAAGTATTGCATGAGTGCATAAAAACATGCAGGTGTTTGTAATGAGCATAAGCGATCTAACAATGCATAACAACATTAGTTGAGCATTGCATGTTTTATGACAATTAATAAGTTTTTGATATGGAAATTTATTTTTAAATTCTCCTTTTAGATCAAATAGGCATGTGTGAATGGGTTCAGTACAGAGTTGGAAGTGTCAAAAATGTTACAAAATGATTACAAAAGTTGCCAACATCTGAGACATAAGATTAACTGACTTTTGATAAATGTGCCCTGTTCAGGGAAAAAAAAAAAAACAAAACAAACAAACAAAAAAAAACCCAGAAAACTTTTCTGTATGCCTCTTGGCCAACATGACAGTACAAAGACAGTCATTTAAAGAATGATCTCAAAATCTTAAAGAAGTAGTTAATCCTAAAATGAAAATTCAATAACCTTTATGATTTTTCTTCCATGGAACATAAAAAGGAGATATTCTGGAGAATGTTTAAGCTGTGCTTTTCCATACAGTTAAATGAATGGTAACCAAGTGTTGTCAAATATATAATATTAATAGTATTTATACAACCTGTCTTCTTTCATGATAGCTTTGTATGAGGAACAGATGAAAATGTATGTAATTATTCACTGAAAATCTGCCCTAGAGTATATTCTCATATGGTATGTTAAACATTTGTCAACACCAACATTCAAGCCAAATGTCACTGATTCTTGTGTTTCTCATAACCAGTCGTAACAAATTTGTGTGTAATGCACTAGTGAGGTTTGAGAACTGCATCGCATTTGTATGGACTATTGTTCTGATACTCACTTTCATTTGTGTATTTTATTTCACACGCAGTGTGACAATCCTGCCTGACATTTCCTTGTGTGACCTACATGGACAAAAAAAAGTCCATTTTAATTTTTTTAATTTTTAAAAATTACAGTTCAGTAATTTTGGCAGTTATTTTGGTATTACAAATAAGCTTGCTCCTAACCTGCCATAATAAATGTATAAAGTAACAACAAATCTGCTCACTCAAAGACACTGTAAAACGAGAGGCTGTCAGGAATGTTTCCTGCTTACCAAGAAAACAGCAGTTCAGCTTCTGTAGTTTGTAGACTTGTACCATTGTGATGCCATCATTGACATTAAAACTTTGGTAACACTTTATTTTCACATTCTGTTTATTATAAAAATACTTTGCACCTACATGTCAACTAGTTTTCATTAGAGTATTTGTTGAGTATTAGTAGACTGTTAAGGTTAGGGTTAGTAGAATAAGGGATTAAGTTTAGTAGAGTAAGCTGACATATACTTGCAAAGATACATATATTAGAGTAGAATGTCAGCTGGGGGAGCATCAGAATAAAGTGTTAGCAGATATTAAGCAGACAGTCTACTAATACTCTAATGAGAGTTAGTTGACATGTAGGTGCAACATTCCTTATAGTCAACAGAATGTCTAAAGGGGACGGTCAAAATAAAGTGTTACCAAAACCTTTGCTTGATTAGCTGTAAATACTGACTGATATTTACATCAGTCAGTGCTAAAATGTGTGCGTGTGACCTTGAGACATCTCACAGCTCTCTTAGATGGAAAACAAGTGGTAAAAGGTCAATATATTCACATCATAACATTCTGTAGTTTGGAACGGATCGTATGCTCAGCTACTGATAGCTGTGAGAATGGTGCTCAAAAGCTTGTGATAGAATTTTAAAGGACACAAGGGAACATTTATGTATTTTGGCAGTAAGTTCTATGATGACAAGAAACAGGGTAAAAAGCAAAATCGGATTAGTTGGAGTTGGAGATGCATTGAGTGATTAGAGTTCAGTTGTTTCAATTGTTAAAATGTAATTGAAATGAGAACTGACCCTATTTACTTTCTTAATGTATGTTGCTTGTCTTATTATGGACAATTCATTGGTGTATTTGTCTTTGTAATATTTAATCATAATGTAATAACATGATCTTTTTCTTTTGAAACAATAGCAATGTCAATTAGGTTGTTTTGGCCATTGGATAATGTTAACTAAACTCAAACAGTCTATTAAGGCAATGTTTCCACATTCATTCAGGCTTTTGCATTCAATCCAATTTCTTTTTTCCTTTGAATATCCTGTTTTACTTGAAAATAAATAACGTTACAGTAGTAAAATGGGTTGCGAACAGCTATTCATGTCGAATTGTGAGTTTGTTGAATTTTCATGAATAAAACCACCTTGTGGCACATGCTAGCTGGATAGATTACCTTGCCACATATCTTAAATATTTTGGAATTTTATTAAGGAGATTGATTTTTTCCAGTTAAAATTCAATTAAGAGACAGATTTGTTAAGAAAACACAGCACATTTGTATCAACCTTTTTCTATCTTTGTTTTATATGGTGTGATCTCAGTTTATAGCTAATTTGATTTTGGTTAATAGAGCCCTCCTGTCTTTAACCAGAGGAATTGGTGTTTTTCCTTAGGTTAAGTCAATCCAAAGCATCTGTGGACAATAGAAGTGAAGTTAAAAAGATGACAGACATTCAGTAGCACACAGGAACCAGAGCCAAATGATTTATTAATGGTTTATAGTAGTTCTTGGCACCAAATACTGTTTGAGAAATCCGAGTTGGAGATGTTTTAGGCAAAGAAAATTGAAAATAGCATTTCGTGTGCTCATGCCTGTCGTCCAATTTTCCCTCTCATAGCTCCCATAAGAAAGATTTTTCTTTACTGACCTCGATGCTTTCAGCAGAAAAGAAAGACAGCTTCACTATTACAACCAGATTTATGTAGAACAAAGGCAAGATATTAATTTAAACTGATTCCAAAAGATGACTGTGAAAATAAGTATATGATGTCCATGAATGTTTAATGTATGGATCTCAATTTGTTTGAGGTGTCCTCCCTTGTCTAACAAAATATGATCTTTCCTGACATTCATTTTGCATCAATGGCAATGTGAAAGAGTCTGAAAGTGTTTAGCTTGTGAATGGTTAGTTTGAAGACATGATGTAGTTTAACCGTACAGAAAAGTCTAGTTTGTTGCTTAGTATTTTTCAGTGTTTCATTTCTTACTAAAAGTTTGTTAAAAAATGAAAAAATTCTGTCATCATTTAATCAGCCTTATGTTGTTCCAAACCCATATTTCTTTCCTCCATGTTTCACAAAATGAGAAATTTAAAAGTATATACTGGTCGTTCAGTCAGACAGGAAATGGAGTTGTCAAGCTTCAAAAAGGTCCCAAAAGAACCATTATAAGTGTGATGAAAGTAGTCTATACCACTCATGCCCTATATTCCAAGTCTTTTGAAGCTTTATCTGAAGAACAGAATTGTACTTCTAATGTTGTTGGTCACACATCAGTAGAACGACATGAAAGCAACACTTGCAAATAGAATTTTTGTAAATTATTTTCTGGTTGAAAGGTTTCAAGGTCTAGTATATATGACTCTTAGCTCTGTGTTTATAAACGTCTGAGCCAATAACAAGATTAAATGGAGATATTATGTTTGACTTTTGCTCAGGCTATATGATATAACCAATTCTTAACCGTAGCTGTTCATTCTATGCCTATAAATAGTTTCAGATGGATTGTGTGAAATCTTAATTTTCATGTTGGGTGAACTGTTACTTTAAAGTGCCCCTATTATGCTATTTTAAAGGTTCCTGATTTTATTTTGGAGGTCTCCTACAATAGGTTAACAGGTCAGATGGCCCAGTCTGTTGTAACATTACTAGTAAATTACCGGTAATATGCTCAGTGTGAATGAAGATTACTAGTATGAGTTCAAAGTCAGAACGTGCTGACGTAAGAAGTCTGCTTTGGGCCAATAAAAGTTCTTATGGAGATGACGTGATTACTCCACGCTGTTTACAGTAAGCTTTATAATAGTTTTTCTATTTAAATATGCACTAGATTATCATTTTTGACCGTTGCATCACATCTAGCAGATTTTCAGTGTGTCTCGCTTAAGACCCTGCCTTCTTTTCCATTCATCATTGTTGAGGCTCTGCAGTTGGATACTATTATGCATAATTCTGGTAATTCTGGTCATTAATTCTGGTAATTTACCGGGATTGCTGTGTGAAAGGGGCTAGTGATACAAACAGTAACAATGGTGTCGGTTTTATCGTATCAATTTGAGCACAAGTCCTCATCCTTTTAAAATGCATACAAAGTGGATTCGCAGTGCCAAAAACAGTCTTCTCGACATGTCCAAAACACAAACCAAACTCTTCCAGCCAACTCTTCTTTTTTACAACTACAGTGTTTGAAGGTCAAAGTAGACGTTGTTCACGGGCAACCAATGAAGACCATAGGCTGGCATTATGCAAATATGTTACATTGTTACATAGCAGATATGTAACAAAGTGAGAATAAAAGTACTGACGACTCGTTTCAGGCAATTCAGAATCGATTTTTTCTTTTAGGTGACAATAACTTTATTTGTAGTGCACTTTGATATTTAAAACTTTGCAGACGTTTTACATTCATAAACAGCTCTATTACACACTGCATTAAAGGTAATATTCAAAAGAGCATAATAGGGGCACTTTAACGCAACTTCACAACAATTTAAATAGTCATTAGCTGAAGGAAAAGGAAAGGTGTAATAATTTTAAAAATGCAAATCGAGTTGCAGAGTGCTGGAACAACGTGTCTGTTTCTGACACAGAGCAGATATCCTTTTTCCATCTCGAGAGCGCAGGGGAAGCATAATTGCATTTGTTTTGGCCGGAGCGCATGAATGTGGCTGTAGGCACAGCCTGCAGAGCTCCACTTAAATCTCCCTGAGCTCGGCAAACACCCTCTTACTCACCCATGTACAAGCACACGTGAAAACACGTTTACACATCAGTTCCATCAATATAGAGAGAGAGTAGCTCAGGGACTTTTCATTAGCTACATAAATAATGTGCCAACGTTTAGCCAAGGAGCTTTTGAGGCTTTTTTTAAAATCCAGTTTAAATATCTAGTTTATAACTCATTTCATCAAACTGTGTTTTTCAGTGACATTGGACTGTGGCACACGCCAGAGTGATAGGTAAGAATGCTGATGAATCATAAGGTTTGTAGGTACTGCTAAAACTCCTCATTAACCATTTCCTCTCAATTTGGCCACAGCGGTGCTTGTAAAGGTGGCGGAGGAGGAAATAATGAGACTTACTGGAAAGAGCTCCATGCCGCCATGGCCCTGACCAACCTGGCCCAAGGGAAGGAGAGCGCAGCGCCGGGCACCACCAGCTGTATCATCCAGAAGTCTTCCCATATAGCAGAGATTAAGACTGTCAAAGTGCCCGTACAACCCCGACATTAGTGGCTAACAGACTGGACAGCAGTCTATACTAGGTTATAATTGCTAAAAGACTACCTGAACACTTGACTATGTACTACATGCAATAATTTAGTTGAAAATGATCCACAACAGCCTTTTCTGAGAGGAAAAATACATGTTGATTGACCAGAGTGCCTATTTTTTTTTTTTTTTTTTTTTTTACCACTGTCTGATGAAAAATGACGCAGAAAAGAGTTTATTGTGTGGACGGTCACTACCACTAAACACAGAAGCACAAAAATCAGACTCTTTCTGATTTATACTGTTATCATTTCTAAAATGCAGTTTTGTCCGTGGCTAAAATGTAATATATTAATCATGTATGTATTCATTTTCCTAAGTTATGTTATTTTAATTTTAATTGACACAGGATTATTGTCATCCTATGGCAATGGCATATAAATGTGGATTCTTGTGTTTTGTTTTGGCAAGTATGGTATATAGAGGAAGTTTATTTTATTTTTATTTTTACTTTTTTGTTTTGAAAGCAAGTGAAGCAACTTTTTTTTTCTTTTAATTTCATGTCATTGCCGAGTTTATAATGCAAAACAGAGTAATTTGAGAGCAAATAAAAGTTTCTCAATAAAATACATTGGCGCTTTGATAAAATTTGCTCCTCTCATCTCTTTTCTTTAGACGGCCATTTCCTTGGAGTGAAAAATAGAAAAGGTAACTGTGAGATAAAATTTAAAATAAGAAATAAAGTCGCATTATGGGATAAATTATCACACTGTATTATATAAAATTACAGTTATGAGAAATAAACAATTGCAAATTGTACTTGAAAGAAGAACTGTAAAGTCAACATTACTATCTCTATGGCAATTGACCCTTCGCTGGGAGTTTGATTGACAAGCAATCTAACCAATCATAACGCCAAATCTGCCATTTTGTCCGACAAAGCAGTCAGGAGTTAGAGGATTAACCTCGGTGGACTTTTTTAATTTTATTTTTTTTAATTATTATTATAATGTATAAAACAATGAATAGATACAAAGACAAAACAGACAGAACCTCTACAGGAATTAAATTACATAAGATCTTCATGTGAAGTTCCAAACAAAATTTAACCTCGGTGGACTTGAACTTGAAAATGGTGCGTACTGACGTATTTCCGCGTTTGAAACAACATTCCTTCTCATGTTCATTCATGTTTATTTGATGCTATAAATTAACTAGTAGGAAGAGATGATCAGTTCACAAACCGCTTGAGCTGAGGCTCTACAGCAATCTGTCACGACATTAAAGAGCCACAATACGGTTTTTATTGTTCAAATTTGTCAAAAATTTACACAATTTGAAAGCTGGGACTTTGTTTAATATCATAAGTAACCTGCTCTGTCTTGTCTGTCAACGTGTTGTCAGTGTCCTCTTTGCTCCGCGATGTATTTTCCACTCTGTGTGGCGTGACAGCACCATGGCTTGTCGGACAAAGCAACAGTAACTAAGGGGGGCGGGTCTTTGTGAAGGATCAATTATGATGCCTGGAAGTGAAACTACATGAATATATATATATATATATATATATATATATCAGCAGATTTCCACCAATGTTACACTTTGTCCTGCTTCCACTCCATTTAAGTTAGAGGTATTTTATTAATTTATTATTTATTACCATTTTATTTTATTCATTATTTACTGTGAGGCAGAAATGGGCCGCCATAATTTTCACCTAATCCAGTATGTTATATACAGAGTCAGAGCCACATTCTGATAAAAGCAACTAGCACTCCAATCTGATAAAGAAATAGCACACCCATGCCGAAACAGTTACCCTCAGCTGCTTGTACTGGGCCATATTGGATAGGCATTTGCATTTCAGTTATGTACCTGATAGCTCTTTGAACAGATAGGCTGTTTGAACAGTCCGTTATGTTTGAGTCTTGCTGGGCGCATTTAAACGGTTCAGCCAGCAGCAAGAATTTGGAATTGAATATACAGTCTGCCTTGTTGTATCTCCTTACAGACCTGACCACATGCTCTGTGTTTTGCTCTCCAGTCTTATTTCTCCCCACCCATGCTTCAAGGAAGACTAAAACATAATATTCACCATTCTTCTGGCCCTATCCTCATCTAGAATCATTCAGTGGTCAACTGCACCTGCAACACAATGAGCCCAATTCAAATAGTAAAACACCTCTAACTGAAATGGAGAAGGAGCAGAAAAAAAGTGTGACATTGGTGGAAATCTGTTGATTTTGATGTAGTTTCAGTTTCAGACATCATGATGGTCATAGAGATATTTATATAAAAGTTTAGTTCATTGCTTATGTCACATTAAAGAGTGGAATCTGATTGTTTCTTTACCAGTGCATTGTACTGGAAAGTGAACTTTTTGGTCAGATCCTATCAGAAACATAAAATCAAAATCACAATTAGAAATGACTTACTGTAGGGCTACATCTAGCCTACAAAATGATTTAAGGCTATTTCTTCTTACAGCCTAATGGAGATTAGTCAATAGGCCAATTTGAAAATCTTAGTGAGGGTGAGACAATAACCTCTCATCCTCTCCCCTACAGCAACTTTTTATTCACATAAGATAGCAGCAAAGGGGGTTATACACAACAAACTTCTGTATTCTGTAAAACAGATTGCATCGCTTGTATGTGCTTCATTAAATATAGAGCCATTTTACTCAAGACACATTCAAAGGAGTGAGCAAAGATGAGCATATAACCAATTTCCATCGCATATGCAGATTGATATCTAAAAGTTTTGTATTTTTCTTCTTCTCACTAACATTTAGATATTTAAGTTGAATAAAATGGCAATAATAAAAACAATTGGTTAGTTTAGCTGACTGCATTAAAAGTCTATAGGCCTAGAGGCCCTTTGTAAAGCCCCCTAATTAATGTCTTTAACATATAAAAGAGCACCAGTCAATGTCCAAATGCTTTACTTGAGATAGGCAGCAAGAATTGTCTGTTTCATTATTTATTTATTTTTAGTGACTTTCTACAGTTTGGGGAATCAATCAGACTGAAAAACCATGTACTCACTTCAGTCGATTCAACTGAGCTCAATCCCAATGCAATTTCAATCAGATTGGAAGGGGAGGTGTACACCTAAAAATAATCTGATTAATAAAATAATAATAATAATCAGGCAAACACTTTAATACATCTATTTTCTCAATCGGATTCAAAAATGCCTTGTGCACATGCACTGTACTGTGATGTGTAAGTCTTGTATGTTTATACATGTTTAGACCAGAATATTTTGTATCTCTTGTTCTAAATGCAGCGACTGGGTACTGTGCAAGTTGTTAGGAATCTACTGTGCATGTAAATGAATATGTAATTGGGACAAGTTTATTTGAATAAGTTTATATGAATAAGTCGTTGAATCATACACTCAACCGATTCGTTCAAACATGAAGTGAATGCCACTACTATAATCACAGGGGCAAAATTACACTAGGCAAACGCACAATATGTGTCACTCAAAGTTAACTTCTTTATTAAACTGTTGAAAAAAAAACCACAAAAAAAAAACACCCCAAAAAAAACACTTGCATTCAAGCTGATCTAAAGATCATGATTAGAGCAAAAGCACTCGATATTGCGTCAAGGTCTAGGACAATCTAAAGACAACTACACTTTTACAAACAAAAATCCATAAACTAAAATCCAATTTCTGACAAGCAGAGCTCTGTATTATCAGTTCGATGAAAGGAGAGAAAGATGACCATGAGACCAATGAGTGACCTGAACTGCCACACATCAGTGTGCAAACTTTTGACATTTGTTGTGACAAGCATGTTCACTGTATATTTCAGAGTTTGTGTATGTAGTGCACAGTATAGAAATGTTTCATATGCAGCCTGTTAAACTAATATGGAGCTGCAGTAGGTATCAATTTCCTGCCTTTATGCGATTGCCACAGACATATATGCTCATCTGGAGTTCATTTACTAGAAATTACATGCTAATAATGAGGATATAACTTTGAACACATTGACACAGACTTCAACAAAAGACACTATTCTGTGGCAAAACAAGGTATAAACAATTCTACAAGTTAAGATATTTTAATGAAAAAAGCTTGTAAGACATAATTCTAATTTCCACTACATAACGGAAAATGGCATACAGACTAGAAGAAAAAAACTACAAAATTAAGTATAAAGAATTTATGAACACAGAACTGTTGTATGCGAATTTAATACCCATGAATTGTAAGAGATCCTAATTAGGGGTCTGGTTAGTGTTTGGTTTTCTGGCTACAGGATATCATAAGCAATTCTTACCATGAATCAATAAATCTCTCTGCAGCCGAACAAACTCTTCTATTAGAGGTGAAATGAAAGTCAAACATATTAAACGTTTTGACCAAGATACATTTATAATTAAATTAAATGACCAATTTAACCATGTACCACTGGCCATTTTGACTGGCTACAATAACACTCTCTCTACAGAATCATAGTGAAAGCCAGTAGTGGAGATCATGTTAAACATGCAGATCGAATAAATATTAAGGCATAACCAAATCTGCCTCGTGTCAAGTCAATATGTTAGAACAAGTCACAGGAAGGCTTTGTGATTAAAAACAACCATGAACACAGTTCTTTTTGGTATCCATTCACATTGAACTAGAAAAGAAAGGAAAATGAGTCAAAGATTTAAACACACTGAAGTAAAATGGATCATCCCATGTGTTATTCAGACACAAGTCATCATAGATTACATTATTTAAACATGCTTAATGTATCTCAACTCATGAGAGCTGCAGCTAAACAGCATTTCATAGACAATTGTGTCAATTACGCTTCAGAACAGCTACTAAAGACGTATTATTTACAAAAGAATATTTCCAACTCTTTAAAAAGGTAGAATCATGTTAAGCAATATTTCTAAGGCCAAATATTATTTAAAAAAAAAAAAAAAAAAACATGGGATAAAGAATATGAATTTAAATAAAAAGGGATTAAAAGGAGAGCAGCAGAGAATATGTTAAGCACATGAAATGTAGTACAGGTACAAAGGACATTTGATGACTATAATGTTGAATGAGTTCACCACACTGATCATCAGATCCTGCCGTTTCTGGTCCCCTCCCCTCCAGTAATCCTATTGGCCTACACACATCAGGTCAAAGGTGGTGCTACCATTGAAGGGGGAAGCATGTCAGCTCTGTCCCATAATTTCTGGCCTAATTCAACATGCTCAGGTTGTAACCTTCAACAGGACTCATTTTACATAAGGTTTACATAGGCTATAGGTAATGTAGCTCTGCGATACATTCATTGAAAATAACATGACAGAATACTGGGACTCAACAACAACTGTTTGACAGAAAGTGTGCAAACTGCAAAGGTCCCTTTGACCAGCCCTAAGGGAGCAGACCGTTCCCCCCCCCCCAGAGGAAGCTCTCATTCAGAAGAAAGAAAACTGCATTCCATCTCAGTTTGTGGTTCTGGGTTGAGGTGAGGATGTTAAACCAGAGAGCAGTAGCCTCCACAGGCACCTGGATGCTGCTGTTTGTGATCGGACAGCAGGACACCGTGGTTCTGGATGCTGCTCTCCCAGAGCCCAGGCGTCTGCAAGATCTTCTCCACTAGTTCTTCAAAGGCACACTGAACTCCGTCCCGCGTCTTTGCACTAGCCTCTGATAATGGCACCACACGTGTTGAGATGGACAGGAGAGATTAAGAGAAGTGGTAAGGTGAGTCTCAGTTTAAGAGTATAAAGGTGAAATGATGACATCAGATTGCAAAAGAAGAATGACATCAGAGGTCACTGATAACGTAACCAAACTAAGCACAATATAATAAGTTTAGTGAGCTGTTCAACAGAAAAATCCATTAAACCCAAAAATCTGATTATAAAAATCTGACATATGCTATTTAGACAAAGACTACAGAATAACACAAGACACATCACTCGTATTGTTTTGAATAGGAGAAAGTGCAACATACAATATGGCAGAATAAGTCCCGCCTTCTAAATAAGAGCCAATTACCGATTGGTAAAGTCATCGCATCACTGCAGCGGCCGTTAGAAGCTATAGAAACAGTCAGCCCCCGAAAGGAGACAAAAGAGGCACACACTTTAGGACTGCGCATAAGCTTGATATAGACTGAAAAATAAATTTGATTTACAAACTAAATTTATGAGACAGTTGTTGTCAGATTTCATTGGTGATTTCAAATATAAAATTTAATCGAAATCTTGCAAACAGCTTTGGAGAATTTTATGTTTCCCCATTCAAAGAGATAGGAGCTGCACTTGAATGCCAAGACGCGTTTCAAAGATGGCCGCCAAGTGAAATGACTTTTTACAATTTAAACTATTTAGAATGAATTCCTAGTATACTGTGCTGTATATATTGTATACTGCCTACAATAAAAACATAGTATTGTTGTCCTCTGCAACCTTAGCATGTTGCAGTCCTGCAAGTGGCATCCATTTAACTCAGAAAAGAAAACTTGCTTTTGTTTGTGTGAAGAATATGGAGCTCAAAATCAAATACTGGCTGCATCCAAAACCACATAGACTCTTAAGTAGGTACTTATTTTGAGAAAAAAAAAAAAAAAAAAATTACTTCATGACCGCTAAAAAAGTATGTTCTATATAGTGTGAAATGTGAATGTGTGTAGTATGAATGTAATCTGAACGTACTACATTCATCATATTGTCATTATCATGAGTCCTACTAGCGTCAGTTGCATCGCTTCACTGCCATTCACAAATCCTTTCCTGTGGCCTCATGGGATAGTATGCACACTTCAGAATCTCACCGGAAGTAGTGGTACTTTTTGACTACTTTTATGAGCACTGTGAATTCAGATATACTTCTTTTGTCACATACTTTTTCGCCTACTATATAGCAGGGAAGTATGTGATTTAGGATGCAGCTAATGAGTCTATATAAACTATAAACAAATATATGGCTGATTTTACTTCCAGTTTAGTCACTTTGAGGAAAAAGGAAGGACAAGTCAAGCACATTGCATTGTGGGATACAGCACCCAGCAGTCCCACTCTGCAGAACAAAGTAGTATGGTAAAAAGACTACCATTTCTTACGTTCCATGATCTATCCAGGAACAGAGTCAATGGCCATTTTGAAGCATCTGTTCAACCCAAATTCACTTCTTATAACTGAAAGCTATTTTGACATCTGTAACTTTATTTCAAAGGGCCTGGAAAATATAAAGAAAATCCTGGCAAGACAGTATTGGTTGGACAAAGACAGACCATCATGCTCATCCACATTCTCTAATGGCTAACAAGGGGACTGTGGTGCCAAGAAAGCTAATTAGCTTAAGGTCCAAAGAGACTCGTCCAAAACATTCAATCCAACTGAAAACAAAAGGAATGATGATAAAGAGGAAACATACCGATAAAAAGCATAGAATGTTTCCGTGCAAACTTCAAGCCTTCGTTCCGGTCTACTTCACGGTTGTCCTGAAACAGAAAAGGGCTTTCTAATTATAATTCTGAATCACCCCAAGACAAGGCAACAAAAAAAGAAAGAGGAAACTCAGCACATGTAACTTCAACATTTGTCTTTAGGTTCACATTCTATGATTATTATTATCATTTTATTTATTTATTTATTTGATTTATTTTAAGAATTTTTTTAAACTGTTGAATTGCTTTTATATAAGCAAACTCAATAAGTGCCAGCTCTTCACCAGAATAGGCCCTGGCATACAATATTAAATATTTTATCACAGTTGGAATCGTTGCCAAATTAGTAAGGGCTGTAAGTTTACATAATATAGTTATTAATAATAATTGACTTCAAAGCCAAACTGAAAACTTTACTTGATTCAACTCAAAAAGGTTGACATCTACTGCAGAGTAGGATTTGGGACCAAGACGATTTCACGGAGCGTTGGTCGCGTTTTTATTAATTTTGTTTTCTCACAACTTGTTTGCTTTTTTTGGGTGAGTCAGAGTGAACTGAGGTGCCAATAGAATCTCATGAACGGCAGCCATGCACAGATGATCAACGGCCAAGGTCAGGATTCTTCATACATACATCTGTTTGTTTTCACACCAAAATCCCCAGAACACTTGGAATATATGACATGTGTTGCATGGGACCGATTTGTGAAATTTGTGCATATTTTTCAAAAGCCTAATGCTGGTTGCTATTTACTGGCATATGGACAAGCATGAGCAGGACCTTTTTTTTTTTTTTTTTTTAACTATCTCTTTTTGTGTTTCAAAAAACAAAGAACGGCATACTGCATTAGAACAACACTGGGGTGAGTAAAGGATGACTTCATTTTCATTATAGGGGGAACTATCCCTTTCCCCTTTTCTACCCTGTTAAGGACCTTTACAGCTTTACATCAAAACATTGTATCAAGCAGGTTTACATTTAGAATATTAATCAAACAAACCTTGTCAATTTTGTTCCCCACTAGCATTTTAACCAGGTCATTGCGTGTACAATATGTCTCCAGCTCGTTAAGCCAGTTCTCAAGCTTTGTGAACGTGTCCCTCCTTGTAACATCATACACTAAAAGAAGAGAAAACCATAACAATGTAAATTTCACATTCCGCAACTAGTGTGGTTTTGAGAGTTAACATATAAAGGATAATGAGGTTTTGCGATACTGACCGCCTAACTTTAGGCCAACATTTTTCTACTTATTCATGGCTACTTACCAAGTAAATAAATAGACAAGAAAATTGAATTAAGTAGAAATTATTGTATCATGAGAGGAAACATGAAACTAACACAGCTATGTAGGAAATCAGTCATTATACAAAATATCTGCCTGCAAAACTCTTGATTGACCAATCAGTGTCAATTTTTTCAGAGAGCAGTGTAATAAATAATAAAATCAATTATGCAAAAACACTAACCCAAAATGACACCCTGGGCTCCTCTGTAATAGCTTGGTGTTAGAGTTCTGAACCTCTCCTGACCCGCCGTGTCCTAAAACAGATGTTCATGAGGATTTCAGCAGCTTTCTAAACAGATCTACAACACTTAATTCTAAAAGTGTGATAGTGACATCTAGTGGTATGAAAAAAACAATTGTAACAGCAGTGGACATGACAAATAATGCTAAAATATTACACACATTTGAGCCATTACATCACTTTATTGAGTATTTACCAAATGTAATTTATACAATTTATAAAAGACAGCCTTACAGCACTTACCCATATGGCCAACTTTGCTCTGTTGCCATCTATTGCGATAGTTTTCACTTTGAAGTCCACACCTAAATCAATCAATGAAAAATATCAAATGCAGAATTTAAATTATGCTCTATTTCCACAAGGATTAAATTACATTTGTTATGGAGGTAACACTAAATATTCTAACATCATGACTTCACTGCTCAGTAAGACTTATTATATAAGCTCATTAGTTTTGAGCATTAACTGATTACAGGCCTGTTAACAATGTGTGGTTATTATCTGTAATATTCACAAGCACTCATATGTGACTCACCGATGGTTGCAGCTAATTCTGGGTCGAAGGTGTCATCTGTAAAACGCAGGAGCAAACTGTGAACAGGATGGATAAAGATAAGCAAATTAGCATTCAAATGACAAATAATTGTTGTAATAAAGTATCACATACATATGTTTATCATATTATTGTTTTCTTATACAAATTCAATAATGAAGAGGACATTTACTTTCCTACTTGCATAAGAAAAGGCTTTGAATTTACTTGAAACACCAATTTAGCTAAATCTCTTTGTCATCATACGTCATCTGTTCATAACTGAGTATTTGACCACTCCATAAACTCAATCTAAGGCCTGTAAGTATTTCTAGAGGTAACTGCCACACAACTAGCAAATAGCATGACAGCTACAGGAACAGCTGCCAGCTAACACTGCTCTTATTAAATATTTAAAGGGATGCGACAACAGTAACAGTATACAAAGTATTCATTACCAGCGTATTTTTAAGAAGTCGAAATAGTTAAATCCCTATGTTTTACTATTGTAATGCTAGCAATTTAGCTTAAAAAGAAATCAACATCACATCTTAAAATACAACGAAGGGGACACGATACCACTTTTTATTCTGTTCTTAAGCCAAAAACAACAACAATTTACAAGTAAAGTTTAATGGCTGAATTGAATTGGCAAAGTCTGGGCACAATAGAGGTTCAGCATTAACTTAGCGGAGCTTGTTGCTCGTTCAGACGAGGCTAACGCTAATTTAACAACTCATCCTACTGTACGGACAAGAATAAACAAAACAAAAAACAGCACATTCAGACCTCACCTTGATTTACCGACACCACTCTCACCGATAATTAAAATCTTTAGAGTCGTTAACACGTCGTCGTCCATGTTCTGGCTGTTTACACTAAAACTGGTAACTCGCGTTCGCTGCTGCTGCTGCGCTGGAACTTCCGACTGAAGCGTGACGTCACGTGGATCAAGTTAGACGTTGCGTAAGAAGTCCAAGCAATACTGTTGAAATAAAATTTGACCGAGGACAGCGGGGCTACTTTTAGTTCCAATGTAATAAATGGTGTTCATATAAGAGATATGAGGCGGAATAACTAAACACGAATAATTTACTGACAAAACTGGGTAAATCCCAAATCATCTGTAAAATATGCTATTAGCAGTCAGCATTTGATCATCACACTGACTGATGCATGCTTACTTAGAAAGTCTTGCATAACATACAAGGTGAGATAAATGTCTATTAAAATAGACTATATATATATGGTGTACCCTTATTCAAAATGTAATAGGACTACTAATGTGACAAATAGTGTTCATATAAGGGATAGGTGGTGGAATAACCAATCATGAGGAATTTAACAAACTAAATTCTAAACAAATCCAAAATATATTTATATCACTTATATTTATTTATTGCTGTTCAGACTAAGGTCCTTTTTATGCTTTTTGAAATACAACTGTGTGTCGGTGTCCTGGTAATCCAAGTCATGGGGACAAAATGATCTTACAACAAAGATGGCAATATCCGAAATCCTTGTCCTCAAGAGGACATTTTTTTGGTCTAATAAAACCTTTTTTTTTTTTTTTTGTAATGTAAAAATGCAGAAAATTTTCTGTGATGGGTAGGTTTAGGGGTAGGGGATATAATATATGGGTTGTACAGTGTAAAAATCATTATGTCTTTGGAGAGTCCCCATAAAACGTGGAAACCCAGTGTAAGTGTGTGTTTACCCTTGTGAAAAAGGAGTGTGCTGTACTGTATGTGCACTTGTAGTGTACTTCCAGTCTCAAAAGTATGTTTAGAAAACTGTACTTGCAGATAATATAATATTAATGAAATAAAAGGCCACTTAAGTGTATTTAAATAGAGTACATTCATGACTTTCTTAACATACAAAATGTACCCATTGTAATTTCAAATTAAACTTAAGTACATTTTAAATCATTGTTTTAATATTTTGTCATGCTTTAAAGAAGTACACCTATTTTGATGCGTTAATAAAGTACTTGATTATAATTTTAACTGCAGCTAGTGTATTATTCAAAAATGCATTAAAAGTAAATATATTTTAAATGTACTAAATTGTAACATCATCATTACAAATTGTGTAATTACAAACATAGAAATTACATTAAATTTTAGTACCATAAATGTTTTATTCAAAGAAGGTGCATATAAAGATTACATATAAAGATGTACTTAAGTCCAAAGTATGCCAAAGAGCACGCTTAAGTTAACTAACTGCATTTACTATAGATTGCAAATAAGATGCAGTTAAGTGTCAAAACATTGCATTCAGTTATCACTTAATATTCTTTTGGAGTATACTGTTTCTGTTATAAGTACTCTTTTTAAAAGTACACGGTAATGAACGATGACCTGCTCCATGCGATCAGCTTACATATAAGTGTACTTTTACTTATACTTTTTTTCACAAGGGTATGTAGTTTCTATCCACTGCAGAGCTTGTGTCACCAAACTTCATCTCTCCCTCTCTCTCCCTCTCTCCCTCCTTCTCTCTCTGATGGCAAGGCTGGATTATGGACATCTGACCATTAGTGTCCCTGGACCCCTCAGCACATAGTTCAGTGATTGCTATCACATCCAATCCTGAACACCACAAATATACTATTCACCTTCTGCCACTTTTATAGACAATATAATAGATAAGATTCTGTACATTTTACACTGAACACAATACATTACAATAATGTAACAAGTTGAGATACAATGTGAGTGTCACAGAGACGAACTCCGTGATTCCCTCCTCTGGCCATCAGAGGGCGCCCTCATCAGAATACTGACGCACACACACACACACACAGACTCATACACTACATTTCCCATCAGCCCCGTTCCTTGGCAGTAATCACCACACCCAGCTGTAGCGCATTTACTGGACTAATTAAGCTGCTCTCAAACTTGCATTCATTGTGAGGTCTTGTATTACTACGGTTTGCATTTCTGAGCGTTCTTTATTGTGTTTGCATGCCTGTTATTGACCTAGTCTGTTACCCGTTCACGATTCTCTGCTGCCTGCCCTTTGGACTCTTTGCTTTGATCTTGACCTGTGATTGATATCTGCCTGCCCTGACCCACTGCCTGTATTACGACCACGATTCTGTCTATTCTCTACTGTACCAGTCTGCCGTTGTTTGACCATTGCCTGTTTGATTACGAACACTGTTTAATAAAAGCCATTATATGGATCCCACTTCGTGTGACGACTCGTTACAGTGAGGATGAATAGGACACACTAGCTCCAGACATGATTGCACTGTTCAGAGTCTGTGACTTGTTCCAGGTACTGACACTGCCATTTCAACCAACA
This sequence comes from Elopichthys bambusa, assembly GCA_037101425.1. Classification (NCBI taxonomy): domain Eukaryota; kingdom Metazoa; phylum Chordata; class Actinopteri; order Cypriniformes; family Xenocyprididae; genus Elopichthys; species Elopichthys bambusa. The sequence continues at coordinate 21,937,653 of CM074437.1, read as the reverse complement.
CTATCTCACGACCAATTTGTACGTATTTTACGAGGTGGCTAATTCGTATGAATTCGTAAGACCTCACTCGTACGAATTGTCTAAACCTCAGTGATGTCTGGGGTAGGTCATTTGTATGAATTTATACGAATTTGTCATCTCGTAAAATACATAGGATTTAGCAAAAAATGTACGAATTGCCGTGAGATCTGGTTGGCCATTTCAGCAAGGAGGGAGAATGATGCTTCTCCTTCATCAGAGACATCTATAATTTTCTAATAAAATTCTAACGCATTTATTTGTGTGTACCTTCGCACACCCAAACTATTATTTAAACATGTATTATTAAATGCAGTTGAATTGATTAATTTGGTCACATCTTTGGTTGAAAACACATGCATCCTTCTTTGTCGGCATTATGGTTCCATGAAGAACCTTTACATGGAAACTTTCCACATCACAAAAGGATCTTTATAGCGGATCATTTAAATGTTTAAAAGAGAAAATGGTTCTTTTAAGAGCTGTTAACTGAAAGGTTATAACCCAAAATGGTTCTTCTGTGGCATTGCTGCAAAAACGCCCTTTTGGAGCCTTGATTTTTAAGAGTGTAGGTCCTAAAAGATGTGTGTACTGTGAGGTTTGTAGTAACCAGCACAAAGGAAATCTACTTTTAAGAATACTCTTTCTCAAGATCCAGGTTCTCAGAATCTTTATCCATTTTCTAAAGAGCTTTCCCATTGTCTGCTACTTCAAAGGTCCATTGTTTCATTGCGAGCTAATTGCTCCAAATATACAGGAGGTACCTGGATCACTGCTTCGGAAAATTGTTCCCTTTCAGAAGAAGCTCGCCCTATTGATTATAGGTTTGAGAGGTAATTCTAGTGGAAATAGTAATCAAGATAAAAGACAAAGCCTCAAGAGATCATTTGTGTCAACACTGTGTTCTTATTTGGTCTGTATAAGAGCCCTGGAGAAATATGACCTGCTCTTTTTATATTAGGCCTATATGTTACAGCACACATCTTCTCGCCACCAGATGTGCAGATGAGTAGTCATGGTGTCCTACATCACAGACTGCATTGAAAAGCCCATACGGATGTTTTTTGAACGTTTCGGTAAGTTCGTAGGGCTTCACCCGTGGTGGTTTGTCACTTTACCGCTGGTGGTGTCCGCAGGTCTCGGAGGAGGATTTTACTTTCTGAATGACCTGAAATCCAACGACATAGTGGAGCAGTTTACTCCGAAAAACGGCCGTGCTAAATTGGAGAGGCATTTCTTTCAAGAAACTTTTCCACAAATTGACTCACAGTTTTCAATTATACGATTAAACACTGACGGGGTTTTTGCATCTTTGATATTCTCCTGTCACACTAACATACTCAGTGTTGCTGCACTAGAGGAGGTCATCCGCATCGATGGACAAGTCAGAGGAATCACCGCAACTTACGACGCACAACAATTTTTGTTCTCGGATATTTGCGCGAATGTGAACGGAACATGCAACTCTAACGTAATGCTTGATGTTTTAAATTATAATGCCAGCAACATTCATTTAGTCAACATAACGTATTCTGAGTACTGTCCGTCCGGATTCAAATGTCTCCATATGGGAAATGTCATCAGTAAGGTGAAGGTGGATCACAATGGAGTTGTTCGAAGTGCCAAAGCAATGAGACTTTTCTATTATTTAAAAGAGAGCAATAAAACACTGGGAGAAGCCTGGCTTCAAGAGTTGATAGTCTTGCTGTCGAATGTAACGACCTCTGTAACAGAAGTAAGTAGGTCTACCGTGTTAAATGTTATTTGTTTGAGTCTGTGTATAACCAATGTGTTAATTCTTAGTAATTTTAGTCATCATGCCAGTTTTGAATTATCAGATAAATTCATTTAAACCCTACACATTAAATAGAAAAAAAAAAGAAAAAAAAAAGGCTTGATGAAAGATTAATTGGGTAACATTTAAGATGACAGTCATGAACTTAATACAATTTTTCTAAAAATATGAAACACATCAAATATTTTTGCATAATTGCACATGAAAGTGCATAGGCACCAAAAAGAAGATACTTCACACTTATGGATTGTATTGCATCATATAACATCTGCAAACTTTTTATGAAATGTATATTAAATGTTTATAATAAATGACAATTGGTTTGGCCATCAGCACATTTATTTTGTATTTTGAGAGTTTGCATACTGTGATTCTTAGTATAATCAATGATTATCCAGTATATGTGACTAAATGAAAGGTTTTAATGATTTTTCTTCTCAGGTATCCTATTTTACCTCCATGTCAAGACAACAGGAGTTTGAGAAGAGTACCCAATCTGTTACTGAGCTTTTTGCAATTACTTACTTTCTTGCCATCTCATTTTCAATAATATCTTGCCTGAGGTTTGTGTAATACCCAGTGTATTTTATTTAATGAACTGAAATATATTTCATAGATTGCAAGTCTTATATTGATTCAAGCTATACATTGTTTCATATACATGTTACTCAACAGGTTTGACAATGTGAGGAATAAAGCGTGGGTGGCTTCTCTTGGAGTTTTTTCCACTGCACAAGCAGTGCTGTCCAGCTTCGGGCTGCTGTTACTCATGAATGTGCCATTTGTTATTACTGTGGCATCTTCTCCATTCCTGATTCTTGGTAAGATACTGTATTCACTCTGAAATGTTTATTACCTTTAGAATTTTGAACTGATTCAACCCTACATTTGGTACAGCATAGCACTAGCAATGGCAAGGTTGCAGGTTTGATTCCCAGGTAACAAATGTACTAAAAAAAAATCAGGTGTTAGAGGGGTAAGTTGTGCCACTGTGCAATAATCTATAACATAAGGCCATAGAAATAGGACTTGCCCATGTTAGAGGTAAGCTGTGTCATGTCATTGGGGAATTAAGTAAATAAATGAATTACATAGATGAAAAATAAATAAATAAACTAACATGAAATAATAATTTAGTAATTAAGTCTTATTTTTGTTGCACATTATTTGCTTTTTATGTTATATTTTATATTGCCCTCAAAAAATGAAACAATACTTGACTGTAAAACAACTTTTTTTAACTTTTAACTTTGGTATTTTCTGCATTTGGAAGCTCACTATCACTATTTGACGACCCACTGGTATAGCTTATATCAAAATATCAGACACACCTCACCCAAAAGCTACTGTTTTGAGATTTATATTTTGAGACCTGGATAGATTTTAAATGCCATATAGAACATACAACTGTATGTGATGAGTTCTAAATATATGGACAAAAATGTGCTAGATTAACTGTGTGCCACACCTTACCCCACTCACTGTAAGTTATATTGGATAAAATGGTCCAAAGGCATAAATGCAAATGCACACAGAGCACCACATTTCATATTCTCCACAATTGACACATTTTCATTTCAAAATGTGAAACTGTTTTTTAGGAATCGGCATCGATGACATGTTTATCATGATCTCCAGCTGGCAACGAACCAACATTCAAGACACAGTGCCAGACCGCATGGCTGATACCTACAGGGAGGCAGCCATTTCCATTACTATCACCACCCTGACTGACGTGCTAGCCTTCTACCTCAGCTATGGTAACCCCTTTGGCTCAGTTCAGTCTTTCTGTTTCTATGCGGGCACGGCCATCTTGTTCTGCTACTTCTATAACGTCACTTTCTTTGGAGCTTGTCTGGCTCTGAATGGCAGAAGGGAGGGGGCGAACAGACACTGGTTAACTTGCATGAAGGTCCCAGAAGAGGTCCCACCAGGACAGTCCAAAGCGTACGCTGTCTGCTGTGTCGGAGGATCTTACAACCATGACACAGGAACTGAAGAAGAGCACCCAATGACATTGTTCTTCAGGAAGTACTACGGACCATTTTTGACAACAGTTTGGAGTAAAGCAATAGTAGTTTTTATCTACTTAGTATACATTGCTGTTAGTGTTTATGGCTGCCTGCAGCTTAAGGAAGGCATTGATCTCAAGAACTTAGCACTTGATAAGTCCTACATTGTCCAATACTATGAGGCTGAGAAGACATACTTTCATTATTATGGTCCAAATGTAATGTTAGCCATCAATGGCACATTTCCATATTGGGAGGAGAATGAACGTAATCAACTTGAGTCTTGTATTATGAAATTTCAGGAGGTGAATTCTATCAAGAACTTATCCACATCTTGGCTTCATTCCTTTGAAAAGTTTGCAGAGGAACATGGTAATGACATCAGCACAGAAGCTACATTTAAAACACATCTGTATCAGTTTTTGGACCACCATCCAATGCTCAAACAGGATGTCAACATAACCAATAACGACATAGTTGCTTCACGTCTATTTCTTCAGACAATTGTTCAGAACTCCACTGAGAAGAACATGTTGAACTCACTACGGAAGAGAGCAGAGAGCTGCCCGTGTCCATTGTTGGTCTACCATCCAGCATTTATATACCACGATCAGTATACTGTAATAGGGCATATCACTCTTCAGACCATCACGGTGGCAACTGCAGTAATGCTGGCCATCTCTCTTGTGCTGATTCCAAATCCTCTTTGCGCCTTGTGGGTGGCCTTTGCAATCGCTTCAGTTATTTTGGGAGTCACCGGCTTCATGGCACTGCTAAACATTAGCCTTGATTCAATCTCCATGATAAACTTGGTCATTAGCATCGGCTTCTCTGTGGACTTCTCTGCTCATATCTCCTATACCTTTGTGTCCAGTACTAAGCCCGATGTGAATGAGAGAGTTGTGGAGGCACTGACCCACCTGGGCTACCCCATACTTCAAGGGGCTCTTTCTACAATTGTGGGTGTGGTGGTACTTTCAGCTTCCAGTAGCTACATATTCAGAACGCTCTTCACTATCGTGATACTAGTCATTACTTTCGGGTTGCTTCATGGTATTGCTTTTATTCCAGTATTTCTTACTTTCTTTGGATTTTGCCACAAGTTGCAGCAGCACTGAATTTAAATATTAAACTTATTTTCTTCAAATCTCCTAATTTTTTATTTAATTGTAAAATTATCATTTTACTGAATAAAAGAAAAAAAAAAAAAAACATGATTATTTGAAAATTACTTCTTAAAGATCTTAAAAGCATGTTCAAACTATTGGAAGAAAGTGCTTCCATCCATCATAAACGTGTACTCCACGTGGCTCCGTGAGGTTAATAAAGGCCTTCTGAAGCAAAGTGATGCATCTGTGTAAAAAAAAAAAAATCCATATTTAACAAGTTATGAAGTAAAATATCTAGCTTCCACCAGATCGCCTTCCGTATTCAACGTATACGTCCGACGGCTTCCCTATTCAACTTACTGAAAAAGTGTAACTGACGCGACGCCAGTTTACACTTTCTTCGTAACTTGAATATGGAAGGCGGTCTGGTGGAAGCTAGATATTTTACTTTTTTAAAAAGTATTATTTTATTTTTTACACAAATGCTTCGCTTCACTTCAGAAGGCCTTTGTTAACCCCCCCAGAGCCATGTGTACAACACATTTATGATGGATAGATGTTGATGGAAGTCCTTTCTTTAGCTCATACTCGTGAACCCTGTTCACTGCCATTATAAAGCTCGGATGCGTCAGGATATTTATAATATTTCTACGATTGTGTTCATCAGTAAGAAGAAAGTCATATACACCTAGGATGGCTTGATGGTGAGTAAAGCTTGGGCTTATTTTCATTTGAAAGTGATCTAATCCTTTAAAAAAGTGTAATTTCTAGACTTGAAAAAGCTATGTAACTAAATAAAATATTAAAAAGTAATGGAAATTTGAAATGATAAAGATTTTTCTAGTTATGTCAAGCTCCAAAATATTTTAGCAGTTAGAATCTGCTCATAAATTGCAATTTGTTATGTAATTAAAACAAAAAGCAGACTGTCATTAAAGAAGATGTACCAGAAATATCTTGGCTTACATAAGGGATCTTCATTTGTCTCAGACAGTTTGGGGGGCTTGGAGCCAAAAGGTTGAGAAATCATGTGGATTCTAGAGGTTCTTTTAATTTGGCCAGAAGGCAACAAGTAAGCCAGTTAGCAAAAAACCTAGTTTGCATTTGTTTGCCTGTGTAAAATGTATAATGTTCTTGCAATGCAGAGGTTGTCATAGTACATGAAAATAACAGTTTTGCAGAGTTTTATGGTTTCCTTTATTCAGTTCAGCTCCCGTTTATTACTAAATGTGCAATCGCATCAACCGAAAAAGAAATGTAAATTACAAACCAGGCAAATTCAGACTGAAATCAATTTATACACTTATATACAATCATACAATGTTTTCATTTTAATTTTATTGATTATAAATATATACTGTATGTACACAACTAAAATGAGCTTGGGTAAAAGGCAAACATACATGGAGGCAAGGTAAACTCAAAGATGTATAATTGCTGTACATGAATAAATATGTAGAATAAAGCTGAATAAACCCAATGTAACTGGAACCCGAGAAGTAAACATCAAACATCAAATCTGAAAGAATATTACATTTCGGTCTTCCTTTTGTTTTATAATTGGTGTGTATAATCAAATTGATGGAAGACAGGGAGCATTTAAACCTATAATATGGATCGTGATACTGCAGATGGTTTAAATAGTCTTGTGGTTCATAAAAGTGCAGAAACAGAGCAAGAACTGCAGGAGTTCATTGATCACTGGACCACTGGGAAGTTGATCTAGGAAACATCTTGTCAGAAAGGTTATCTAATAACATACTGGGGTTCTGAAGTATAAACAAACTGTGACTGAATGTACTCTGAAGCAACATTGTTCACAAGCAGATATGATATGCATCACAAACAAACAAACAAACAAACAAACAAACAAACAAACAAACAAACATGTTCCAGTACCAAAGTGCTTTGAAACATTCCACAATCCCTCAGTAAGAAAATACACCCCCTTACATTTCTCAAAGGCCACCATGAAACATACTTAGCCTGGCTAAGACAACTGGTTAAAAAAAAAAAAAAATGGTGAACAGTGATTTGTTCCTGACTTTACAGTAAACTGGACTTTCCCTTACAGCTCAAGGATTTATTCTAAACAGCTTCTGCTCCACTGCAAATAAGGCAGAACCTATAGTTAATGGTACAGAAAAACACTGACATGGATACTAAATTAGTTGAATTCTCACATGAACAATTTCTTTGGAAAGAAAAATCCCAAGGAGGAGTTTATGTTACACCTTCCTTATTAGCAAGTAAAACTGAAACTAATTTCAGAGATCTGGCTCAAAAAACAAAACAATTTTAGCAATGGGGAGAGTAGGCCTACCAAGCTCTTGGTTGCATATGTACATTCATGTCTTTTAGGGTTCCATTGTCCTTTCCCTGCTGCCTGGCGGTCCTGGTGACCTTCATCTGCCGTGACCTTCTAATGTCTTTCCTTCCAAGACCAACTGGATCTCTTTGGCATCCAACGTCTCATACCGCAGTAAAGCCTCGGCTAGATTTTTGTGCTCTTTAGCACGGGACTTTAAGATCACTTTAGCACGCTCGTAGGAATCCTAGGAGCAAGCAAACAAATATGAGTCAAAAACTCTGGAAAAATTGGTCATCAGTATGAATCCAATGTTTCGTTACTGATTTGTTAATAGAGGAGACAGAGTTAGATCAGAACAGAGTTTACCCTCAGAAGTATCCTGACTTCATGTTCAATGGCTGCCTGTGTTTCTGGGCTCTGCTTGGTGAGGTCAGCATATGTCATGACACCCAACTATTACACAAAGGAAGAAGTCCAACAAGCAGCATTACATTAACAGGTTTCTAAGCTATTAATGAAATGCTCTAACACAAAAGTTTAAAGACTAGGGTTCCACAGAAAGTCCTAGGTTGGGTTAGTTGGTTGCTAAGGGGTCCATTGAAAAAACAAGAATGTAAATAACATTGTTATTTAACAATTTTAACCATTTCATTCTGCTTTATGAAGACTGGTGGGAAATCTATTTTATTCTATTTTAGACAGACAAGTAGATACTATTTTAACCATTTCTTTTAATTTTAGTACAGTGACAATATAAAAGCCTATTATATAATTTAATTATAAAGCATAGCAAAATACACAAAAATGGGTAAAACAGACAATTTGATGGTGCTTTCAACTGTACTATAGTACTGTATTAGATATGTATTACACTGTATTATAGTACTAATGCTGTATTACAGTATTATATAAAAATACTACAGTTTACAATATAGAGTAGAGCTGCATGATTCTGGATAAATTAAGAATCAATTTTTTTTTATTATTTTTTTATGAATTCTCATGAATTGAGAATTGATTTCAGAACTCAAAACTTCCTTGTTAGTCCAATAAAAGTTTTTATTGATACAAGGCCCATCAAACAACTGATCCTGGAACATACCCATCTATGAGGCGAAACGCCGCCTCCTCAAAAGAAATCAACGCCTACTTAATAACTGCAACATTGGCCCCGCCCACTGGCATGTTAGTGAGATAGGAGGAGAGAATAGCGATACAGGACAAAATAACATTACCTTTAAAAGGATCCTAATGCTAGGAATATGGTTATTTATTTTCAACAACGTGAATGTCTCAGTTGAACTTTATTTATTTTATCATCACGATTTCATTGTGGTTTCTTTGGAAACCGCATTTCGGCACAGGCTTTGCAAACAGACTTTTACGATATGGAATCGACAGTATGTATAACAACATGATATGTAATGATTCATGTACAAAGCAACTTCACAATGTTTCTCTTAGTAGGATGAAAATAATCTGTTATTTAAACTGTTTAAATTATATAAAGAAAGCAATCAAAGAACGTGCGCTGGAGCTGTCAGTCAAACAGTGTGAGTCTATCAGTGACTGAGTTCTGGACACGCACCAAAACTCCCGTTTTATTCAACGAATCTCTTAGTTACAATGCTTTTCACTATTAGTTATGATGAAAGCATTCGTTAACGTGCAGAAATTGAGTTGCAATGATGAGATCACTGCTTTCATGTGCTCAACATGTCTGTGATCAACTACAATCTTCATAACTGCAACCTTTCATGCCACGATCTAAATATAATGCCATAGATCTAAATGTAATTCAACACTTTTCATGATTAGGTAACTTTGAAAGCTGTTATAGTAAAAACATGCTAAAAGCTTTCGAGAGAGTAATACTTAGCTATTTCAAATGGAAAGATGTTAGACAATCACAGCAGTGGGCATTTACACTGAAGGCTCACAGCAGACACGCCCCTTAAAACAGAGCGTTCAGAGTTTTATTTCTAAATTATGACAATTTTTGATGTAAAAAGCATATTAACATTATAAGTGCATCTCAAGAAACATTATAAAATAAAACAACGCAGTTCATCACGATTCGCCCATGAGTCTAAATAGACGACTAAACAAAATAACATGTAATTTACTAGACAAAATATTAATTGCTGCAGTCCATTTAAAAACAAAATTAGTTTTTACTATATTAATTTGAATTGTTAAAAAAAAAAAAAAAAAAAAGGTTTGAATGAATGATTCAATGACTCAAAGACTTCAGCTGCATCTGAAATCGCATATTCTCTACTATATAGTAGGCAAGGATATGACAAAAGAAGTATGTCCGAATTCACAGTACTCATAAAGGAGTTGGCAAAAAGTACCCGGATGACCTACTTCTTCAGGCAACATTCTGAGGTGTGGACAATTTATATGTGAATTATTGTAAGACAGAAATAATGATACTTTGTGGTTGAAAAGCCTGTTTGTGAAGCCATTTCATACCTATACATGACAACTGCTCTCTCTTGGTCAGTGGCAGAGCCAACCTGCTGGGACTGTACTTGTCAAAGACTTAACAGACACAGGCAAATCGTTGTCATTTGGGAATAAGATTGCGTGGCTGTTTGAATCAAGATCACGATCGGTTAACGATTAATCATGCAGCTCTATAAAGTTTTTTTTCTTTTTCTTTTTTTTCCCCTTTTGATGGATTCTGGCAATTGAAACATCCATAAAGGCTACATGTTAGGCTACCTTGGACAAATCTTTGAAGGCAGCATCATTATTACTGACATAAACTACCTTATAGAAGGTAGATTTTGAAGCTGATTTTGGAACAGAGGTATTAAAAAGAAGAATATCTGGTCTGTATTGTTTTACAACATTGCTGCACCTTTTATCATTTATTAACTATACATGCAAAGTCTGGCTTGAGGTGTCAGAAACCATATTTCAGTACCCAGAGATGATCAGATAAATAAGACAAACCTTTTCACTCATTCCAAATCTGGTCACCATCATTTTTGCTATTTTTGTAGCACTGTCAAAATCACTTGATGCTCCTATGTGAAAACAACAAAACATTACACAGATAAAACAAACAGAAATAAGAAACAAGCATCATTTTGGCTATTTGGTGTCCTTTTAACATATTTGCATATTATGAAGTACAATAAACATTCCATATACTTATATCCGGGTCACTCAAATGCAATCAACAATTGAATTCCACTACAATACCAGAGCAAACAGTATTACTACCTACCAGTAGTGATATATTCACTCCCAAAAATGAGCTCCTCAGCCACTCGGCCGCCCATGCTGACGTCCATTTGAGCCAGAAGCTGAGCCCGAGTTTCACTCCAGCGGTCATTCTCTGGAAGCATGGACACCTACAGAGAAGAGGAAAAACTGGACCTAAATCACGGAAGACTAAACTGAGATATCCCATTAAATTAGATCTCAGAGCTCATCTCTCCAAGAAGTTGAACCCTGAAAAGTTCAACCCATAGGTGAATACATAAGGCCTCTCAAGCTTTAGATTTAGATGATGATAAACACATTTGTGTACTCACGTGACCCAAAGTGGGGCCTCTCGGCATAATGGTGGCTTTATTTATGGGCATGGCGTCTTTTGTGTAGTATGCAATAATAGCATGGCCTGACTCATGGTATGCTGTGATTTCTTTATTCTTCTGATCAATCTCTGCACTCTTGCGTTCTGGGCCTGTGGAGGGAGAAAGTTAATGGAAAACTATTCCAAAAGGTATTCATTCATCTCCAGCAAAGATTGCTTTATCATGCAAAATGAGTTCGTCACTTACCCATCAGTATTTTGTCCTTAGCAAACTCCAGCTCCTTCATGGTGACCATGTCTTTACCGTCCACGGCGGCCCTAAGTGCAGCCTGATTAACGAGATTCTCCAGCTCGGCACCAGAGAACCCCACCGTTCCTCTAGCAATGACCTCTGCCTGCACAGCTAATGTCCAGAAAAGACAATAATCCTTAACAACTACATTACTTACTGTATTATAACTTTTTTACTTTAAAACATTAACAGTTTAGAATCTTGTGTGTAAATTTAAGAAATTAGTATTTAACAAGCCACTCACCAGAGTCGACTTTAATTTTTTTAAGGTACCACTTGAGGATTTCAGTGCGGCCCTTCACATCTGGTCTGGGGACTGTGACCTGCATATCAAAACGGCCTGGCCGGATCAGAGCACTGGGGGAGAAGACAGCATTCAGATCCTCTGACCAATCAGCAACATTATATGAAAAAACCCCAACAAACTCAAGCATGTATATCTTATTATGTATCGTAAACCAAGCGTTTAGTCTTTAGATGTTTGAAAATAAATATACACACTTATCCAAAGCTTCAGGGAAGTTTGTTGCTCCAATTATGATGACGCCTTCATTTGGCTTAAACCTGCAGATGTTAAACACCAAAGACCAAAGTTCAGTGAAGGCATATCACAAAGTTTCCACTCAAACACAGAGTGCAGTCATACGTTCTTTAAGTTGCATTGCTCACCCATCCATCTCTGCTAGAAGCTGATTGATTGTCTGTCTAGAATAGGGGTGCATGGGAGACTCAATCCTCTTTCCTCCAACACTATCCAGCTCATCAATGAAGATAACACAAGGAGCGTTAGCTTTAGCTTCCCCTAGAGGACAAATGCAGGAGAACTGCTTCAACATGTGTAGCATTCATACAACCATTTACCAATTAGGGATAAGAGAGTGATTTTGGCTACTTTTACATTCACTGAACTCAGAATCATGCACAAAGTATGACCTATATGATCTATAAACAATCATTCTGGAATTAGAGTGGCACTATGTATGCTAGGCACTCACTGAAAAGGTTTCTGATTCGACTGGCACCAACACCAACAAACATCTCATCAAACTCAGAGCCAGATGCGTAGTAGAATGGCACATCTGCCTCACCAGCCACAGCACGGGCCAACAGGGTCTTTCCTGTACCCGGAGGCCCAACCAACAAGATTCCTGGAGAAAAACACACACACACACGTATATAAAACAACACAAGTAAATGTATAGTTAAAGATGCCAAACACAATTAGTGTGGACTTTGGTCAAGATTATACACTTGGTTTCACTTCATTCTATATAAATCACTGATACTTATCAAGGTCAATAATATGAATGAGAACTTTCCACTTAATGTAAAATAGTGAACTATAATGGAAAATTAACAATGACTTAAGCATGTGATAATTTTGCAATTATTAATAATATGAATTTTAAAAAAAATAGCTAAGCTTAGTGCACAAGCTTATTGTCCTTTTTGAAGCTTGACAGGCATGTTCGCTATTAACTACAACTAGATGGAAAAGATGTATTCCACAGAATAAAGTCATACAGGTTTGATACAACCTGAAGGTGAGTAAACAAATGTAGAATTTAAATGTAACTATTCATTTAAATGGATCTGACTTGAGGCCTTTCTGCAAATGTGTGTTCTTGCCTTTAGGTAGCTTTCCTCCCAAAACAGTGAACTTCTGAGGGTTCCGGAGAAACTCCACCACCTCCTGCAGCTCATTTTTGGCCTCCTCCACACCCTTCACATGCTCAAAGGTGACATTCTTCATCTGGACAGGGTCCACTGCTGAGTCCAGGCCTGATGTGGTTCGGAATCGCACTGTCCGGAACGGTTACATTATAGTTCACACTCCAAACACACACACACACACACTACTCAGAGCATTCCCAAGGGCACAAATGGGGCAAGCCAGCCAACTAAGCATTATTAAGTTTTAAATCCAAACCAAAACTTGAAACCTTTCATAAATTATTCAGATTTTATATTCAAACAACAAATGACACACAACAATCTATCCACTTAAGTCTTGATGTATTGAATACTGTTTCCCGGTTCAAGCCTCCACTCCATTTCAGTTAAGAACAATATCTCAAGAGTCATTATGATCACTATTTATTTATAGCACACATTTAAGCTAAGCTTTTATAAATGTACATTGTACACTACAGTCTCTGGGCTCATGGCGCCCCAGACACCAATATTTAAACGATTCATAAAAGATGAATCATTGTCTGGCCATCTGAGATTTTGGTATGGAGATAAAAGTCAGGAATAGGATCATGTTTTTTTGGTAGTATTACAGCACACCGAATGTGTATTTTAGCACCACTTTTTTGTTTGCTTTTTGCATCTGAAGCGTTTGGACTCGGAAACGATGATGTCAGACTTAAATGGATACACAACAAAGGCTGGAATACACAACATGACTTAAAGACATTCAGAAGTTTCTTAGGAACATTTACCTGATAAGAAAGGTGTTTTTGAGAGTCCATACAAGCCCAACAGCAAAAGCACCAACAGTATCAGTCGCATCCTCCTTAGTGATTCTATTGAAGATGATGACATATGTTTTAATACAATAATAAAATGAGAAAGGATACAACCATATCAAGTTGAAAACCTTCCATCATTCATTCACAATTCATAATTTGTTGTTAATCTAAGAGTACATGCCTTGGGTTCTCTGTGTTAGGGCTTGAGCTTTGAGGAAGCCCTCGGCAAAACCAGTCTTAAAAGCATCATGCTGACCATCAGGAATATTTTTGTTTTTAAGGAGCTTGTCCAGAGTTTCAACATCTGGCCCTTTGTCTCGTGTGAGGAGACCCTAATGGACAAAAATATAAATAACATTGTAATACCAATATAAACTCCTCTAATATTAACAAGACATTTACAAAGTAGTGAAAACATACTAACGCATACTTTTTAAAGGAATAACAATCAAAATTGTCATCATTTACTCATTACACCTCATGCCATTCTAAAAACTTGTAACTGACTTAATTTCTTCTGTGGAAATCAAAAAGGAGGGCTTTTAAATATGGTTTGCATGCAATTAAGAAAACGGACTCCAGTTCTGAAATATCATGTAAATATGAACACTGTTTTTCTTTATGCTGTTTAGGGGAGTTAAGACATCTAGGTTTCTGCTGGGAATGAGTCTCATGTGGTCATGTAATTGAAACATCTTGATTAAGTTCCACAGAAGAAAAAGTCATACATTTTTTGAAAGATATGGGGGAGAGAACATCATGACCATTTTAATTTTTGGGTGCATCTCTTTATGTAAATAAACACATAATATCATTCAAAAGGTATTACTGTGTGGGTAACCTTCATAAATGATGGCGTAAATCCCTCAGGCTCAGCTGAACTGTCAAAGCCTCCCTGTAGACGCCGTGTTTTGGACTTCAGAGTTTTAAAGCCTCGATTTGGGACCAACACTGAAAAACACAATTACAATTTGATGAACATTAGCGGCCAACACAGATCATAATTTTTTTAATGACGTGTGTGACAACTGAATAATAAACTGTACACTTTACATGGCAAATATTTGAGATCTGTACATAGTGTTTGGAGAGGTGACTTGTTTTGCCTGGAGAAGACAGGAGTGACACCACCCATTCTGGAAAACCCTGAATAAAAGAAAAAAAATTAAACTTAATTCATCATATGTAGTATATTTAGTGTTAGAACATGAGAAAACTGAACAATCAAATAAATAAATATTCAAGGTTTCAATTACAGCTATTGAACTATTGTGAATCCCGTTATATAAAACTCTTCTATTTGCGATTGGAAGCGAACAAGCATTATAACCAATAACAGACATGTCTGTTCAGTGCATGAATGCCATGGCAAATAAAAGGTATTTGGTAAGTGCCATGATGAAAACCCAAAACACATTTTTTGAGATGTTAGCCAATATGTACAGGTCACTGTAAACAATAACAGCACTCCTTATGTTTATTATTAACAGTTTTTGGAAACATTTCTTTCAGTTTAAAAAAAAAAAAAGCACAGTTAAACCAACATCACAAAATGTGAGGTATATTCCTATTTGTCAACATTCGTATCACAGTTCATATGCGGACCAGAGAAAGCATGTTTCAAGCAAGTTTTTATGGACATACTGTGCTCCAAACATGAACCGGCACTTTGTATGTGCACATATTTCATCGAGTCTTTTTCAAATTAAAAACATTTTTTAAAATAACACTGACACAGCTGCAAGTCTGATCATGAATTATTCAGATAAACAGAAGACAATGATGTAAAGTGAAAATTCAAAGAAGAATGGACAAAAAAGTAACTATGCCTTCATTCTTTCTGTGTTAATCTGATGCGTGTCATTTGTTCAATAAATTGTAGTGCTTGTAAAAGTAATGAAAATATAATTAGACCTTGTAAATATACTTCCTCATTTTTCATATAGACCAATAGCTCTGGAAAGTTGAAATGCACATTCATTGATATTCATAAGAATGATTTAGCTGGTTTTATGATGATTTAATGATTTTTTTTTTCATGATAATTATTAGTAGTTTCTAATGATAAGAGTTTGTTGTCAGTGTTATAATTTGTTTGTTTTTTCTCTCCTCACATTTTAATATTATAATTGTATTAGGGATGCTAACGGATGGTTAATCGACCATTGATTAATTGTTGATAATAATTTAATCGATAAAACTTATTAATCGTCGATTAAGCAAGGTCATCATTAGAGTGCATAGTTTTGAGGTGCATGCGGCTCGTGCAAAACACGTGCAGCAGACACACAAGGAAAAATGAAGCGAGCGCACCATAGTTACGTATTCTAAATGTATTAATGTCTTAAAGTGCAATGAATTAGGTAGGCTAACCATTTATCTGCCAACCAAAAAACCCTCCAAACAAGTGATTTTACTGACCATAAGAGCTACTTGTAAATCCACAATAAAAGTACATAGAATAAACAAATAATAAGATCCTGGTGATCTGCATAAATTAGGTCAGCTGGAACCGGGAACACTTCCTATAACACCAGATGTACTCGTTACATCAGAAGAAGAATGGCATCTATGCTAATATTAGTCTCTCTGTTTATCCCAAGGTTTACCATAGTCAACTGGATCCGGGCTGTATCCAGGTGAGACCAAGGACCTGCGCCTTGACATGGCCACAACGCAGCCCTGAAGTGTCAGCAGAGATTGAGTCAACTAGATCATCCACTGTGAAGGCCTCATCGACACGACAGCCAGTGGCACATCTCCTCAACAAACCGTCCACACCGGCGTGATGAATACGATCCTCAACTGGATGGAACTGGAATAAATACTTTGAATGTTGCAATCCCATCGGACTTATGATAGCTACCTGAATCGTAACAAAGCACTGTTCGCCAGAGGAGAACTGGCCCCCTGACTAAGCCTGGTTTCTCCCAAGGTTTTTTTCTCCATTTTAACACCTGTTTGCCACCTGCTGTCACCTGTTGGAGTTTGGGTTCCTTGCCGCTGTCGCCTTTGGCTTGCTTAGTTGGGGACACTTGACATTTGATATTCAACAGTGCTTTGATAGCAGTGCAGCCAAAATTATATACCAGTTATCACTGTAAAGCTGCTTTGACACAATCAAGTCAAGTCACTTTTATTTATATAGCGCTTTTTACAATGTAGATTGTGTCAAAGCAGCTTTACATTGAAAACTGGTACATTATTTTGGCTGCACAGCAGCTCGTAAGGAATAGTGTCAATGCAGGCAGATCAAAGCACTGTTGAATATCAAATGTCAATTGTCAAGTGTCCCCAACTAAGCAAGCCAAAGGCAACAGCGCCAAGCAACCCAAACTCCAACAGGTGACATCAGGTGGCAAACAGGTGTTAAAATGGAGAAAAAACCTTGGGAGAAACCAGGCTTAGTCGGGGGGCCAGTTCTCCTCTGGCGAACAGTGCTTTGTTACGACTCAGGTTACTATCATAAGTCAGATAGGATTGCAACATTCAAAGTATTTAATTCAGTTGCATCCAGCTGAGGATCGTATTCATCACGCCGGTATGGACGGATGTTGAGGAGATGTGCCACTGGTTGTCATGTTGATGAGGCCTTCATAGTGGATGATCTAGTTGACTCAATCTCTGCTGATACTTCAGGGCTGTGTTGTGGTCGTGTCAAGGCGCAGGTCCTTGGTCTCACCTGGATGCGGCCCGGATCCGGTTGACTACGGTAAACCTCGGGATAAACAGAAAGACTAATATTAGCATAGATGCCATTCTTCTTCTGATGTAACGAGTACATCTGGTGTTATAGGAAGTGTTCCCGGTTCCGGCTGACCTAATTTAAGCAGCCTAATAATCCTTTAACGGATTTGAAAAAATAAATTGATAATGTGTTATGTGTATGACAGGTTAAAGAGATGTGTTTTTAGTTTAGATTTAAACTGACAGAGTGTGTCTGCTTTCCGAACAATGCTAGGAAGATTGTTCCAGAGTTTAGGTGCCAAATAGGAGAAGGATCTACCACCTGCAGTTGATTTTGATATTCTAGGTATTATCAGCTGGCCTGAATTCTGAGATCGTAATAGACGCGAAGCACAATCTGCATTGTAAAAAGTGCTATATAAATAAAGGTGACTTGACTTGACTTGAATGAGATATGATCTTCCAGTGCTGTTTCAGCTGTGCGCTCCTATTCTATTCTAGGATTTAAGAGATTAAGGTTAACGATTAATCTATCGTTAATTTAAACAATGATCGATTATGGGAATTTATGTAAATTGACATCCCTAATCTGTATAATGTGTGTTGCAGGTCTGTTGTACTGGTTGTTTTCTCCCCTCTTCCCTACACTTCCACTTTTTCACAGCCTTACATGCCCATTTCTTTAGTCTTTTTCAAATCTGAGGTAGGAATGACCAGTGCTTAAACAGGGAGGCTTCATGACACTTTAAAATATTCTTCAGGTCTAGTAACAACAACAACAACAATAAAAAAAAAAAAAGGTTTAATCAGTCTCATTCACCAATGTGTGTTTTATGATTGACTTTTCAGTCTGGCACAGGAAAATGCTGAAGAGCACTGAAGAAACAGCAACCTTCGCAAGGAACTTCGTCAAATTATAATGTGATGGAATCAATTTACAAAATTGTAGGAATTTCTACTATATGAAAGTGATAAAACAAGATTACAAAATAAAATAAAATTAAAGCTTAGGATTTATGTGTTTGGCTCATGTATCAAGAAAGTGAAGGAAAAATCCTTTTGTCTCTCACCATGTTTGTTGTGAAAGAAAGAATCTGAGGAGAGATGGGAAGTCCTCCAGATATTTGGCTCAGTCCTCAGTTGTGAGTTCAAGTCCTGCTGAGAAACACAGGGAAGAAGCTTCTCCACCAGCGCATCTAGCTGACCAACTCCTAGATCTGTCAGACCTAAATCCCTGAGCGTCAGTGACGGCTTCCCAGCACAACACCACACATGCAGAATTTAAAGAGGAAAAAAAAAAACTGTTAAACTTCAGAACAGCATACTTCTTTTAAAAACTGCTTTAATTCAACTGATCCATTTTATGAGCACATTTCCATAAAAAAATGCTAATGACTGGAAGAAACAGAGGGAAAACTCCAATAACCTATATGTGTACAATATTTATCAAAGCAATGCTAAATGTAAAATTACCTCTGTGCTTTTCAGATCTTGTTCTGGCGTGTTCTCTAAGTGTTTGTGATTGACTGAAGTATTGCTGCTCACTGAACCCGTCAGAGAGTGCAGGGCATTGATGAGGTGACTCAGTTGGACTGTTACCTGAGGGGACAACAACAAAACCAAATAATTTCTTCTTTAATGTCCTGGGAAATAAATCTTGTATGAAAACATCATTAATACAATGTCAGGGTAACATCAAAATGGTCCTGGATGCTTAACCATGCCTTCAAAAGTTTTTTTTTTTTTTTTTAATACTTTTCAGATGCTGTTTATAAGTTCAGAATAAAACAACTTGTGAACAATATTGTCTTTTCCTATAAAGCAGTATTTAAAAAATGTAAATAGTAAATTCTTTTTAAATTATTATTTAACTGTCTGCACTTAGGATAGCTATGAAATTATTCTTAGCAAATATTTTCCGTTTAAGTCGGATGTGAAAACGTAATTTCCACAACTGAAGTCTATTAAACATAATATACAATTAAACTCATTTGAGACATTGTGGTGGATTAAATGTTCATGACATTAAGAAAAAAAGATACTTCTGCTGTGACGTATGATTATACGCTGTTGTCAATGCAAATAATTTTTTTTTTTCAAACAATAGTTTAATAAACACGACCTATCAATAACACTGAACTTAAGTCAGATACAATAATAATTACTGGAGTATTATTAACACGAGACAACATGACGTTGACTTTTCAGCATGATGTCCAAAAACTATTCTCTCAAACCCTGAGATTAAATACAGACTGTTCTGTTGTATATGCTAGCTAACCAGCTAGCCTACGTACATGGAAAGTTATGAAACAAGCTGTCCTGAACAGATGTGATTTGATACCTGTGGCTGTAGGGAAGTAGAAAGAGAAAACATTTCCGATTAGTTGATGGCAAACTCTTTTGGACAAAAGGGGTTTAATGATTTGGAGTTACATGTAATGTCCTCCACCGGTGTCCTCTTCCGTCCAACTAGCCTCTCTGAAACTGCGGAGACTCATCAACATAACACTCTACAACATCCGGCATGGCGGGTGACAAAATAAAAGTCTTAACTGCTGAGTTGCCGGTGTAAAGAAAATGGGTGGAGCCTACATGTAGACCGATCGATGTATGACGTCAAAGTACCGCGAAATCGATTTTAAAAGCTAGGCTTGTTGAGTTTCCCTTCTTGATAAAAAATGTAACAGTAAACATATAAAGCAATTGTTACATTACACAGTTTATAATTTTTTCTGGAACAATTGTTTTGACAGTACTTTCTTCACTGGAAGAAAGCATGGTTAGGCTACTTAATGTTTACCCAACCAACTCCCAAATTGTTTTCTTGCAAAAAAAAAAAAAAAAAAAAGCTAGGCTTATTTGAGATGCGCCTCGCCTGAAATGTAGGCGAGAGTAGGCGACTGCAGTGAGGGGAGGAGTGAAAAAAGTGCAGGCAAGACGGACAGTTTTCTGTAGTGGATCAGACACCTACGAGATCAAAGGCGGATATCCCGGGATTCGTGTTGTTAATAAACTATGTAATTTAAGTTCTGTTGCTTTTATATGAAAATAAGCACAATGAACAATACACCCAAAGTACTTATTTATTTCCATTCGAAAGATGTGTGTATCAATCATTTTTTACTTTAATTACACATGTTTTTATATGTTTTTTAAATGACAAAAATCACATAACCCATAGAGTGATCGCACTGTCAGAGAGTTTGGGAATATTCACACATAATTTATTCACAGAGAAACATGATATTAAGAGTTTTAAAATCAAACATTTTAAAAGAGATAAATACATCACGGTTGTTTAAACCAATAAGCATTAAGCTATGTCGTCAGCAAGTCGTTTCCCATCGTGCTTTTGGTCAGCGCAGTCGGTTGGAGAGCAACTGCAGAATCCAACACATCCGCCTTGCCCTCGCGAGAGGTTTTTGACATTCGTTAGCATGACATCAGAGCAAGGTGGCCCATGCTCGGACACATTTTTAACCGGCATGCATCTCGCGGTGATCACCGGTGATCGGTTCTGCACAGATTTTGCTCATTTAAAACGAGCCTGCTTACGGAGGCGTCTGCTCTCTGATCACTCTCGCGGTACTTTGATGTCACACACCAACACCACTGTACAGCTGCTTCAAATCGAACAAGACAGTGCAGTGGCTGTCACCACTTGTATCCTGTTGCCTTGTCATCATCAATAATTCAAATCTCTGATTTTCTTCCTTCTTCTTCTGCAGAATTAATATTGAGGTTAACTTTAATGTTAATTTATTGTTCATTCTTTGTTCTTTGCCAATAAATTCTATTTAAAAAAAAAAAAAAGAATTTACCAACAAATTAATTAATATCTGACATTGATGTCTAATGTGTCTGGATACAAACAATCATAAACTCTTAATCCAGCAATACTGACAGTATTCACAAATTATGTTGAAATTTCATACTTGTCTTTTATGTGTGTAAAGTGCATTGTTTACATACATCCTCATAGTATTTATATTAGTATATATTTCTTTGTTTTTGTACATTTGTGATGCCAAAGATCCATAGTTATATCTCCAGAGACATTAGAGTAAATGATCATTAATGTGATAATTAACTGATTTTTGTCAGTGTATGATCCTGATGAAAGGCTTAGCTAGGTTTTACTAGCCCTATATACTGATGCCTTAAAAAGTATTAGAACATATAAGGCCAGGACATTATTTGATTTGTTTAACCAGTATGATTTTGTTTAATCCCAAACAGTGTTTATGTATTTTAATTTATTTTAATTTTTTTTTTGTAACACTATAACACCAATTGTTATATCTCATGTCATTTCATCTCATATGTTACTGTTCGAATGCAAAAAAAAAAAAGCTATTACTACTAGTTTCAGGGATTCAGCCATTTTAAGGTCTGTCTCATTTACAAAAACCTTCCAGTGCACTGAAACGTTTGCTAAAAGGTTCGGCAATGCACCATGAAAACCAGGGAGCAATGCTCACTATTGCCTTAACAGAAATTCTGAAGCATTAAACATAAATTGCACGAGCCAACTCAATACACATCATGACACGTGATAGATGTTTTTTTTTTTTTTTAAACAAAACATTATTTAATTATATTTTCAACATGATCTAGCTATTTATAATTTTTTTAATTAAAGCAAACATACAGCATTTAAAAGCAAAAATTATTATATTGTAATTAAAAAAATAAAAGATTACAAATAAAGAAAAAAATCTTCAAGCTGATTTAATTACAAAAATAAAGTAATTGATAGCAAAACTCTTTGCAGTGTGCGAAAATCTTTGTTTTCTTTGTGTAGTTTTTTATCACGCATGCACAGTTTTGCTCTCTGTTCTGCTGTCATTGTTTGCTCCGGGGCAGGTTATGTTCTTGTTCAGAGATCTGAAACTGGGCCAATCGGATATGAGCAAAGTGACACTGACACATCCAACACAATAAAGTCATTCCCCCATTTTCTCTTCCTCCAAATTAAAGGTCACTATATAGTAAAAGAATATTTAACAATGAAATTGTCTGGCTTTAATGATAATTACTTAGAATTATTATATTAATATTATAGAATAATATAGAATAATAATATTATATATATTATTATATGATATATATTATTATTAATCCATTACACACAAGCGATTTTAGTTTAAGTTATTATTAAGCATTTAGTTTAAATGAATATTAATATAAATAAGCTGTAAATAAACATTAAATATGGCTACATGTGACCTTACATGTTTGAGTCTCTGTCGCTATATATTATCGGCTATATAAACTAACTTCACAAGTTTCACTTGCACTGATAGAGCAAGATCATTTCTTTTATTTGTCGTCTTTCATGGACAAGTATCTTCTTTAGTGTTAATGCGTTAAAATTCTTCATTTTCTTCAATCTCTTAACCTTCAGCAAAAGAGTGAATCACAGTTCATCGCTGTTGCAGGCATGTGATTGGCTGTTTGCCACTGATGTTACGCATTCATGTGCATGCGCTCCACAAACTCTCAGGATCAAAGCCTGAATTGAGAGAGAAAGTTGATGAACAGCATTATACCAACAAAGCCAGATTGGAGTGGTTTGGTTTTGTCAACTCGAAACTAATCCTACAATCCTGAGTTTGTTCAACTACCATCATGGTACAGGCCCCAGCCTCAAGAGCGCAGTTATCTGGGGAAGGTCCTCAAGGGAGCTTTGTGGAATTCGCGGAGTGGGTGCTGACGTCTTGTGGATCGTCACCACTCACCGTCAGACCTGTCGATAACGATGCCAGCCAGCAAGCTTGTGCCCAGCCAAAACCACTCAGACTGCGAGGATCGGCAAAAAAAGAGCCCACTGCGAGAGTGACTCCCATCGCGACGTTCGAGCCAGAGCCAACTTGAGCAACCGAGTTGGATACCACAATGGAGCTTGTGCAACACATGTCTGACCAGGTGTGCGAGCCGGCTGTCAATCATCACCTAGGGAGTGCCTTTGGAAGACGAGGGCATGGAAATGAGCCCTGCCCACACTCCCGCCACTAAGAGTGAGTTTTTGGTCACTGTACTGTTTTAATTTTTGGAGAGGTTGATTTTCTGCCCTCTTTGCTATTGCCTGACTCTGTTATGTCCCGAACTCGCTGGTCCCACCCAACCTCCCTCTCCAAACCACTACTAATGAACTTCTATGTTTCCTCAGTATCTGGTTGTCTCTGCAGTCCCTTCTCCAGTCCCCAGCCATTCCTGCCACCCAGTCATCGCTACCTCAGTTACACCTCAGCCTCCTCTCAGTGGCTCGGCTACATCTTAGGCCTGCTGGGAGCTAGGGATGCACAATATTGGAAAAAACTGACATTGCGATATTTTGTTTTTCTGAGATATATATATATATATATATATATTGCAATATCACCAGATGATTTGAATAGCTCTATTTATAAACAATTAATCATTCTAGGATGATTGGGGTGATTTTGTAGGGGAGTGCATCTGCATTGAAAATAATAAACAAATTTAGACAAGCATAGATAAATAAAACAGAACAAAGATACAAATGAAATAAACAGTGCTGTATGTTTTTCAGGTAAATCTAACAGTATTCAGGTACAGAAATTGATTAATCAAATGTAAATTAACACTGCATAGTCTTCTGTGAATAAATTAAATATAATATAATTAATAAATTAATCAATACAATTTATTTTCATTAAAGGGTAAGTTTACCTAAAAATGAAAATTCTGTCATTAATTACTCACCCTCATGTTGTTCCACACATGTAAAACCTTCAAACTGCCAAAGTCACGTGATTTCAGTAAACGAGGCTTCGTTATGTCATAAGTATTCGAAATTTCAATGGTTAACCACTGGGGGGCCTGACTTTGGCAGTTTGATACACGCTCCGAACCACTGATTCGAAACAAAAGATTTGTAAAGCTTCGAAGCTTCTTGAAGCAGTGTTTTTTAAATCACTAGATATTTTTTGGCTTACAAAAAGTATTCTCCTTGCTTCATAACATTAAGGTTGAACCACTGTAGTCACATGAAATATGTCTTTAGTACCTTTCTGGGCATTTGAAAGTGTTAATTATCTTGCTGAAAATGGAGGTCTTTCTGAGCCATTGGGTTTTATCAAAAGTATCTTAATTTGTGTTCCAAAGATGAACGAAGGTCTTACGGGTGTGGAACGTCTTAATTTTGATTACATGTGCCCGTTCAAGCACAAATAGATGCAGAAGAGAACAGAATTCGGTGTTCACGTGCTGTCTGCGTAGCTCTGTGTGCACACAGAAAACAGTGCACAGTGCACAGTCTTCATGCGCAACTGACAGGGGTTAAAACATGCAAATGATAAACTTTCACTCTATGATGGTTAAACTGCAATTATTCTGCAAATCACATGTGTTCCTAACCTGGGGGCTGCTGGCCCGTACGGATCAGCGATCCCTATACTATACTTGACATTGCACATCCTATACTATGTAAAATATCAATAAAAAGACTTTGAACAACGACATTGCACATCCTGCAATGTGACTATCGTGGATGCGCATATCGCGATATCAATGCTAAAATGACATATTGTGCAGCTCTACTGGGAGCCATCTTCTCTGGGAGTGAGGAGCCCGTGGCTTCTCCTCCAGTTTATGAGTGCTCTGCTCCACCTCGACCCGTCACCCTGGCTCCTGCGCCTTTGCTCCTTCCTCCGTCAACTCCAGCTGGGACCATCGCCCATTTGGCCTTTGGCCTAGGTCTTTGGTGTCTCTCCGCCTCATCGGCTCTCTGGCTACACAATGGGCTCCACTTCCATCACCATTGTCACCTCCCATGGTGGCGTCGGGACTCTTCACACCATGGCTACTACCTCCTGCGCCGCCGCTGTGGGACGCAGTCCTGGCTGTGGCCTGGGTCTCCATCTGCTCTTCTAATATAACATTATTGTAGTGGTTTTTGGATATTTTAAACAAAAAATCTTACATATTGTGCCTTTAAGGCTAATGATAGGAAATTATCATGTTTAACTTTTATGCTTAGTTGTTTATATTATGTTATGTATATTTCATCTGTGTTTTGGTGCAGTTTGAATTGTCAAAGTCTTCGTTCTTGAGGTATTCTAAAGTTGTAAATAACTTAATGTGCATGTCTAGAACAAGACCAGAGAGAGCACCGCTGACAAACTATGCGATGCAGATAAAACTGTTTACTCTTTAGTGATATAAGTTTGTTTTCATTTAATTATTAATCTTCTCATTTCTGTATTTCCTTGAATATTAACCATGTATCTATTTTAAAACACTTAATGTTATTATCATGTAGGCCTACGTTTACTTAGGCTACCTACATTTTCTGTTTTTATAGAAAAACCACAAACATACACCCACAATTTAGGACAACTGCTTTATCCAAGCTAATATCTGAGTTGCTGTGATGACAAATAAACGGGTTATTCCCATATCGGACATCTATCGGACACCCTGTGGCGGGTTTCAAACTTAACCGGCAATTTACTTAAATGTGATCGCTATCAACATCCTTTTCGCCCCCTGCTGGTGACTCTTGCAAGATTTTTTTTTTTTTTCCGGAAAAAATTAAGCAAATATGTAGGAAACAAATCTGTTTAAATAATTTGTTATTCCTTTTTTCTTTCTTTTTTCTTTTCCCTCAAAACGCATATGGAATGAACGAAAGATACACGGACTGATACATCATACAAGCAGTATTAAGTGAAACTGAAAGTATAATTTTCTGCGTCATACGTTGGTTGAGGAAGCAAAGTATTTCACGATGGTAAGTTACATGATTGCCAGGTCTATATTCAGTGTTCTAAGTGTTTAATGTTATAACTGTCAGCATGCAAACAGAGATGATTTTAGACTAATTACCAACGTTCCGGTTTTGTATAGCCCAGGCTAGGCCTACTAACCAACGTATAGTTCCCCCTTTTTTCTGAACTAATTTCTAACACTCCATAAGCTTTCTGATATGATTCTGACTGTAATTTCCGTTTGCAGGCAGTTCCTAGTTCGAGTTGAACTGTAATAGTAAACCCACTGTATGGCATATTGTGTTTACTTAATGACAACAAGAGCTTCCAAAGCTTTGGTATATGTTGTTTTTAAAAAGAAAAGTAATTTTTCTTTATTCATATGTAGATTAATGTAGACGAAAGGTGGAATTATTTTAATGGACTAGTTTAATAAAAAAATGTAGAAAACAAATGGAGATTTGTGAATAATCTTTACAAAACAGAACATTTGTTTATTAGTATATTATTATTATTGTTGTTGTTTTTCCCCTCCTAAAATGATATTAAATTGATGGAAGATATATGGACTTATAGGTATAGACAGTTTAAATTACGTGAAACAGAAAATATAATGAAAGTATACCTGAAAGTTTCTGATCGACAAGCACCATACGCTGGTTAAAAAGGAAATAATGTCATGGTTACATTATTGCCATAGTGAATATTCCATTCTTAGTGGTGATGGTGAATATTAAAAATATAAGCATATATACAAATGTTGGTGATATAACAGCCAACATAGTTCTGGTGTAGGCCTATGCCTATAGAGTTGCATTCCCCCCCCCTTAATTTGTAACACTCCATAAGCTTTCTAAGGATAAGAAAATCTATGACTCTGACTGTATTGTCCATTTGCAGTTACCTGTTTGATTTGGACTGAAACGACCATAGGCCTATCGCATATTGTGTTTACATGCTGAAAACACTCAAGGACACAGCTGCAAACGAACTGGTACGTGCTGGTAATTAGCTTGCTTTTAAAAGGAAAATACTTAAAGTAAAAATATAATTTTAGTTACCTTAGTGAAGGTGAAATTGTTTTAATATTTTAATTTTAGTTTATAAGAAAAAAAATGTAGATCCAAATGGAGATTTTTTAAATAATATTCACAGTTCACTTTCGAAAGGGAACTCGCATTGCGTCCCCTAGGGGTCGCTATGGGGAATGCCTCTGGCATGACAGGTGTCTGAAGCGTGAGTCTAAACATGACAATGAACTTGAACTTGAGTAACGTCATCCTCTTTCTTGTCTTCAGGATGCCGGTATATTTGAACGTGTGTTTATTCAGAGACATTCTAGTACTATGGCAAGCACTAGCACAGAATTGTTTAAACAGTGTTCCTCCATGACGCTCAGTCCTTGAGGGGGCTGTTTGTGTGCATTGCGAGCGCTTTCCCATGAGGAAACTTCGCTCTCGTCTGGCCCTTTTTTCGAGGGAGTCGGGCCAGTCATCTGTGCATTGCGGTTCGGGACCTGCTGCAGCTGAGGCGAGTAGGAGACTGAAGTCGTGGGGCTTGCAGGTGGAGCTTGCGGATGAATTTGAGAGAGGTATGATTATTTCTCATTCGTCTGTGGCTGACGAGGGCAAGCTGTCGGATGATGACGTGTTATCTCTTACATCATCTGATCCGGCAATGACTGCGCTCCTTGCTTCAAACCATGCAAGACGTGGCTGATGAGATTGATTTTGATCTGCCTTTCTGATGGTTCGGCATTAGTGGCTAGTTGTGAATGCACTGTCTAAGTTTACTGAGTAGTAGGCTCTCTGTGAGTCTCCTTAGTGGCTATTTTGTTTTAACAGGGATTTTTCCGCTTCCTTAAGCTTCACTCAGAAAGCATTATCTTTACTTGTATTTTTAAGTAACTAGTTTTAAGGCCTCCGTCTGCAATACTCCACCTGCTGGTGATGCTGAGTTGTTAAGCTTTTTTTTTTTAGCCCTTTTTTGGGAAGCGCTTTTTGCCTGTAAAAATGCTTTTTCAAGCAGTTGTCAAGTTGTTAGGCTCTTTTTTGAGCCTCCTTGGCTACTGCTTTTTTAGAATCTGCTATCAACATCTGGCTGGATTGATAGAAGTGCTTTTTAGCTTGATTTAGCTTTGATTTTTATAAAATGAGCGTCGTTAGCCCTCCTCTCTTTGACAATTTTCTTTATTAATAGAAACAATAGGTCTTTATTAAGACCTCCGTTCTATAGAGCTCCGCCAGAATAACAGTTGCCAGTCGTAGGCTCTCTGTGAACCTCCTTGCAAAATGTCGTGTGTGGAGCGTTATTAGGCCTCCTCTCGGTAAGAGAGTTATGTTGAGGGCACCGCTCCTGGAGCTCACCTTGTATTTAAGTTGTCAGGCTCTCTGTGAGCCTCTTTGGCTAAATTTGAGCATCGTCAGTAGAGATCGACTAATATATCTATCGATTTACCAATATTTTCCCCGATATTTAAGCATTTTACCAAAATCGGATATCGGTTTTTGTAATATCGGATTTACTGATAAGCGTCGCAATCTTGTGGGTGTTTTGAGAATTGCGCACAGGATCGCCATTACAGCGCATCTGAGGGGAGACGAGACAACGGCGTGCACATGTAAAGTATACTTACCTGCTTTGCTGTAACTAGTAAACTTTATTTAACATAACAGCCATTAATGCACAAATTAGATAAATGCCTGAAATGTAGCTAATTCATGCAGCTTGTCTCTAAGAAACAGAGACAAGCTCACGGAGTCACGTAAGATAATTCATCAAGTCCTGCCCCAATAATATGTAACTTTGCATGATTTAAATAATACAGCCATGAATGATCACATGTTGGAAATAAAAGCACTGAATTTAATTCTCTCTCTGTTGTCTATGCTCATCATTAGTCTCGTGAAGTAGTCTGCATTTTGCTATTCACTCAGCGGGTTGATGCTCAGGAAATGCTCCAGCCACCGCATGTAACTTTTAACAAGATTCACTTGTTTAAAACACCGTAATTATATAAACATTTACTATATAACCATTAATTCACTAATAAACATCCAAGTAGCCTAAACACAACTCTATGGAAATTAATTATTTATTATCTCCGCGAGCGATCACAGTTTGAGTATAGTTCATTATTAATAATTCTGATATAACATACCAGTTGAAAAATGCAATAAAATACGATGTATTGTTTGTTATATTCCAATATTTCAGAGAATATTATTCAGTTATTTAACATTATCCAGCGAATTATTCTTCACTTTTTAGCCTATTAACCCTTTGACGGTGTGATCGTACACTCCAGGGGCCAGCCAAGACTGATCACACGGTGTGATTAGAACGCTCAGTGCATCACGTGATCAATTGCCAAATTCAAATGTGCGTGCACGCTTTGGCTGGCGCTAAACCAGAGACGGACGCGCGCAGCACTTTTCATTTATCATATTTATGCAGTGTTTTCAACCAAATAATGTTTATTTTAGGGTTCAGACATTTAAATACACACATTTAAGTATTTACTAACAAAACAATACATTTAGAGTTTGTAAAATACACATTGTCTATAGAAGCGGAAATAACAAACCTTTCCATAATAATTAGACGACACATTTTATTCATATCAGATACACATTGTGAAAGTAACTTTAACCCTTTCAAGCGTGAGTTTAAAATATTCTTACTGACCGCTCAGAGTGAGTTTTTTTTAAGGCGACCGTTATTTTAGAACGTTTGCCCTTGTTTCCATGGCAACGCGTCATACGTGTCACGTACGCTGAACGCAGCCACAATAACACTGTATGACAGATGGATCGCTATTATTTTGTTTTCCCTTTTTTATTTAAAATATTCACAAACTTGCTTACCATGTCATCAATTATCTGATATTCCGATCCTCAAATATGTGTAAGTGAGCGTGTTTTGTAATTTAAAAACCTTTATAAATTATCTTTATCTTGATCTATAACGCGAGATCTTAGTTTGCCCAGCAGTCCGCAAAGTCCTGTCAGTCGGATTTACAGCATGTGAATTCATCAGTGTCTCCCGAAATACATGCAAATAAGTGGCTGGTGAACTGGAAGAATAATAGAGTAAACTTTATAGTTACTTAGGCCCATTATTTGTGTCTGATATGAATAAATGGATTGTTATTGCTGCTTCCACTGATGTCTGACATCAGTGTGTATTTTATAAACTCTAATTGTATTGTTTTACTGGTGCTTATGTGTATTTAAATGTCTGAAACCTTTAAAAAAAACATTATGTGGCTGAAAACACTGCATAGTTGTGATATATGACAAGACCATGAGCACCACGAGCCAGTGCCCAGGAGGATGCAACACCTCTCGTGGAGTGAGCACACAACCTGAGCGGGCAAGGCACGCCTTGTGCTTGGTAACTGATGGCGTCCACTATCCAGTGGGCCATTCTTTACTTGGAGACAGCCTTTCCCTTCTGCTGGCCTCCGTAACAGATAAAGCCAGACACATAGCCAGGCTGGGGTCTCAGTACCACGTGGCCATCACCCGGCCTGAACTCTGGGCGCGATTTGTCGACCTAAATTGCCTGCAGGTCCCCTACCCTCTTGATAGTCAAGTCAAGTCACCTATATTTATATAGCGCTTTTTACAATGCAGATTGTGTCAAAGCAGCTTTACAGTGATAACTGGTATATAATTTTGGCTGCACAGCAGCTCTTAAAGAAAATGGTGTCAACGCAGGCAGATGCAAAGCACTGTTGAATATCAAATGTCAGGTGTCCCCAACTAAGCAAGCCAAAGGCGACAGCGGCAAGGAACCCAAACTCCAACAGGTGACATCAGGTGGCAAACACGTAGCAAATAGGTGTTAAAAAGGAGAAAAAAAAACCTTGGGAGAAACCAGGCTTAATCGGGGGGCCAGTTCTCCTCTGGCGAACAGTGCTTTGTTTTGATTCAGGTAGCTAACATAAGTCCGATGGGATTGCAACATTCAAGGTATTTATTCCAGTTCCATCCAGTTGAGGATCATATTCATCCTTGTTGAGGAACTGTGCCACTGGCTGTCGTGTCGATGAGGCCTTCACAATGGATGATCTAGTTGACTCAATCTCTGCTGACACTTCAGGGCTGCGTTGTGGTCGTGTCAAGGCGCAGGTCCTCGATCTCACCTGGATACGGCCCGGATCCGGTTGACTACGGTAAACCTCGGGATAAACAGAAAGACTAATATAAGCGTAGATGCCATTTTTCTTCTGATGTAACGAGTACATCTAGTGTTATAGGAAGTGTTCAAGAGGGAGGGAGCATTCTGAAGTGCTCTAAGCACCGTAGCAAGGTTCCAAGAGGATATGGAGGGGGAGGGGGGGATTTAACTGTCTCGCCCCCCTAAGAAACCTGACGACCAGGTCGTGCTTACCAACAGACTTGCCATCTATGTGGTTGTGATATGCGGAAATAGAAGCAGCATGGACTTTGAGGGTGGAGGGAGACAGCCTTACCCTTGCTGCAAGAAGGAAAGCATGACTCTGATCAAACATCTTCGGGGGTCCTCTCGGTGAGACGAACAGGTTCCACTTCTAGGCATAAGCACGTCTCGTAGATGGTGCACAAGCCAAATTGATGGTGTTATATACCTCAGGGGGTAAGTCACCTAGAATCTCCATGTCCTGCCCAGGGACCAGACATGGAGTTTCCAAAGGTCTGGACGTGGATGCCAAAGGGTGCCCCGTCTCTGAGAAAGAAGGTCCTTCCTCAGAGGAATGCGCCAGGAAGGGGCTGTCGAGAGGAGCATACGTTCTGGGAACCAGGTCCGGTTGGCCCAACAGGGTGCACTAGCAAGACCTGCTCCTCATCCTCCCTGACCTTGCACAGGGTCTGTGCAAGTAGGCTCACTGGGGGAAACGCATATTTGCAAAGGCCCCGGGGCCAGCTGTGTGCCAGCACATCTGTGCCGAGTGTTCCCTCAGACAGGGAGTAAAACAGTTGCCAGTGTGAGGTTTCTGGAGAGGCAAACAGGTCTACCTGAGCCTCCCCGAACTCTCTCCAAATCAGCTGGACCACCAGGGGATGGAGTTGCAGCTCGTGAAAGCTCGTCGACCACACGGTTGAGCACACCGGGGACATAAATGGCAGAAAGCGACCTCAGATGCTTCTGACTCCATAGGAGGAGATGGCGGGCAAGTTGTGACATGCAACGGGAGCGTAGACCACCTTGATGGTTGATGTACGCAGTGGTCGCAAAGTTGTCCGTAAAGAACCAGTACATGTCGGCCCTGTAACGGCCTCTTTAGGCAGCTCAGAGCGAGACGTACTGCTAGCAACTCAAGGCAATTGATGTGCCAATGCAGTTGGGGGCCCATCTACACCCTTGACACTGCATGCCCGTTGTACGTTGCACCCCAGCTGGTGGCAGAGGCATCTATGAACACCACAGCATGCCGGGACACCTGCTCTAGAGGCACTTCTGCCCGAAGAAACAAGGGGTCCGACCACGGGCTGAAGGCTTGGCGGCATTCAGGAGTGATTGCCACTCAGTAAGTACCAGATGCCATGCCCATCTTGGGACTCGGCCATGAAGCCAGTGCTGAAGCGGTCTCCTATGAAGCAAACCGGGTTACTGCCGCTGTGGCTGCCATATGCCCCAGGAGCCGCTGAAAGAACTACAGTGGGGCCACTGTCCTGCCCTTGAACATATTCAGGCAGTTCAACACCGACTGAGCACGTTCCTCTATGGGCCGTGCTATCTGTTCGACCGATCCCCTGCAGGGGGTCTGCAAGTTTGCTCTTTTCCCAGTTGATCTGAAGACCCAACTGGCTGAGGTGACTGACCACCAGGTCCCTGTGTTCACGTAACTGATCCCGAGAGTGAGCTAGTATGAGCCAGTTGTCGAGATAGTTGAGGATGCAAACATGTTCTCTCATGGGAACAAGGGCTCTCCCCACAACCTTTGTAAAGACGTGGGGAGACAGGGACAGCCTGAAGGGCAGGACCTTGTACTGACATGCCCGACCCCCGAACGAAAAGTACAGAAACGGCCTGTGTCGAGGGAGAATCGAGCCATGAAAGTATGCGTCCTTCAGGTCGATTACTGCAAACCAATCTCGGGAATGGATGCACTCGAAAATGCATTTCTGAGTGATCATCTTGAACAGTAGCTTGTGAAGGTTTTGATTAAAAACTCGCAAATCAAAGATTGGTCGTAACCCACCGCTTTTTTAGGGTACAATGAAGTAGGGGCTGTAGAACCCCAACCTCATATCGGCTGGAGGGACCGGGTCTATTGCATCCTTTACCAGTAGAACCACAATCTCCGCATGCAAGACATGGGCATCAGCTGCTTTCACTGAAGTGAAGTGGATGCCCCTGAACTTGGGGGGACCCCGGGCGAGTTAAATCGCATAGCCGAGCCTGATGGTCCGAATGAGCCAGCGAGACAGACTGGGGAGCACTAGCCAGGCTCGCAGAGACCGTACAAGCGGGATCAAGGGGACAGTAGGCGTACCCGCAGTGGGGCAGCAAGGTGGAACGCAGGGATGCAGTTCGGGGGGCTCTCTTTGCGAGGTGGCCCGTAGCGGGGTCTGAGTGTGCTGTGCAACACTTACCTGGCTCCATGGTTGGGCAGGGGGCGCAGGAGAGGCTTTGGTTGCATTCTCGAACTGCGTGTTGCTGCCTGCTGGCGATAAAGACCACTTAAACAGCAGCAGAGACGGGTGGTGTCATCTCCCTGTGGCGGATACAGTAGAGCAGGCTGTGCCGGAGTTTTGTTTTTTTGTTTTTTGCAGGGGACGACACCCTTGGCGATGAGCAGACTGAGGGGCAGCCCACGAGGAACTCAAATGGTTTGTGGGGGGAAGCTCCCCGGTCTGCTACTAACTGAGGAGAACTGCTGGGCTCAGTCCCTGACAGTGTCGCCAAAAAGGCCACCTTGTGAGATGGGAGTATCGATCAAGCGTTTTTAGCTTGACGACCTCTTGCACCTCTGCAAGGTAAGCCAGGGTGGCATTTCTGGACCACTGAGGTGGACATCGTTTGGCCGAGGGTCTGCGGCGTGACTTTGATCACGGTTAGTCAATAAGCGCAGCTCAACCCTGGCTCAGAACTACAGAACTACTACAATAAGAGTGCCTTGGCCTCACATGCAGGGTGGGTGTGGTCTGTGCACAGCCACCCCACCATTGAGGGTAGTGAGAGAGGAAAAAAACTTTATGCAGATTTTGACACTTTGGCGTTCTATATTTTTGGCACCAATATAGTTCCATACTGCCAAGTTTTCCATGCACATCCAGAAAGACCTGGGAAAGCATAGCTATAAACTCTGAATCTGAGTCAGCATAAGCACACACCATTACAGTGGGAAGCTCAGCGTCACCCTCATTTCCAGAGTATAACAGCCCTCTCTCTATAACAGACTCTGATTGGTTTATTGCACGTTATGCCCAAAACACACCTATTACTTAGGGCTGGGTGATTTATTTTTTTTTTTTTCCGATTAATTCAAATTTAATGTTTTGCCTCGATTTTATTATTTTTTTAAATCGAGAAATTGCAATTTTTGAATAAAAATGTTAGCAAGCGTTACAATTGGACATGTTGACAATACAGCAATGATAACTGTATTAGGTGAAGAAAATGATCCGACTTCATGATGGCGCCTGATTAACCGCTCTCATGTGATGCTCTATGAACACATCACTATTCTTAAGTGGCCGTTCATTGAGAAATGCGTTATTGTGTTATAAAAATTAGACGCAGACAGTCAAATGAGGGGAAAAAAGTTGCTGTTGCTTTCTGTTTTTAAAAAACATTTGCTGTAATAGACTATTACTGGTGTTATTTATTGCTATTACTTTTTGACTAAGAAATATTTAGTCAATTTTATATTATTTCTGAGTATATAGGATGTGTTTAAGATAAGTTTGTACAACATTTGCCTTCATATTTCAGGCATATTTCTGCAAAGATATTTAACAAATTGTTTTACATTTACACCATGTTGATCACTTCATGTGTGGTGCACTTGGAATGGAACTTTTTGTAACCAGATTGTTAATAAAGAAAATGTTACTTAAATCATACTGTAGTTAAGTTTTTAAGTTGACTAGTTAAACAGTTTTTTTTTTTTTTTTGCCATATCACCCAGCCCTACTATTACTAATTAAGAGAATAGGGACAACCCTTTTAGACCATGCGGTACAAATCATGTTATCGTGTTAAATTGAATAATCTAACAACAAACATCCCACCGCTGTATGGCAAGAATGATATGCAAACTATGTTTACAAACTATGTAAAGCAAACCAGCATCTCGATAGTTAAGTTTTGATGGATGAGGATTGCAATCAAAGTAAAGATGATTGCGGTGACGTACAGGAGTTGTACATTAAGCACACATTATCTTGATGCGCAAACAAATCATGTATGAGCGCTCTCGACGCAGTAATCGCACACTGTATTTATGCAACTTCACATTTCAGTACATTCACGTAGTTTTCACACACATTCAGAATAATGTTTTGATTTGTCCTGTGTATGTTGCTGTGTACTTTAGTATATATGCAGGTCAAGGCGGTTGGTTTAGGGTTTTTTTGCATCTCCATGTGGTCCTGTTCAGTATTGCAAATTGAAAAAATGTAAACAAGCTCTTTGCTGTTGCACATACTATACACTGTGAATTCTGAAAGGTTTTTGGCTGTGATTTTTATTTTATGGGTACTTTGGTGTACATAAATGTATGAATTTGGTTATTTGGTGTACTTTTGGAGTCTGCAAGTGTCCTTTACTTTACTTTGCTGGATATAGGCAATGATGGCAAAATGGATGTGTTAAACAAGATAAATGGTGTATGCTTAATTTCACAGTGTGTGATTAATTGCGATAATTGTGATAAATTTTAATCTATTGACAGCCCTAATTTGGGTCTATGGCTGGATTCTGAACTTACTTTCAAATCGCATATTGATTACATTCAGATTCAATTTGGAACTATTGTGTTATATCGATCTAAAAAAAGCAACTAAAAAGCTATAATTTTTGCAACTAAAAAGTTTTTGTTATTAAAAAGTAAAGTAAAGCAGTTTGTTTTTATTTTATTTATTTATTGTTTTGTATATGTAAAATATAAGTAATATTCCAATATGACTATTTCAGACAAACACCCCACTCCGCACTCTTTAAATGGAGAAACGGGATGTCAACTCTTCTAAGACAAGGACAGATGAGAAAGATCCTGTTTGGACACAGAGAGCAGCATCTCCACAACACAGCTCTGTGTCAATGAGGAGTAACCACTCTAGGGATCAACCTCCCTATTTCAATATTGGACTAATTACTGCTATTAGAGATGAAACCAGTGAAAGTCTTCCAGGCTACAGGTGAGACACAAGACAAATGACTATATATTATTAATTTATTGTTCTTTCAAATTCTTGTTCACATTCAAAACAAGAAACAATGCTTTCTCATGGGTAGTGGGATGCTGCTGGGCTGCCCTATCCTTCATAAACAATCTCTTCTTTTCAAAGCTGCCTACCTTTGTTACAGAATAATAAACTCAACTGAAATGAAAACATGGGCTAAAAATAAAATAAATAAAAATCTCTTAAAGTTTTTTGAAGAAATTTCAAGTACAGTACATTAACAAAATACACTGACCTTTTATGATAAAATTTAATTTATTTCTTGATATTTTTAGACTGGAGCTGTAGAGCCCAGCTCTGTGAATGGTAAAATTAATGTAGGTGTCACAATGGGTCTATTTTTTGTATACTTAGTCAAATGACTTGTAAGTACATATCATTGGGAAATGGGGTATACTGTGTTAATAGGTCAATAAATAAAGGTGATTGGTCTTGTTTAGTGCTTTTTGCTTTCATAATGTCCCACCTAAAACATAACTTAACCCTTTAACTAACCCTTTAACTGACAAGAAATGCGGTGTTGCCTTGCATGTTGAGTGCTTCAAGAAATTTCACGCAAACCACTAAAACTCTACCTAGGAGGGAGAAGAGAGATAGAAAAGGGGAGCGGGGAGGATACGTATGACACAAACTGCCTTTTCCGAATGTCTTTTGAAAGAAATTGTCTGTATGCACTGTTATTTTTTGTTATTTGTTATTTTTATTATTATTTTGTTGTGTGACACTGGACCACAAAACCAGTCATCCACTCACAAAAATCAATGTTTGATATATTTTCGGTAGGAAATTTACAAAATATCTTCATGGAACATGATCTTTACTTAATATCCTAAAGATTTTTGGCATAAAAGAAAAATCGATAATTTTGACCCATACATGTTGGCTACTGCTACAAATACACCCGTGCGACTTATGAATGGTTTAGTGGTCCAGGGTCACATATAGATGTAAGATTCTTCATTCTATTTATTTTTATTTATTTATTTTCATTTAACTTTTTGATTCACAATGCACTGTTGGGGCAACTTAATGGCTGCACTTGGTTCTGCCTATGTTCCACCACTTTAAGACAAATGGATTTGTTGTTTGTTGTGTTTTCATATTCAAGACATTATAAGCATGATGCAGCTTTTTTGGGTTTGCATCGAATATTCTTCGACTTTATTCATAAACAAATTTGTTATGTATAAATAATCGATCTGTTATTTTGCCAAATGTTCTCCTCCTATTCAAATTTGACTTTGAAGGGTATTTGCCCACCGGCAACTATAGTTGCCTCACATTCAAATACGATTTTTGTAAGAAAAAAAAAAAAAAAAACCTGGGGAAAATAAATGCATAACATGTTCATATAGGGCACTATTAACATGACTATATACATGAAAACATTCAGAAAAATTTGGGCACAAATGGGTTAAAATCAAAAGTTGCATTTGTTAACATTAGTTAACACACTGTGAACTAACATGAACAAACATTGAACATTTGTATTTTTATTAACTAACATTATGCAAAGAAATAAATACTGCAGCGAACGTATTGCTCATTTTTAGTTAGTGTTAGTTAATATATTTAACTAATGTTAACAAATGACACCTTACTGTAAAATGTTACCGGATTTTTTAATAACATGTAGATTATTATAGCATATTTTTCTAAATGTGTTTAAAAGTAATTCTTGAAAGTGTAAAGATACAAATTATAGCAAATATTAAAATTACATTCGGTTACATACGTAACCTCGGTTCCCTGAGATACGGGAATGAGTACTGTGTCACTAGATGCATAAGGGGAAAACTCCTTTTTTTACTCAAGCCTTTTTCAATAACGCAGTGTAACTGCACGGCCATTGGTTCGAGCAGTGAAACTTTTTGAACCAATGATGGCGTGCTGGAGCTGCGCGAGCCTGTGGCAATGCAGCGTGCCAGAGCCCTCCCATTTGGGCGGGGCAACTGGCTATATAAGCAGGCATTTTGCCATAGGATCTCAGGCCATTCGACTGAAGCGACAACTTCATGCAGCTTCATAGCATGGCACAGTACGGGGAACATATTCAATGCTATGATAGGGAAACCAATGGGAACCCACCATCGGCGCTGGAGGGGCCTAGAGGAGAGGTATCGAAGGGCGAAGCCATTGCATCCCTGGAAGATACACATGCTATAGGGGAGCTAGCTCCCAACACGTTTGACAGAGGCTACGAGCTGATGAATGGC
This sequence comes from Elopichthys bambusa, assembly GCA_037101425.1. Lineage (NCBI taxonomy): Eukaryota > Metazoa > Chordata > Actinopteri > Cypriniformes > Xenocyprididae > Elopichthys > Elopichthys bambusa. Next base: position 21,899,048 of record CM074437.1, on the reverse strand, counting down.
CAGAGCGCACTACATTGGAACGAGATACGTTGGCTGGGGAGATAGTCCAAGGCACTCCAAATGGCTGAGGAGCACGGATCTTTGATATGTTAGTTCGTCCTCCAACTCGGCCAATATGAGCCAGTCGTCGAGGTAATTCAAGACACGGATTCCCATCTGTCTTAGAGGGTAAAGAGCCAAATCCATACACTTTGTAAAAGTGCGTGGAGCTAGGGACAGCCCGAAGGGCAGGACTGTATATTGGTGAGCCACTCCCTCAAAGGCGGGGGACTATCTGAATGTGAAAGTAAGCGTCTTTCAGGTTCCGCGAGAAAAAAACAGTCCCCAAGGGCAAGGACGGGCGAAGGCTCTCTCTGTGGAGAGAGTGAGGCTGAGCCGGTGTGAGCTCACTCAAATCTGTGCACAGAGTCCTGTTACCCCGCTGTTTCTTCCTCAGAGGCTCCTGGGAGGAAGAGAACGGGAGGGCACGGGGGGTGGAGCCACTCTCTGAAAAGAAAGCAATCCGTGAGCGCAGAGAGGCGTGACTCATGCTCTCGCAATGAGAGCAGTTCGTCCCAGTAAGTGCTGCTTCTGCGTAGGGTTTGCCCAGGCAGGAGACACACTCACTGTGCCCATCATCAGCATGCAGGGGCGCCCTGCATGTGCCACAGCTGTGGCGCGACATTTGAAACAACGCTGCTTAGAATTAGCTTATTTAGGAAATTTGCTCTTGTGAAATAAGCTATTTTAGATCGCCGGATGGCTGCAGGGGAAGCGCTGAAGCAGACCACTGTGACGGCGTTCAGGCAGCTCATGAGCAGCATGAGAGAGCAAGCTGGCTGTGTGAGCGCTGAAGCTGAAGGTGGCCGGCGAGTCTCAGCTGAATCCACTGCGAGGTGTGTCAACGGCGAGAAGGCGTTCAGTCTCTGTGTCCAGTGAGGAGGAGATCAACCGTCGTCGCTGAAGGAGAAAGATCTGAGATCCAAGTATAAATGAAACAGAAAAATGACATGAGTGTTTAACGATCCATATTGCTAACATTGCCTCATTTTGTGTAAAAATAGAAAAACAATACTAAAGTACTTTGTAACATAGTAACTTGAGTAGTTTTTCAGCAGATTACTTATATTATTTTTCAGTACTTGTACTCAAGTAAATTATTTCTTATAAGTAGCAATACTTTTACTGAAGTATAACTTTTAGTACTCTTTCCACCACTGTTGCCATGTCAATCAAGGTTGATAAGCACAATGTTGATCTCCTTAAAACAAAATAACAATGACAAAAGCAAATGTGTGTGCAAAAAGTGCCCAATAAAAGTGATCGGAATAAGCAACATAATTAGTAGGCATTTCACACACACTAATGCGAGTTAGTGACTCGGACTCGAGTTGCACATAAGTCACATTTTAATCAACTTCAGACTTGACTCGGACTCAACCTTAAATGATTTCAGACATGACTCGACAAAAAGGACTTGTGAATATTTTAAAAACAACTTAAGTCTTTTTATCCTTAACTACTGATATCATAAAGGAAGAATTTGTGTTTTATTTGAATAGTCAATAGTCACCTTTATTTATATAGCGCTTTTTACAATGTAGATTGTGTCAAAGCAGCTTTACAGTGATAACTGGTACATTATTTTGGCTGCACAGCAGCTCTTAAGGAATAGTGTCAATGCAGGTAGATCAAAGCACTGTTGAATATCAAATATCAATTGTCAAGTGTCCCCAATGGTTTTATACTATCTACGTCACATATATTTCCCTACATGTCGTGGTCGATCTGACCCTTTTCTATAGAATTTGATTATGTGTATTGCACGTAAACTCTGCAATCAGCATGCATGCATTTTCTATATTCCTAGGTTTGATATTTTCTGATAATGACTGTTGGGGGCATCCCCAAGATGTCATTGGTGTAGGTTTTTTGAACTTTGTGCAAAACTTGATTTTTCTTGCTCTTTGAAGACTTTTTTGTTCTCAATGCACTAATATTCAGTTTGTTTACACTCCCTATACAAGATTCTGTGTTTAGTGAATTCCTATATTTTTGAGAGTTTTTCCAACCCTTTTCCTCAACGACAATTCACTAGATTTCACTCTTATCTCTGATCTCGCAACAAGGGTTTACGCCGTTACTAAAAAAACAGAGGATACGGCTGAATTGGACACTCAGCTGTCTACACTGGCTGCAAAAAATAAACGCCTATGGGATAAATTAAATGAGCTGGATGCCTACAAGAGGCAATGGAATCTAAGGACTTTAGGTATTCCAGAGGAAGATGGGGAGAATGTCAAGATGGTCATAATAGACATTTTCTTCAGGTGTCCCCAGGCCTGGCAGATGTTTTGCAGTCTTCGATTCATGTTGCACACAGGCTTGGCCCTAAATTGAGCAATGCACAACCTCGCAAGATCTCAGAGGACCTGACGCAGAGAAAGACCAAAAAGAGGGTCACTGTGCTGGTTTTAAGGTCCATTTGCTATCTGTCACGGAGTCAACAACACCATCATTCAACCCATCAACACCAGATCACCACACTCCATCCAATCATTCACAATCACCTGAGTTCTGATCCCCTGCACCTGCACGTCCTTATCAATGCACCCTGTATCATTCTCTTCACATCATTGTCTGGTTTCATCCTTGATACAAGCTTGTACAGACTCCTTACCTGAATACCTTGCCTGCTATTCCTGAGTTCCCATCTTCTGTCATCCGTCATTCATCTTCTGCCCTGCACCAGCTATAAAGAATATCTTCTCTATATATTGAGGGCAATTTGGTCACAGAATAAGCCAGAGTTTCTAATTTTGTTTCTAATTTTTATTCACAGCTCTATACTTCATTTAAGCCACAGTTTTCTGATAGCTTTTTTGAGAGGGTTCAAGCATTCACACCTATTAAAAGTGATGGAAATTGGTCGTCTTGTGAGATGGATTTGACTTTGGAAGAGTTGGATGCGATTATTCAGAAAGCTCCCTTCAAGAAAAGCCCAGGTCTAGATGGACTGCCTTTTGAGTTCTAGGACCTTTTGGCAATGATGTGTTTAAAAACTGTGTACAGAAAGGTGAATTGACTGAATCCATGAAGCAGGGCTTGATCACTTTAATTCCAAAACCTAACAAAGATTCTTTACATTTAGATCATTGACGCCCAATTACTTTATGTATTTGGATTATAAATTGTTATCTTACCTTTACACAAATAGATTGAAATCATGTTTAGAAGAAATTGTGTCAGTTTACCAATCTGGATTTATTAAAGGTAGGCATATAGCAAATAATATTCGTCTTGTTTTATTTATTTTGGATTATAAGGAATTGATCAATGATAATGCAATTATCTTATTTTTAGACTTTTATAAGGCCTTTGACATGGTCGAGCATGATTTTAGGTTTGAATCTTTACAAATCTTTATTTTGACACAAAAATTAAAGAATGTTTTCAATTGTTGGCTACAAAGAAATGTAACTATCTATGGTCATGTCTTGATATCTAAAGCTGAATGTATTTCTAGGATTGTTTACCCAGCTTTGTCTTTTCCTAAAAACCTGCTTGTCTATCAACTCTATGCTATTAAAAATAAAACTGTATACGTTAAAAAGAAGACTCTGGTAAGAAATACTTTAGAGGGAGGTATGAATGCTTTGGACTACTCTCAATCAGGTTTTCAAGATTGGCTGGATTAAATGCTGCCTGTATGCAGATCCTAATCAGTTATGATTTTACATTGCTAAATTGATCTTTAAAAAATGTGGGGGTTTAAATTTTTCATTGTCCTGCGATTTCAAATGCAACAAACGTCCGGTCAAGCTTGCTAATTTTCATAAGCAAGCCTTGGAAGCCTGCAAGCTTGCTTTTTGACACAATTGTCCCCCTTATAAGAGTATTATATGGAACAATCAGAATGTGCTGCATGGAAAAAAACAAAAAATCGATCTTTATTAAGAACTGCTTTGACAAAGGTATAATTTTTGTTTTGGATTTGTTAAAAAAGGATGGCAGCTTTTATTCCTATACTGAATTTACTGCCTTTTTTTTGGAGTGGATTCCTCCCCTCAAGTTTATGACTGGGTTATTAACTCTATACTGTAGTTACAGAGTATCAGTCTGTGAAATGCCGCAATTAGCAATTGGAGGATTGGAGCCTTATTAGGAATCCCAAAGACATCCCAAAGACTTTTTCTAATGAAAATGAAATGATCCCTCTTGTTCTACAACCCCATTTCCAGAAAAGTTGGGACATTTTGTAAAATTGGGGGTTGGGATATCTATATTCTAGAGGCTCTGTTTTCTAACTGAGCTCCCGTCTGAGTTTTATTTTAAGGCGACACTTATTTTTTAGAACATTATTTTAAATTTCTTGGCGATGCGTCATGCAGCCACACTATGACAGGTATTGCGTTTATTTAGTTTTTCCTTTTTTATTCAAAATATTCACAAACTTGTGAACTATCATGGATTATATGATATATTTCAAATATGTGGAAGTGAATGTGTTTTGTTGTGTCTTTATAACATCTTTATAATGATCATGTTAGTTGATAAAACAGAGGATCTGTCGGATTTACATCACGTAAATTCATCCATTTTTCCCTAAATACATAAACGTAAGTGGCTGGTGAACTGGCAGAAGGGAGTAAACTTTATTGTTTCATACGCAATGTATCTGATATGAATAAAAAAACTTTGTCAAATTATAATTGAAAGGATTATTGCAGCTTCAGTGTATGGAATTTGCATTTAACAAACTATAAATGTCTTTTTTATATATAGCCTAGTACTTTATTTAAATATCTGTTTAAATGTATGAAACCTCAAATAAACATTATGTGGTTGAAAACACTGAATAGTTGTGAAATATGAAAAGCACTGAGCGCATCCATCTCTGGCTCAGCGCCAGCAGCGCGAAAGCAGGTTTAAGTTTAGCAGTGACACAGTGAACGTTTATTCACACCGGTGTGATCGTATGCGTTAAAAATCGATCACGTTTCGGGGCTGAAGGGAGACGAATTTAAACTGAGGGGGCACAAATCAGATCTGAAGAGGGAAATTCCCCCTTTTTGCCCCCTTTGTGGCGCCAGGCAAATGCAAGTCACCCATGACTCTTTTAGACCATCTGAGATGAGTTCGGGGCAAAAGAACTCAGCAGCATCTCTGAACTGAACAGATGTATAGCTTTCTCCTTGCGTAACAGATTAGAGTTGCATTTCTTGATCCAACGGGCAGGCTGTGTTAAGTGAAAACGGTTTTCCAAAGTACTCCCAAGCACATGTGGCTATTTTTAACACAGCAGTATGATTCTCATGCAGTGCCATCTGAGGGTTTTAAGGTCATGCACATTCAGTGGAGGTCTTTTGACTTGCCCTACATGGACTGAGACTTTTCTTGATTCCCTAAATTTTTTCACAATATTATGTATGGTAGATGGTGAAAGACATAAATTCCTTGCAATTTTGCATTGAGAAATGTGGTTTTTGAATTGACTGACAATTCTCTCATGACATTTGGCACAAAGTGGTGAGCCATGACCCATCTTTGCTTGCAAAGACTGAGAAGCTCTTTTACACCCAAACATGATAGCAATTCACATGCTAATTGTTGAATGTTTAAAAACATTTTAACTTGGATATTATATAATCTTTTCACTTTTATTTTGCTTCTGTCCAAACTTTTTTGGAGTGTGTTGCAGCCATCAAAATCAAAATTTATTTATATTTACAAAATACAATTATGTTGTTCAGTGAAAACATTGGAAATCTTTTCTTTGTACTTTTGTCACAAAGGTTCATGAGAATTAACACATCACAGATTGTGTTTTTTGTGTTTTACAAAATGTCCCAACTTTTCTGGAAATGGGGTTTGTACTTTTATTTTCAAATTAACACCACTGTAACAATGCTGGGTTCATTGTTATTTTTTATGAAATACACAACAACAAAACAGTACAATGGCAAACCCGCTTTGAAACCAAAACTTGTCTCCACCGTTGTCTTGTCATTCAGGAGTGTGGAGAAATGGGCGAAGTGAGGTGAAATCTGACTCCTGCTGCTGATCTGTGCTGCGACTCTCGTTCGACTCACGCTGAATTGAGTAGACACGTTTAGTTTGTAATTGTAGTGTCTGTTCTCTAACTGAACTAAATGATTTTTATTACTATATAAATTACATATTATTACTATATATTATATAGCACCTGGCTATATAAGCGGGCATTCCGCATAGGATTATTCTTCTTCAGCGACGACGAACTTCTCTTCGCTGCACTACGAGCCTTCTTGCCGTTGACACGCCTCGCAGTGGGTCAAGCTGACTCAGTGCCTGCTTTGCTTCAGCTGATCGCTGCTCTGCAAGCAAGCTTGATCAGCGCTCCGCTCTGCAAGCAGCCTAATCAGTGCGCTGCTCACGAGCCGCCTTCAGCTCATCCCCTGCCACCTCTGTCAGATGAGCATACAGAGCTTATTTTTCTAAAAGAACATATTCTCATTGGCGTTTGTTTCAAAATGCTGAGCCTCTGAGCGCGTCATTTGCTGGCTCTGCCCCCACAAACCGCGTCCATTGAGGACGAGCGCTCTCACTATGAGAGCGTGAGAGCGAGCTCAATCCTGACAGTGCTCAGCTGAATATGACATGACGTTCTCCCCTGACTCATGGAATATATTCACTCTGAAAGAGCATATTTCTGGCTGAGAGGGCTCTGGCTCTGGTGCTACACGCGCTGTTGGGGGGTGCTCAATGGGGGTACCATTGACAGTGCTCAACTGAATGCAGCACTGACAGCTCTATGACATGACATTCTCCCCTATAACTATCAGGTGAGATTCATGGAATATATTTCTTCTAAAATAACATTTCACTGGTGTTTGTGGTATAATGGCGAGTTTCGGAGCGCGTCACTTGCCGGCCCCACCCCCTCAAGCCGCCTCCATTTAAGATGGACGCTTTCATCACAAGAGCGCGAGTCTTGCCTTGCTGCATTCACAGACCACTTTCTCTGAAAATGGCTCTTCCCCTTGTTCTTCATTTTTCTTTTTATCTCTAGCATGAGACAAAGGAACAACACAATTGCAAGACTGATTGAATGGAACTAGGTGAGCTCACGCCAGTCTATTCCTGTGCCAGCCAACGGATTTCGATCCTGGGAGCAGTTTTCGACTCAACCCAAATGAGGGCTGTAGTCTCGCCAGAGCGTGTTCTGGCCATACAGCAGCTTGCGGGCACCTTCACAGTTGGAGCCTCTCTACCTCTCAGGGTGTTTTGTAGAATGCTAGGCGTCATGGCCTCTACATCTCCGGTGCTACAGCTGGGCCTGCTTCGCATGCAGCCTCTACAGTACTGGCTGAACCCTCAAGTCCCATCCCACGCTTGGCGTAAGAGATGCTTACGTATCAAGGTGAACCAGGTTGCGTTGTAGCCCTGGCCCCTTGGAAGAACCTTGTTGATTCGAACAGGGCGTGGCCCTAGGGATGATATGCAGGAGGAAGGTCATCTTCACAGATGCATCCAATACAGGTTGGGGAGCCCTGTGTGAAGGCAGACCAGCCTTTGGCATTTGGTCGAACAAGGAAAGCAGGCTGCACATCAACTGCCTGGAAATGCTGGCAGTCTGTCGAGCCTTTCAGACTTTCCTGCCACACCTGGAGGGACACCACATCCTGATTTGCTCAGACAGAATGACGGTGGTGTCCTGTATAAATCGCCAGGGCGGGCTCTCCTCCATGCGCCTCTTCACTCTGGTGAAGGGACCTCCCTCTCAGGTGAACAGGACGAGCTATGGGCTCTGCACTTATGGCCTCTCGATGGGAGCCTGTAGACCTCCCTGAGAATGTCATAAATACTATTTCACAGGCTAGAACCCCGGCTAAAATATGCCTCTATGCCCTTAAATGGTCGATCTTTGCCGCTTGGTGCGCAGCCCATGGCAAAGACCCATCTGTATGCGACATATCTTTAATATTGTCCTTCCTTCAAGAGTTGTTGGATAAGGGTCGTAGTCCCTCCACTCTTAAGGTCTAAATGGCAGCTATAGCAGCTTTTCATGCTCCCATAGCCGGACAGTTGGTCGGCAGGAACAACCTTGTTGTCCGTTTCTTAAAGGGGTCTAGGAGGTTAAACCCACCTCGCCCCTCTACTGTCCCTACATGGGACCTGTCCACGGTTCTGAGGGCCCTTCGGAGCCCTCCCTTTGAACTGTTACAGTCCGATGACCCTCTGACGCTCAAAGCCGCTCTGCTATTAGCTTTAGCATCGTCAAGTGAGTAGGAGATTTGCAGGCGCTCTCTGTGAGAACTACCTGCCTTGAGTTCGGGCCCAACAACTCCAAGGTTGTCCTAAAGCCAAGGCATGGTTACATACCTAAAGTGCTTTCCACTCCATCCAGAGCACAGGTTATCACACGCTCTACGCTTCCTCGCTCGCAGGAGGACCAGGAGTTGAATTTACTCCGCCCAGTCAGGGCTTTAAGAACCTACATTGACCATTTCGCCTCATTCAGACAGTCGGAACAACTCTTTGTATGCTTCAGAGGCCGCACCAATAAGCTTCCAGTTACGAAGCAGAGACTATCCCTATGGATAGTTGACGCGATTGCGCTCGCATACTCCTCTTTGGGCCTAAAATGCCCCATTGGAGTTAGAGCACACTCTAGGAGAGGCATGGCCTCATCCTGGGCATGGTCCAGCGGTGTGTCCATTGCAGAAATCTGCGGCGAACTGCACAATGCACAATCCTATTGAACAAGAATTTCACCAGCTGAAGAGGTGACTAAAGGCAGAAACTCCCCAAAACAAGCAACCGTTTAAAATGGCTGTAATAAAGGTCTGGAAAAGCATTTCAAAGTGTGAAACCAAGAGACTCGTGATGTCTATGGGGCACAGACTCGCTTCTGTGATAACTTGCTAGGGATTTACAGCTAAATATTGGCTTTTACACTTTTGCATTTTCTTTAAGTTAAATCGTCCCAATACTTATGCTCACATTAGGCAGAGGGATGAAACTCTAAAAGTGCTGTACTTCTTAGTTGGTAAAACATTTTCAGTTTAAACCGTCAATAATAAAATGTGACATTCTGTACTTCTACCTCATATTAATCTTTTAATCATATTTATAGCTGTCTTGACACCACTGCTAACAGAGCAATTTTGTCTTTACTGTTCCGATACTTATGGAGGGCACTGCATATCTGTGTGTGTGTGTGTGTGTGTATGTGTGTATGTGTATATATATATATATATATATATATATATATATATATATATATATATACCTGACACTGTCCCTTCGTTCTGCCATAGAAAGTGTTGACAGAAATTTCCTGAAAGAAGCAATGTATTGTTGATCTAAAACTGAATTCAATAAAGCTAACTAAATGATTGAATGTATTTATTTTTTTTATTAAGTATTAACCTGTTGCCTTTCCACTGTACCACCAGCGGTACACATACCTTTCAAAAGAGACCAAAACAATGCATATACTCCAAATGGTTCAAGAACAGCATGCAATTTACTTTGGTTATGGCCTTTTAGGTGTTTTAGGCAAATTTCACAGGAATGCTAAGGGGTGAAACTGATTTTCTAAAACAGGCCAGGCTCAGAATGTCTGAGAAATTACGTGCTGGTGAATGTCGGCATTGGTCTGCGTCTGTTGGTACAGTGTGAATTAGCCTAATGCCTGGCCCAATGGAAATTCTCCTGATTCTCCTTTCTGGCCACTCTGGCTACAGAGTAATGACTTCATATTGTTTACAAATCCAAAAAGAGAATGCCAACAGCTCAGCTGCAGTAATTTTAATAACTTATTCTTTTAATCCATTGCAGTGGTGGACAGAAATGGGTCCAGGTTCAGTCCAATTGTGAAATTTGTAAGCAGATTTTGCAAGATCCAGTCAGCTGTGGACACAGCTTCTGTAGGCAGTGCATCAATTGGTACTCGAATAAGCCCAAGCAAGAAGATTTTTGTTGTCCTCAATGCAGAGAGAGATCGAAAAAACATACTGTTCTACACACAAACAAAGTCATGGGAGGATCCAGTTCTGCTGGTACAGCTCACAGCTACGCTAGTGCTGCTGATGTGGTCTATGATGTCTTTTGTGAAGAGAAGCTCAGATCTGTGTCTTCCATATGTCAGAGCCACATCAGACAGCATGACACAGAAGCTGCCTTGCCGACACACATAAAGCTAGACGAGACTGAAAATCTGCAGCATGATTCTTACCAACTAGTGGAAAATGTCCTGCAGAAAGTCAAAGACATTCACAAAGCCAGCATGATAAAGAAGTATGAGAGCTTATTTGAGGGAATCAAACTAGAAGAAAATAAAACCCTCCTGAAAAAGATGTATACACAGCTCTATATCATAGAAGGAGAGAGTGAAGGGGTGAATGAAGAACATGAGGTTTTACACATGGAGAAAGCACCCAGAACACATTCACAAGGCACTCCTATCAACTGCAATGACATCTTTGATCTCTTACCTAAACCAGAATGTAAGAAAACAAAAATAAAAAATGGAAAAACAATAGTTGTTCTTACTAAAGGCATAGCTGGAATTGGAAAAACTGTCTCTGTGCAGAAGTTTATTCTGGACTGGGCAGAGGGAAAAGCCAACCAGAATGTAGATTTCATGTTCATGCTTCCATTTCGAGAGCTGAACTTGGTTAAAGGTGACCCATGCAGTCTTCACAGTCTTCTGCTTGACTTTTATCCTGAACTTCAAGATCTGAACTCAAAGATTTTTGATGAGTGTAAAATTGTGTTTATCTTTGATGGTCTGGATGAAAGCAGAATGACACTGAAGTTCTCAAACGGTGAGAAAGTTTCTCATGTAACTGAGACTTCTTCAGTTGGTGATTTGATGTCAAACCTTATCAAAGGAGAGCTACTTCCTTCTGCCCTCATCTGGATCACCTCCCGACCAGCAGCAGCCAACAAGATCCCGTCTGAATACATTAACTGTGTGACAGAAATTCAGGGATTCAATGAGCCTCAGAAGGAGGAATATTTTAGGAAGAGGATCAATGATGAGCATCAAGCCAACAGAATAATCTCTCACATTAGAAGAGCAAGAACCCTCCACATCATGTGCCACATACCAGTCTTCTGCTGGATCTCAGCCACTGTACTTCAAAACATCCTGACACAAGACCACATTGCAGAAATCCCTAAAACTTTGACAGAAATGTACATACACTTTCTCTTGATTCAGACAAACATGAAAAATCAGAAGTATGATGAGAAGGATGAGAAAGATCCAGAAAACCTCCTGGTGTCAAACAAAGAAAGGATTATAAGACTTGCTGAATTGGCTTTCAAGCAGCTAATAAAGGGCAATGTCATGTTCTATGAGGAGGACCTGAGAGAGTGTGGCATAGATGTCACTGATGCTTCAGTGTATTCTGGCATTTGCACTGAGATTTTTAAGCAGGAATCTGTGATTTATCAGAGGAAAGTATACTGCTTCATACATCTGAGCTTTCAGGAGTTTCTTGCTGCTGTCTTTGTGTTTCATTGCCTTGTAAGCAAAAATCCTGATGTCATGCAGTTTTTTGATTTACTGCATAGTTTGCAAAGGGAAGCAGTTGATAAAGCCCTGCAAAGTGAAAATGGACATTTAGATCTTTTCCTTCGATTCCTGCTGGGCATCTCACTAGACTTCAATCAGAGACTCTTACAGGGTCTACTGACACACATAAACAACAGCTCAGAGAGCATTAAGAAAACTGTTACTTACATTAAAGACAAAATCAAAAATGGACAAAGTCTCACAGCAGAAAGATCTATCAATCTGTTTCTCTGTTTGCATGAAATGAATGACCCAACTCTGTATGAAGAGATTCAGGAGTTTCTAAAATCAGAGAAATTTTCAGGGAATAAACTCTCTGCTGCTCATTGCTCAGCAATAGCCTACATGCTTCAGATGTCAGAGGAGGTGCTGGATAAGTTGGATCTCATGAAATACAACACATCAGATGAAGGCAGAAAGAGACTGATTCCAGCTGTGATGAACTGCAGACAAGCTCTGTGAGTGTTAAGTTTTATAATAGATATGATATCGGAATATTTTACCATATGAAGTGTGTCATGTTTTTTTGTGTACATTTCTAGTTTAATTATGTTCTCTGTTACAGACTTGCTGACTGTAATCTCACTAGTCAGTGCTGTGCAAGTGTGGCCTCAGCTCTACAATTATCAGACTCCCCTCTGAGACACCTTGACCTGAGTAACAACGATCTACATGATTCAGGACTAAAGCTGCTGTCTGATGGACTGAAGAGTCCACATTGCAAGCTGAACATACTGAGGTTTGTGTTTCAGATTTATATAATATATAAATATGTATGGTATGTAGCACAGTGGTTTTCCACCTTTGTGACTCCAAGACCCATATTTGGGTCAAATATGAACAAACCCACCCACTGGTTTAAATTTTTTAATAACATTTTTAAACCTAACATTTGGGAAAATGCAAGTGTTCTTACACTGTAAAACCCTGAAACCAATAACAAAAGTACAATCTATATAAACTATATAAACATCCAACCGCTATAAGGCTAGATGATATGCAAACTGTGTTTTGCTAGTAAAGTTTTGATGGATGAGGATTGCAGTCAAAGTAAAGACGATTGCGGTGACATACAGGAGTCATACATTAGGCACGCGTGAGTCCATTATACTGATGCGCAAACAAATCATGTATGAGCACTCTCAACGCACTGATCGCACATTGTATTTATGCACAGACACATTTCAGTACATTCACGTAGTTTTCACACACATTCAGGATAATGTTTTGATTTGTCCTGTGTATGTTGCTGTGTACTTTAGTATATATGCAGGTCAGTTTGGTTGGTTTAGTTTTTTTTTTGGCATCTTCATGTGGTCCTGTTCAGTATCGCAACTTGACTTGTCTAAAATGTAAACAAGCTCTTTGCTGTTGCACATACTATACACTGTGAATTCTGAAACGTTTTTTGCTGTGATTTTTTTTTAATTTTATTTTATGGGTGCTTTGGTATACATAAATGTATGAATTATATGGACTCATATCATTTAGTTATTTGGTGTCCTTTTGGAGTGTGCAAGTGTATTTTTTTAAAAGACACCTAAATTTACCTTGAAAAAAGCTGAAAAATACAGTTTTGTGAAAATCACTTGTCAATCTATATATATATATATATATATATGTGTGTGTTTGTGTGTGTGTGTATATATATGTATATATACAGTACTGTGCAAAAGTCTTATGCCACCATTATATGTTGTTTTAACAAACATATGATCATATATAATTATTTATCAGTCTCTTTATTAGAACATAATCAGAAAATACAGTAAATTTGTATGCAATATTAAAAAAAAAAAAGTATTTTATAGGTGAAAGTGGCAAGTATTTGGTGATCTGCAATAGCAGGAACATGGCTCTCTTAAACCTAAATGGAATGAAAAAGGACTGGAAGGCCAAGAAAACTTTCAAAATCTGATTAGAAGTTTAGATTAGAGTTTCTTCTTTGAGAAAATATAAGTCCAGGAGACATAAATACACACCAAAAATTTTTGCTTAAAGAAACAATTTTGTTCAGTTTTTTTTTTTTTTTTTACATTTTGTGTACATATTTCTTGTATTTTCTGTTTGTATCGTAATAAAGAGAAAAAATAAATCTGGATGTCATTAAAACACTGCAAAACAACAAAGCTGGTGGTGGCTTTTGCACAGTACTGTATATATATATATATATATATATATATATATATATATATATATTCAATTAAATGTATTGTCATTGAGCCATAGTACGAAGAGAAAGCCAATGAAATACAGTTAATATCCAGCAAGGATGCAGAATAAAATAGCAATTGTTCCACATAGTGCAAGAAAAACACAAACATTAAAAAAAATAAGTACAGTTAGATGAGCGTACTATATAAAAAAAAATGAAATGGCAATAGTGTTTCAGGGCTGAGAGTTCAGCAGAGTCACAGCCTCATGAAAGAAACTCTTCCTGAGCCTGCTGGTACGGGACCGTAAACTTCTGAAACGCCTGCCCGATGGGAGAAGAGAGAGCAAGCCATGGTTAGGATGAGATGCATTTCTCTTCTCAAGCAGCATTTCCTGTAGATATCCTCGATTGACGGTAATTGAATACTGATAACCCTCTGGGCTGTTTTCACCACCCGCTGGAGTGCTATACGGTCTGATGCTGAACAATTGCCATAACATACTGAGATGCAATTGGTTAATATACTCTCGATAGTACAGCGATAAAAGTCAACCAATATTTTGGGACAAAGTTGAGCTTTCTTAAGGCTCTGGAAGAAACAAAGCCGCTGTTGTGCTTTCTTGTAGATTTTGGAGGTGTTCAGGGACCAGGTGAAATCATCAGAGATGTAAACCCCCAGAAACTTGAAGCTAGGGACACGTTCAACTGTGACTCCAGTAAATGGGGGCATTTGCCTGACTCTGAGTTTGCCTAAAGTCCACGATGATCTCCTTCGTCTTCTGGGTGTTGAGTACCAGCTTATTATAAGCACACCACCCAATCATGCGCTGGACCGCAGCCCTATAGGCTGTCTTGTCATTCCCTCTGATCAGGTCAACCACCCTAGTATCATCAGCAAAGTGAAAGATGCAGTTCACCAGGTAGGCGATCTGCTTTTGGTATGGTCTCTCTATATACACTATATTGTGTATATATATACACTATATATTGTATATATACACTATATTGCCAAAAGTTTTGGGACGCCTGCCTTTACGTGCACATGAACTTTATTGACATCCCATTCTTAATCCGTAAGGGTTTAATATGGAGTTGGCCCACCCTTTGCAGCTATAACAGCATTAAAGGAAGGCTTTCCACAAGGTTTAGGAGTTTGTTTATGTAAATTTTTGACCATTCTTCTAGAAGGTCAGGCAGTGATGTTGGCGAGAAGGCCTGGCTCGCAGTCTTCGCTCTAATTCATCCCAAAGGTGTTCTATCGGGTTAAGGTCAGGACTCTCTGCAGGCCAGTCAAGTTCCTCCACACCAAACTCACTCATCCATGTCTTTATGGACCTTGCTTTGTGCACAGTCATGTTAGAACAGGAAGGGGCCATCCCCAAACTGTTCCCACAAAATTGGGAGCATGAAATTGTCCAAAATGTCTTGGTATGCTGAAGCATTAAGAGTTCCTTTCACTGGAACTAAGGGGCCAAGCCCAACACCTAAAAAACAACCCCACACCATAATCCCCCCTCCACCAAACTTTACACTTGGCACAATGCAGTCAGACAAGTACCGTTCTCCTGGCAACCACCAAACCCAGACTTGTCCATCGGATTGCCAGACAGAGAAGCGTGATTCGTCACTCCAGAGAACACGTCTCCACTGATCTAGAATCCAGTGGCGGCGTGCTTTACACCAC
Organism: Elopichthys bambusa; assembly: GCA_037101425.1. Lineage (NCBI taxonomy): Eukaryota > Metazoa > Chordata > Actinopteri > Cypriniformes > Xenocyprididae > Elopichthys > Elopichthys bambusa. The sequence continues at coordinate 21,883,661 of CM074437.1, read as the reverse complement.
TGCATCCGATGCTTTGCATTGCACTTGGTGATGTAAGGCTTGGATGCAGCTGCTTGGCCATGGAAACCCATTCCATGAAGCTCTCTACTCACTGTTGGAGGTCTGTAGCTATTGACTCTGCAGAAAGTTGGCGACTTCTGTGCACTGTGCGCCTCAGCATGCGCTGACCCCGCTCTTTGATTTTACGTGGCCTACCACTTGGCTGAGTTGCTGTCCCAATTGCTTCCACTTTATGATACCAATAACAGTTGACTGTGGAATATTTAGTAGTGAGGAAATTTCACAAATTGACTTATTGCACAGATGGCAACCTATCACGGTACCACGCTTGAATTCACTGAGCAGGAGCAGGAGAGTGACCCATTCTTTCACGAATGTTTGTAAAAGCAGTCTGCATGCCTAGGTGCTTTATTTTATACACCTGTGGTCATGGAAGTGATTGGAATTCAATGATTTGGAGGGGTGTCCCAATACTCTTGGCAATGTAGAGTGTATATATATATATATATATATATATACACACATATATATACATAAGGCATAACATTATGACCACCTTCCTAATATTGTGTTGGTCCCCCATTTGCTGCCAAAACAGTCCTGACCCATCAAGGCATGGACTCTACTAGACCCCTGAAGGTGTGCTGTGGTATCTGGCACCAAGCAGCAGATCCTTTAAGTCCTGTAAGTTGTGAGGTGAGGCCTCCATGGATCGGACTTGTTTGTTTAGCACATCCCACAGATGCTCGATGGGATTGAGATCTGGGGAATTTGGAGGCCAAGTCAACACCTCAAACTCAAGTTTTGTGCTCCTCAAACCATTCCTGAACCGTTTTTGCTTTGTGCCAGGGTGCATTATCCTGCTGAAAGAGGCCACAGCCACCAGGGAATACCATATGAAAGGGTGTACATGGTCTCCAACAATGCTTAGGTAGGTGGTACATGTCAAAGTAACATCCACATGGACAGCAGGACCCAAGGTTTCCCAGCAGAACATTGCCCAAAGCATCACTCTGCCTCCGCCGGCCTTCCTTCTTTCCATAGTGCATCCTGGTGCCATGTGTTCCCCAGGTAAGTGGCACACGCACTAGGCCATCCACGTGATATGAAAGAAAACATGATTCATCAGACCAGGCCACCTTCTTCCAGTGCTCCGTGGTCCAGTTCTGATGCTCACGTGCCCACTGCTGGTGCTTTCGGCAGTGGACAGGGGTCAGCATGGGGACCCTGACTGGTCTGTGGCTGTGCACCCCCATACGCAACAAACTGTGATGCGCTGTGTATTTTGACACCTTTCTATCAGAACCAGCATTAACTTTTTGAGCAATGTGAGCTACAGTAGCTTGTCCGTTGGATCGGACCACATAGGCCAGCTTTCGCTCCCAACGTGCATCAGTGAGCCTGGGCCACCAATGACCCTGTCGCCGGTTCACCACTGTTCCTTCCTTGGACCACTTTTGATAGATACTGACCACTGCAGACTGGGAACACCCCACAAGAGCTGCAGTTTTGGAGATGCTCTGATCCAGTTGTCTAGCCATCACAATTTGGCCCTTGTCAAACTCGCTCAAATCCTTATGCTTGCCCATTTTCCTACTTCTAACAGATCAACTTTGAGGACAAAATGTTCACTTGCTGCCTAATATATCCCACCCACTAACAGGTGCTGTGATGAAGAGATAATCAGTGTTATTCCCTTCACCTGTCAGTGGTCATATCAGGCGTAACATCATGACCACATCATTATTCCGCCTGTCCATCACAGGCTCCGGTGTGGTGAAATCCATTGAAATCCTTGCGGCTGAGAAGCCAAGGATGGGGTGCAATGTGTCTTTATTTTGGGCTGTGACATTTTGGCTAAAACATGGCATGATAAGTCATGCCAACATGGCTGAAAAATAATAAATACAGTAAATTATAATGATTTAATGGTTAAACGCTTTCGATTAATAGGTGGCGCTGTGACCACATACTGAGTTTCATAATGCATTCGTAAAATAAAGCATTTTATACCTATTTTTTATGTGTCCTTAGAGTGTACCCATACATATCTGTATGAAATTTGGTAAAAATATCTCATTCTGTTTTGGAGTTATATACATTTATATGTATGAACACATAAAAATGACCCATGGACGACATTGATTGGATTTTTTTGCCACTTACTATCAAAATTTTTACATTTGGGCCTTAGTATATAACCAGCAAAGTTTCTGAATTTGCTATTGTGGTTTTGAAGAACGGTTTCGAAGATCTTGACGAAGGTTGGTTTAACCCTTTCAAGCGTGAGTTTAAAATATTTTAACTGACCCCCTAGAGTGAGTTTTTTTTAAGGCGACTTATTTTAGAACGTTTGCCCTTATTGTTTCCATGGTGACGCATCATGCGTGTCATCAGAATCAGAATGAGCTTTATTCACCAGGTGTGAACAAACACACAAGGAATTTGTTGTGGTTTTCTACAGGAGCTCTTGGTACACACATACATATGACATGAGAACAGAAAGAACATTTAAATAAGTAAACTAAGAAAATAATAATAAATAAGTAAAATAAAATAAATAATAATACTAATGTGGTATACATCTGGAACAGAAGACATACAGATTTGTATTGTATATACAGTAGGATGAATAGAATATATACATATACACAACTAATTTTTACTCTCTCTCAAGTACTAAAAGTGAATACTAAAACAGGGGTAATTGCTATGTTAGCTGTTTAAGCTGGAGATAGCATTGGGGAAAAAACTGTTCTTATGCCTAGATGTTCTACTGCACAGAGATCTGTAACGTCTGCCTAAGGGCAGAAGTGCAAACAGGTTGTGTCCAGGGTGAGAGGGGTCTGTGATGATGTTACCTGCCTGTTTCTTCACTCTGGCGTTGTACAAGTCCTGAAGGTTGGGCAGGTGCATACCAGTTATCCTTTCAGCTGTCCTAACAATCCATTGCAGTCTTCTTGCAAACAGTTATAGAAGTGCACAGAACTGACTCAATAACAGCTGTCATGTAACACACTGCAGCCACAATAACACTGTATGACAGGTGGATCGCTATTATTTTGTTTTTCCTTTTTTATTTAAAATATTGTAATGAATTAGCTCAAATTATGGGTAAAATATATATAATCAAATCATAATGCGTTATGATCAATTATAATACAAATCGACAAAAAAAAGGGAATTATGTATATGGATAATTAATTACAACGAATAATAATTAATTAATAATGCATATATATCTGGTCTAGCACTAGTTCTAGTTTTTGAATTAACTTCAAAAGGAAACTGCAGGTTTAGTCTGCCAAAACTTCAGTCCACTGATCTTTTATCAACTCTAAAAAGGAAACTATTCTTCAATAGTCCAGCATGGATTTTGAGGCAGGAAAAGTTTTCTTTGTCTTTGGAGGATCATGGTGTGCTGTCTTGCATCGCCAAAGCAACATAGCTTGACATCGGGGTAGTTTAGCGCAGACAAAGCCATTATGTGATTTGCATGACGAGTTCAGGAGGCTAAAAGCATTATCAAAATTTAAAAGTTGGTTGGTTATCTGATCCTGTCCAGACACTACAATATTCACAAACTTGCTTACCATGTCATCATCTATCTGATATTCAGATTCTAAAATATGTGTAATTGTGTGTGTTTTGTTGTTTAAAAACCTTTATAAATGATGTTTATCTTGATCTGTAACATGAGATGGGCGCCACCATCTTAGTTTGCCCGCAGTTCACAGAGTCCTGTCAGTCGGATTTACAGCATGTGAATTCATCAGTTTCTCCCGAAATATATGCAAGCAAGTGGCTGCTGAACTGGAAGAATAATAGAGTAAACTTTATAGTTACTTAGGCCCATTATGTGTCTGATATGAATAAATGTCGGCAAATTATATTTGAATGGATTGTTATTGCTGCTTCCACTGATGTCTGACATCAGTGTGTATTTTATAAACTCTAAATGTACTGTTTTACTGTTGCTTATGCGTATAAATGTATGAAACCTTTAAAAAAATTATGTGGCTGAAAACTGCATAGTTGTGATATATGACAAGCGATGAGCGCGTCTGTCTCACAGCCAAAGCGCGAAAGCACAGTTTGAATCTGGCAGTTATGTGACGTCGCTGAATGTTCTAAATCTCATATATGGGACCGTACTCTCAGGGGCACAGAAATAAAAATCCCATATGTGGGACCGCTCTAAAGGTTAACACTAAATCACGTTGCACAAACCATATGGCGAAACCTAGTGTGTTTGATATCGTTGGACTCGGCAAGGATTCTGAAAATATGTCAAGGATAGCAAGGATCTGCACAGCGGCCTGAATCAAACAAGACCACTTTTATGATTTTTGGACAAACCATTCAGGAGTTATAAGCAAAAAGAGTCTGCATGATCTGAAGTTGATCTGGTTAAATTTTCGTGAACGACCTAGGAGGAGTTAAAAAAAGTAGGTTTTTCATAAAGTTGAAAACGACAATCGAAATGTCTTGAGCCAGGAAATCAGAGGAAAGGGGAATTTTGTTTCTAACCCTTATGGTTCAAAAGTTATTAGAATAAATGTAAGTGAAACTTTGGACACTTGGTGGCTCTAGAGGGATTGAGTTAGAGACTCCAAAATAAGTGTGGTTAATATTGGGACTGACCTATATCTGTGTGCCAAAAAGAAGAACGGACACAGTATGTGTCTACGCACCTTCGGTGCTTGGCCCCTAAATATGAAATATGCTGGCAGGAAATCTTTCAATGCTAAATGATTAAATAAATATAAATGTTGTACGACACAAGGTTGTTTTTATGCTCTATAGTATAAAACATAGTATTATATTAAAGTAATATGAGTGTTTACACTGAAACATGATTAATATTAGAATGTTTAGACCAGTGTTTGCTGTGAAATACAGTGTTCTTGGATATCTGCTCCAACGTAGACATTTATAATGTGCTAAACAATAATGTTTCATAGTTTGATCATAGCAGCCCTTTCGAAAGGGAACTCAACACTGTGTTTGAACACGCTATGGGGAACGTCACCACGTGAACCGGTGTCTGAAAACAATTATCAAATCTCACCGATCCTATTCGCTGGCGACAGCCTATTACGTCATAACAGATGCGACCCGGAAGTATAAAAGGAGCACCTTTAGAAGCAGTCAGTATCTATTTCGTCTTCAGGGACTGCTTTGTTTGATCATGATTCTTCAAATCCTTTCTTTGGAAGGAAGTTTGGTCCCAGAAGCCTTTGAGCGGCCTTGGTAGGCCTTCTGTGGAAGGCCTCTTTGAGACTTATAGCTTGGGCTGTTGGCTATAGGGAATGCTGTCACTGACAGCCTATGTATGACCCGTAGGGGGAGTGGTTCTGGCATTTCAGTTGAAACGTTTGTCTAGCCATTTGTTGGCATGCACTCCCCTGGTGGTGTGGGTATTTCGTTCCCCATAGCGTGTTCAAACGCAGTGTTGAGTTCCCTTTCAAAAGGGAACGTCTCATGTTACGTATGTAACCATGGTTCCCTGAGAACAGGGAACGAGACACTGCGTTACCTGCCATACATCGGGGTGCCTGCAGTTCCTTCAGACGAATTAGATACTGACTGTTTCTCTAGGCACTCCTTTTATACTTCCGGGTCACGTCTATTATGACGTCATAGGCTGTCGCCGGCCAATAGGATTGGTGAGATTTGATAATTGTTTTCACACACCGGTTCACGTGGTGACGTTCCCCATAGCGTGTTCAAACACAGTGTCTCATTCCCTGTTCTCAGGGAACCATGGTTATATATGTAACCTGAGACAATTCCTTTGTCTGTGAGGCATATTTGGACTTTCTGCACGAGGGTGCCCTCCAGCTTCCAGTATGAATGAAACAGACATATTATTGTTATAGTAATAATAATAATTCTTATTTTTTTAAAATATTTTATTTAGTACTAATAATTTAGTGGTCTTTATTTATTATTCTTATTACTTTATTACTTATTTATTAAGTGCATGTGGCATATCTCAGACAGTGTTAAGAAGATGGCAGAGGTGGCAATGTAATCACTTGCAGTTTTTCCTGATAACAGCAGAAAGAACTTTAAAAATACTAAGACAATGTCTACATTAATCTGGGTTTTTGTTTGAAAATGCTTTCTGTCCACTTTAGCATTTTAAAGTGTTTTACAAAAGTTCCCTTTTGAATGGGAACTCGCACTATGTCCGAAGACACTTTGGGGAATGCCTCGGCATGACAGTGTCTGAAATGACATTGGCCTGCGACAGCCCATGACGTCACTCTCGCTGACGTCACTCGTTGTTCTTCACGCCAGTTTTTTTACCTGAGGGAGGGGTTGTAGCAGACTAATAACAACGCTTGTGGTATGCATAGAAATGTCACATCGTTATTTTTGAAGAGGTGCACGTCAGGCTACATGTGTAACACAGCCTATGCTGTAGCTACGGCGTACACTCGACGCAGAAGTATAAGTCTGCCTTTAGGACATGTGTCTGTGCCCGGTGGTTCAGGACCTGCTGCAGCTGAGGCACAGTGGAGACTGAGATCTTGGGGTTCACAGGTCGAGCTGGCGGAGGACTTCGAGCGAGGTATGTCTCTTTCTCAGTCCTCTGCCGCCAGCACGAGCACTGTGCTCTTTTGGCTGTTGAGAGTGAAGACATTTTAACGGAGCCCTCTTAGCCTGCCTGCTCCACGTACAATAAACTATTGGAGGTTATGGCCGACGCCAAGCAGAGATCAGATGCAGATGAAATCAACACTGCAAAAAATGCTGTTCTTAGAGTTTTTGTTTTGTTTCTAGTCAAAATATCTTAAAGTTCTTAAATCAAGAAGCATTTTCTTGACAAGTAAAAATTATTTTCTTGTTTTCAGAAAAAATAAGTCAAAATTAAGTGAGTTTTTCTCTGCCAGTGGAGTAAGCAAAATAATCTTATATAAAAAAACAAAAATAAGATATATAATCTTGTTTTCAGTTTGGATTAAGATTAGTTTGCTTACCCCACTGGCAGATTATTTTGTTTGTTTTAGGAAAAACTCACTTAATTTTGACTTATTTTTCCTAATAACAAGAAAATAATTTTTACTTGTCAAGAAAATGCTTCTTGATCTAAGAATTTTTTTGATATTTGGACTGGAAACAAGACAAAAATTCTAAGTAAGAACAGCATTTTTTGCAGTGTACAACTTTGCCCCATGATGTTGTTCCCTCTGACATAATTAAAGGTTCTTTTGATATATATTGGTTCAAGCATTCAAATGATAATTAATTCCTGCTTAATCTCTGGTACTGTCCCTGCGTTTTTAAAGCATGCAGTTGTCCAGTCATTGCTTAAAAAGCCCAATGCTGACGTAAAGTATTTGAATAATTATCGTCCTATTTCAAATTAACATTTCTTTCAAAAGTTATGAACAAAGTCGTCCTATCACAGTTCCTTCCTTTTTTAAATTCGACTCAGGTACTCAAACCATTTTAACCCATTTTAAACTCATCATAGTACTGAAACAGCTTTATTAAAAGTGATGAATGATTTGTTACTTGCGGTTGATTCTGATGAAAATGCTGTTTTGATTTCATTAGATCTGAATGCTGCTTTTGACATGGTAGTTCACAATATCCTTCTGTCACGCCTTGAACAGTGGGTAGGCATTAAGGATACAACACTCTTCTGGTTTGAGTCATATCTTAAATCTAGGACTTTCTCAGTGGCTATTGGCCAGATTTTCTCATTATCTGCTTCTCTCTCTTGTGGGGTTCCTCAATGGTCCATTTTGGGACCATTACTCTTTTAATTTGTACATGCTTCCGCTCTGCAACATAATTAGGAAATATGAAATTTAATTTCTATGCAGATGATTCTCAGTTGTACCTTCCATTGAAAACTAGAGATTCCCTGCAGCCTCTCATGGACTGTCTTGAGGATATTAAATACTGGATGGCAAATCATTTCTTCCAGCTTAACAATGATAAAACTGAGGTGATTATTTTTGGACCCTCCATATAGCACTCTCACTCCATATGTTAAGTCAAATATTTAGCTGTTATCTTTGACACTGAGCTTTGTCTTGAAAAACAAATTAGCTCAGTTACTAAAACAGCTACTATCACCTGAGAATCATTACCAGACTTAAATCAACACTTTCAAAACTTGGAGAAAGTTATTCATGCATTTATCACATCACGGCCAGACTAGTATAATTCGTTATACCTTGGCCTTTCTCAATCTTCATTGGCATGTTTGCAGATGGTCCAGAATGCAGCAGCTAGACTGTTAACTAGTGCAAAAAAACGTGATCATTTCACTCAAATTTTAGCTTCTTTTCACTGGCTTCCTGTCTTTTTCAGAATTCAATTCAAAATTGTGCTGATTGTTTTTAGTGGACAAGCACCATCCTGTATCTCTGATCTTATTTATTTGAACTTAGCTCCTAAGTCCCTCAGATCTGCCAATAAAGCTCTCTTACATGTCCCACGGTCACGTCTTGAATCTAAAGGTGACAGAGCTTTGGCAGTTGCTGCTCCACAGTTATGGAATCAGCTGCCACCTGACAATAAGAGTGCTCCCTCTATTTCTGTTTTTAAATCTAGACTCAAGACATAAAAAAAAAAATAAAGACACACAAAAAAAAGAATAATAATAAATCTGGATTTGAATGTTTAATATTATTATAACCTAAAGATGCTATGTGAAAGTTTGAAACAGAAAATAGTGGTTTTCATCTTGCCACTTTCTTAGTAAAGAACACACATTTTTACTCAAATTAATCAAAATGGATTTATAGCATTTTGGAACCAAACTCTTCAAATGTAGTCAAGCGAGCATACTGTACACGTCTGTGGCACAATACGGTCCGACAAAGTTTTGTTCTGTCATCAGTGCTGATCATTGCTGTTCAGGGCGGGTTTTTTTGTTCTCATCTCCATAAATATATATAGCAGTAGAGGTAATACAGTGGCTGGAAATCGGTTTATCCTTTGCTAAACTTTCTCGTCTTCATAGAGAACACGGTTCACGTTTGCTTAGCAACAGTAGACACCACGGGAGCGCAAGCTCCCAAGCACTTTGGAAAGGAGGTGAAAATATATCGACAATTACGATTCATCAATTCATCGATTATGACTTCTACCAACAAATTGCAAGGCTTCAGGTACAAGCTTGTCCTCTGCCATTCTTTTGTTTAACAGGGCCAACTTGATATGTTTCCCTTGTGCAATGCACACTCAAACTGCAAACTCCCTGGGCTTATTGGCCCGCATCTGAAAGCCCTAGAGGAGAGGTTCAACTTTTATTTTCCATCTGATTCTTATGCTTTGTGAGCATCTGAGAACGGTAGATCAGGTAGAGCTTTGTGTCTGTCTCTCATGCAGTCCAGCCAGAATTGTTAGGCTGTGTGCATCATCTCAGGCTCAGGTTTCCCACTGAAAGTTAAGTCCTTTTGATTTGTGTGTGGGAGGGGACTGCCTAGCATTAGTGTTTGTGTAAGGGGGCCACACATTTTTGAAAAATTTGTAAAGGGTGCTGTGACTGAAAAAAATGTTTTGAAACGCTGGCCTAGCTAGTGTTCCTGAGTTGTTCATTGACAAATCAGCCGTCACATTCCCCTCAACTGTCTTTAGATGCTCCAAATACAGTACTTGAAAGAGCTGCAGCTGACTTTTGATTAATGTGAGGTAGACAACATTTACATTTAGTCATTTAGCAGACGCTTTTCTCCAAAGCGACTTACAAATGAGAATAGTATAAGCAATCAAATCAACATGAGTACAACAGTATGTAAGTGCTGTGTCAAGTCACAGTTTCATCAGTAAAGTGCTCGTAGCAAGGTTGTTGTTTTTTTTGTTGTTTTTTTTAAATATATGCGTAAATAGATGGAGAAAGAATAGAAAATCAAAGAAAGGTAAAATATAAATACAAAAAAGTGCTATATTACTGGGTCAAGTGTTGACGAAAAAGATATGTCTTTAGCAGTTTTTTGAAAATGGCTAAAGACTCAGCTGCTTGGATAGAGCGTGGTAGGTCATTCCACCAACCAGGAACAGACCAGGATAAGATCTGTGAGAGTGATTTTGTGCCCCTTTGGGATGGCACCACAAGACGCCGTTGCAAGCTTCTGGAGGGCGCATAAGTCTGAAGTAGTGAGTTTAGGTATAGTGGTGCAGAGCCAGTGGATGTTCTGTAGGCAAACATTAGAGCCTTGAATTGGATGTGAGCAGCTATTGGCAGCCAATGCAATCTGATGAAGAGAGGTGTGACATGCGCTCTCTTCGGTTCGTTAAAGACCAGTCTTGCTGCAGCATTCTGGATCAGTTGTAGAGGCTTGACAGTGCATGCTGGAAGGCCTGCCAAGGGAGCATTACAATAGTCAAGTCTGGATAGAACAAGAGCTTGGACAAGAATCTGTGTGGAAAGCTCCGATAGGAAGGGTCTAATCTTCCTAATGTTGTACAGAGCAAATCTGCAGGACCGGGCCGTTGTAGCGATGTGATCTGTGAAGCTTAAACAATCATCCATCACCACTCCGAGGTTCCTGGCCGTCCTGGGAGGGAGTTATGGTTGACGACCCAAGTGGAATGGAAAGGTTATGATGAAGTGTTGGGTTGGCACTGACCACAAGCAGTTCCATTTTAGCAAGGTTGAGTTGAAGGTGGTGGTCCTTCATCCAGGCAGAAATGGCTGTCAGGCAGGCTGCGATGCAACCAGCAACCGTCGGATCATCTGGTTTGAATGAGAGGTAGAGTTGTGTGTCATCAGCATAACAGTGATAGGAAAAACCATGTTCCTGAATGACAGATCCTAGTGATGACACGTAGATGGAGAAGAGAAGTGGTCCAAGCACAGAGCCCTGAGGTACCCCAGTAGCAAGATGATTCGACTTGGACACCTCACCTCTCCAAGGACCTACCTGAAAGGTCAGACTCGAACCACTGGAGTGCGGTTCCTGAGATGCCCTTTGACCTGAGGGTTGACAGGAGGATCTGGTGGTTAACTGTGTCAAAAGCAGCGCAGACAGATCCAGCAAGATGAGTACTGATGATTCTGAAGTTGCTCGTGCCAGTCTCAGGGCTTCAGTAACTGAGAGCAGGGCAGTCTCAGTTGAGTGGCCACTCTTGAAGCCAGACTGGTTGTTGTCAAGGAGGTTGTTCTGTGTGAGATAAGTAGACAGTTGGTTGAACACAACTCTCTCACACTTTAAGGAGAGACAACTCACAGGTATTGCACAGAAGACGTGTTGCATTCAGTTTAAGAACATTTCATTTCTGAATCCGTGTTTTGAACGAATCAGGTGAACCGGCTTGTTGGACTTGAAGCAGCACTGCACAGACCGATCGGTGTATAACATCAAAGTACCGCAAGAGCGATACTTTTGAATCGCTCTCGTGGTGTTTCAGTGTGGATGAGCAACTTTTGGAAAACATTCGAAAGTGTGAATTAGTTTTCAAATGTTTCCGGATTAATGTAGATGTAGTTGGATTATTTATGTCAAAATAAAGTGAACCTGCAGAGTTTTGCATGCAAGAGAACCACTAACATGGAGAAGAAAGAGTAAAAACTTCACATGTGCTCACGCTAATGATCGCTACCATCTGAACACAAACAACCCTCAAATGCACATATTTCAGGCACTCATGCTACTTCAGACATGAAAAAGAAAACAGTTCGTCACCATCAACTGTATGAAATGTAAGATGATGTCCCATTATGTCTAGGGAGGAATGCGTTTAATTGACAGCCCTAATGCTGCTCTTGGAGGGCTGCCATTCTGCTGAGTGTTCCATGTATTATTGATACAGATGCACTCTTTGGTCTTCCATATGTGCTACTATGAACTTTATTGTTCAAGGATGTATTCATTATCTGGCAAATTATATTGTGAGGAAATGCACCAGACTACATGCATAAAACAAGGCTTTAATCAGTGCATCATAATCATAATTACACTAAATATTTCCCACAACTTTATTATACATTTATTTATGATTACCATAATTCAGGAAACGTAGCTTCTTCCTCATTTTTCTATGCTGATTTTTTTCTGAGGTAAAAGTCAATGAGCATGTAGTCTCAGCCTCAGATGTCACGCCCACGGACCGTTGGCTGAACATCTGATGTATATGGCACACTTAACTGGAAACACTTGGAAGCAAATATTAATAAGTCTATCAGATTCTTTATACTGATAGTTAAATGAGAAGTTACTGGTGAAAATGGTTATTCATTAAGTTTTTTTTAATTTACTTAGCAATAAGTCGAATATGACAAGAAAAAATAACAGCAAAATATTAACAATACACTAACATTTTTAGAAGTTTTGAAATCGAGTGTATCTATTTATGTGTACTTTAACACTTTACTTCAATCTATCTTTTAAGGTTATCTGGTTGCATGGTAACAGAGGAAGGCTGTTCATATCTGGTTGCAGCTTTGAGATTAAATCCCTCACACCTGAAAGAGCTGGATCTAAGCTACAACCACCCAGGAAATTCAGGGGTCAAGCTGCTCTCGGAACTGCTGCAAGATCCACACTGCACATTGGAGAAACTCAAGTATGTTGAGCCTAACATAAGTCAACTCATTGTGCTTCAGCTGTTGTCATGGTGGTACAGACCAGGGTAGTATTTCCCAAAAGCATCGTAAGCCTAAATTGATCGTAGCGCCATTGGTGGCAATGGAGCTACAGTCAACTTAGGCTTACAATGCTTTTGGGAAACGCTACCCAGGGATGGACTTAGGCAAAAAATATACCAGCACAACCAGATAATTTGCCTACCACTATCTGACTGAAGATAGAGTGGGTGGGTCTCCTTTGAAGTTTAGTTTAGAAGCCATTGGGTGTCAGATTCATGTGTGTAAAGTTTTTTTTTATAATTTACATCTTTTTCAATTTGACAGAATTTGCACTTGATGTCAAACTAACTTAAAGCTATTTATATTGGACTAGTTACAATTCATTTTCTTTTTCTTTTTTTAAATTTAGAGCTTTATTTATCTTCTTGAGGTAGTTAATAACCTCACTATTAATAGTGTGTTGAATCACGTTTCAGTATTTTCAGTGAAAGAGCTATGCCATTTTCTGATTTTAAATTGTAATTTTGGTCGCACCTGAAATGGGTCATACCATTGATATTACCAAAGCCCTGAGCAGTTGAAGTAAATAGAAATTTTAAGTAAATCGGCTCATTCAAGGACTTGAATTAATTGCATTGTAGGACCAAGAACATAACATAATTGCCTATGTCTATTGTCTTTTTTTGTCAGAATTAGGTGTTTAGAATTAGGTCTTTGTATCTTTGCCACTGCCCTTCTTTAGAAAAGAAACATTCCAATTATCGTATGTGGATTTACTTGGAATTGAGTGGAATGATGGTTCCCGTGGCATTGAAATGACTTTGATCTCCGATGTTGAGCCAACATCTTTTTACTCATCAAAGTCATGTTGAGCCAATGTCAGACACGGCATTCTAAACTAACGGAAAATCAACCCATTTGGTTTGCCTGCCTTAGCTTGAAACAATGTTGATTTCAGTTGAATAAAGCAATGCAGTAGAATCAACAAGTTTTCAATAAAAAAATAAATCTAATTCGTTTTCTTACCTTGCGTTGAAATTATGCTGATTTTTGTCTGGTAAACAATGTCTTAAATTCAACATAAATTTAAAGAAGAATACATCTAAGGCTATAGTCAGACTAAAGGAAAATAAGATTTTTCTCAAATCAGATCTTTTTAGGCAGACTGTCCACACTATTAATTGCAAGTGATTAAATAAAATTTGTGTGTCCAGACATATCTAACCTATCTGCATTGGTTGCTTTGTTAACGCCATAGGCTTACCTGCGTATGTGACAAGGCTTTCAAAACAGATGCAGGAAAAAACTGAGGTGCATAATCCCGCACTCCAAATAAGCAGAATATATACAGTTGCATGAAAAAGTATGGGAACCACTTGCAGAATCTGTGAAAATGTGAATAATTTTAACAAAATAACAGAGATCATACAAAATGCATGTTATTATTTATTTAGTATTGTCCTGAGTAAGATATTTTACATAAAAGATGTTTACATATTTACACAAGACAAAAAAATAAAATTTATTAAAATGACCCTGTTCAAAAGTTTGGGAACCATTGGTTCTTAAAACTGTGTGTTGTTACCTGGATGATCTACGACTGTTTATTTATTTATTTATTTATTTTTTTTGTGATGGTTGTTCATGAGTCCCTTGTTTGTTCTGAGAAGTTAAACTGCCCAATGTTCTTCAGAAAAATCCTCCAGGTCCTGCAGATTCTTCAGTTTCACTGATTTTTTTTTTTTATTTTACTATGATTTTGAGATCCATATTTTCACACTGAGGACAATTTAGGGACTCAAACACAACTATTAAAAAAAGGTTCAAACATTCACTGATGCTCCAGAAGGAAACACAATGCATTAAGAGCCGGGGGATGAAAACTTTTGATGTCCAAATTTTTCTTATTTTGTTGAAATATCTTTTTTTTAATATCATTTAGTACTGTCCTTCGGAAGCAACAGAAGATACTTGCATGTTTCTCGGAAGACAAATTAAGTACAATTTACTATGTTCTTCAAATTCAAAAAGTTTTAACCCCCCGGGTCTTAACGCATCGTGTTTCCTTCTGGAGTATAAGTGAATGTTTGAACCTTTTTTAATAGGTTGACACTTGTGCTGTGGTGAAATTTTATATCGATTGACTGGCTGAGAGATGGGAAGCACACAAGAAAAGCAAGTTAGATGAGCACTTCCTTCAATCAACACCACAACCCCCACATCAGGGCTTACCATTCTTTCAGGATCCTGGTAAAAGCCATATTCTTCCAGGCTTTCAAGTCCCACCGTTTAAAAGTAATTTATAGATCATGGGACTCAAAGAGAACTCTTATGGGGTGATGCCCAAGGTCAGAAAGACCTTGGCAGCTTATCTTTCACCTGATGCTACGTCATCCCTGAAAGCCCAGACAAGCCGTGCCGTATAACATCTTCATTAGTGGGCAAGCCGCATATGACAGCAGGTCAGGCCTGTGCCTGTCTTCATACTATGGCTATCCTACAGGTATATCAGGCTGACCTGCTGAGGGATTTAGATGATGGTGAAGGTGTGCGGCCTATCGAGCTATGTCAGGCCACTGATCTATCGCTTGGGCATCAAGGAGAAGGACAAAGTCTTCCTTCTTGATGCCTTGCTGTTGCCTCCTGGTCTCTTCGGTGTTGCTGTTGCAACAGTCGTCGAGAGATTCCAGGAGACAAAGAAACAAGCTGCAGCGTTCCAGAGGTTTATCCCTCGTAGTTCTAAATCTCATCCCCATCCATATGTGTCTGTCTCCTCAAAAAGACAGGCACAAAAAGAGTGTTGGCACCAAACTCCTTTCAGGTCTCGTCTACCCAAATTTAACAGAATTCTAAATACAGTGGTGGGCCCCGAGTGGGCGCAGGTTATGGAGCAGGAAGTTCAGTCTCTTCTGGCAAAGGAGGACATAGACAGTATTCCTCCCCCAGAGAGGAACACCAGCTTCTACAGCTGGTATTTTATAGTTCCAAAAAAGGATGAACAGTTATGTCCCACTATAGATCTTCGCCAGTTTAACCATTCTCTAAGGAGATGCTATGTTGACCAGAATCAAGCTAGGCCAGCTCATCACTGTAAAACGTCTCCCTGAGAGGGAACAAGACACTGCGTCAGAAACACTGTGGGAATGCCTCTGCATGATTGCGTCATGAAGCACATGTAAAATCAGTCCATTGGTGTGACGGAACATCATAGGCAGCCTTTCAAGGCCCTTTCATGCCATAGTCTGTCTGTGTGAAATTGTGAGCGCACAATAAGACGAAAGTACCTGTGACCGCGGGGTCAAGGCCAGATCCAGGTTGTAGAACCATACAAACCTGCTGCATCACACACTTGAAGGAAAACTCCTGAAAGCAAAGCTTTAGAAGCAGCCATACCGCGAATTGAGTGGCCCCGGACCATAAGAGGTGAATGCTGGCCGGCGGACTCATAAGCAAGTGATACAGCCTGAACTATCCATTTGCTCATAGTCTGCTTAGATGCAGAGTACCCTTTCTTTGGGTACCTGAAACACACAAATAATTGATCAGATTTATGCCACAGGGCAGCTCTGTGGACGTAAGCATCTAGGGCCCTAACTGGGCAGAGCAGATTTAGTTTCTCCTGGTCTGAGTTTTGAAATGGAGGTGGGTAAAAGCTCGGGAAGTCCAATAATATTTGAATAGTTCCATGTTTGGGGACTGAAAACCCGATAGAAAGTGTTTTTTTTTCCACGATCTCGACACCTCAGTGTGGACGTCGGGAAAAAATGGCAAGCCCCGGTGAGGAGGTTGTGAACGGGATGGCAAGAAGTGTTTGTCTAATGGACTTGTATGACAAACCTCTTGTTTCTCGGCTGGCCAGCTGATGTTCAATCTGGCTACAGCGTGAGTCACAACCTCCAAGAGCTCCTCAAAAGCCTGTGTGTGAGGTGGTGAGACCTCAACATCACCAGCATTGATACTGACAACTTCCAACTCCTCAGAGCTAGATCGTTGCAGTACGGGCACTTTACCATGAGCGGAAGAAACCGTAGAACGTGCTTCCAACTCATGAAATGAAGCACTTGACCCTGCAGGTGAGGGCAGAAAAAGGGTAGCGCCCGTCTCTAACCCCTCTGCAAGGTCCATCTGTAAACCCCATGACATGAGCCTTCGCTGTGCCTCAGCAGCAGCAGGACCCAAGCTGCGGTGAACATGAGCAGAAGCGCCCTCCTTGAAGAGCGCCCAGTGGGAGTGGAGCGTCTTGAGAGACAGCTGATCGCAATGCTCACAACCAGCCTCGAGGGCTGCCTGGGCATGCTCCGCTCCTAAACAAACAACACAAAGCTTGTGTGTATCCCCACCCATGATGAAACGAGGGCAGGGAGGAACACTGCTGTTTGCTCGCCATAGTTGTCTAATATATATATATATATTGAGAGACAGACAACACCAAATAAAATTTCAACAGAGAGTGCTTGCTGAAGACACAGAAGCTAGCGCTGTTTGGTTTGGGTATGCTTTATAGTTTCCTGGTCATGACGTCACCCGCCTATGACGTTCCATCATGCCATTGGACTGATTTCACATGTGCTTCACGACGCAATCACACAGAGCCGTTCCCACAGTTTTAGAGCTCCCTCCACAAGGAAACTTGAAATGGAGAGTATTCACTATATGGTGTAGGAGGCATCTGTTTGACCCAGTCAGCTGCTCTGTGGCTTCAGTGCTAGAGTTCTTCTAAGACCGCTTCTAAGACCCCGAAAGGGAACGTCTCCGGTTACGCATTTAACCATGTTCCCTGAGAAGGGAACAAGACACTGCGTCCCCTTGTCATACTTCCTGCATGCCTGGGAGTGGCTTCAGATCTGAAAAAATCATATTTCGTGCTAAAACAAAATCAGATTTTTGTGCTGACAGTCTGAAAATAGCCTAATAGGTTTGATTGAAATGATGTTGACTTTAGTTGGGTAAAAAAAGTTGGGTTATGCAATCAAAACATTTTCTAATTTTTTGAAATCTTAAATACTTAAAACAGCCTATACATGTAATAATATATATTAATATATTATATATTTATTAAACACATAACATTCAGTTGTCATTATTTAACTTTATTTAACTTTTTGGTATATAAATCTAAAGATGAAACAGCCAATGATAGAACATACAAAAATAAAATAAAGGCTAATATAACTAACCACAAAAAAAATAAATAAACGAATAAATAAATAAATAGTTTACTCAAGAAGTTTACAACTTGTCATAATATACTGTAAGGAAGAGGTAGGCCATGAGGATTCCATTCACGGGTCTTTACTAAAGGATCTGAGCATATAATCTAAAGTATGTTTTGTGAACAAACTTCAGGAGGAGCACGTTGAGATAATATACCCAATCAGCACGAGAGGAGGCATATAGAGCCGAGCTGACTTACCTCTGTTCCACAACCAGATTTATGCACATGCATTCTATGAACATGCCTGCTCTCGTGTCCAGGGGAGAATTTGTATTGAATTAAATACAAATTCAATTCTTGTTTGAAGAAATTAAAGCGGGAAGAAATTATATACCTTTTATATATGTACATTTTTAGAAATAAAACTTTTCAAGTTTTATGCAAAAATGTGCTTTGATAAGATTCATGTCATTAATATAAAAAAATCTGTAAGATGTGGAAAAATCACAAAACACATTGTGGACAATCAAGGCATTAACGTTACTCCAGAAAGACTGAGCAATAGGACACTCCCAAAACAAATGACCTACAGTTTCAGATGAAGCCTCACAAAAAGAGCAAGATGTGTCAATGTGACTTCTGAAAAAAAAAAAAAAAAAAAAACCTTGACATCACTGGTTGCCTAACATCTCTCCATCACTGAACCAGTTTTCAAGAAACAAGGATTTCCTCTTATGTAAAATATTACATTTATTCCAAATAATAATAATAAAAATTGTGACTAGATTGTAAATAAGTTCCCAAGCCAGAAGCATTTGCTGATGATAATTGAAGAGTTTAATAGAAAGTTTACTAAAGAAAAATTGCACGTTTGCTAAAAGAAAAATAGAGGATTGATTGTGGAGGAAGCGTTCAAGCCAATTAATTTTTAGGGTATTATTAGGGAGTAAAAAATCAATAAAATTTAATCCTCCCTTATTATAGGAATTTAATGTAACTGATTTTTTAAAATATAGTATTTTTTCATAGAAATTTAAAGCTGCTGTCCGTAACTTTTTTGGGTTAAAACTTATCCCAAATCAATTATTGAGCAAGTACATAACCAATCATCTCGTTACCTTAGCTTGATTCACAATGGTAAGCTTGATGTTTTATAATCTGACTGGTACTGGTAAGAATTCATGGGTAATCGAGTTTGCTGACGTTTGTCTTTGCGTCATTACGTTACGTCTGTAAACAGAAAGGAGTCGTCCTTGCTGGTAGGCTATATCACGTGTGGCGCATAATTTGTAGCCTCTTCTTACAGCAGCTGAAATGTATTTAAACTTGAGATGGTGGCTTGTAATCCAGAAAGTTCAAAACGACAACCATCATCGACAACTGTGGTAAAAAAGGAAAAGACTACAGACTGCTGAGAGCCTACAGTAAAAAAAAAAAAAAAAAGGGAAAGCGATCAGGCTTGTGCAAAATCAAGAATAAATGTTGGCAGAGCTTTTGAAAGGTGGCGTGACCTAAAAAGGGACGCAGAGATGGCTATTTTTCAATGGTTAATTGGGTAATAAGGTTACAGTAGCACACGTTTTCACTTAATCCAGTTATGGATAACGAAAATACACACTACATTAACATTTAACATTAACAATTCAACAAAAAAGTATAACAATAATAATTTGCACCATTGGTTGTACGATTTATTGTAAAACATTTTTCAGTTAATTGGTCAGAACAAAAGTTTTATACATGTTACTTACTTCGTCAGATGATGTTTTCCAGTGAAACTTCTTAGTTTGAACATATATACAAGATGTAGCATCTGTAATTACGATGTACAGTGAAGATCCACACTGGTGAGTTGACTGACAGCCCCCACACATAGCTGCACCTCAAAACATTAGATTCATCCACGTGCCGAAGCACAACCTACGTAAAGATGATAATTCCGCAAATCGCTGCAATTGCAGGTTTCAAACAAAGATGGCGACAAAGAGGCAAAACTTTAAGACTGCAGCTTTAAGCAACATTACATCAATCAACTTATAAGTAGATTTTTCCACAAATAAGGACTGAGCACCATCTAGAGATAACTTCTGCTTTAGTAGAGTTCTGCCTTTCAGGGATAAATCTCTTAATAACCATATTTTTCTGTGTCTTCTTGACAATTGGGTTAAAATTCACCTGACATCTTAATTTAAGTATCTTTTGTTAGTTTGATTCCTAAATGTGGCACTTTCTTTAATAGGAATATTACAAATAGAGGATATATCATGCATTTTAATGATTGGCCAGTCTTGTCTTACACCACACTTTAAAGAAAATCTCGGATAAGTTTCAGATAGAGCTATTCCCATTACAATTTTAACACATCTGCAAAAAATAAAAAATCAAAATAAATAAATAAATAATAATAATAATAAAATAAAAAACAGATGTTAATGAGGGGGTGTACTCATTTATGCTGAGCACTGTAAGTATTGCATTTAAGAACACTGAAAATGATTAAAAAAAGAATAAAAAGGAGTTGAACAAATAATTATTTAAAATGCTTTTTAAAGAGACCTTGTCCTCTGATGTGACAGTACAGACGTCACACCAAGTGGACATTATCTGTCACTCCATAGGATGTTTCAGCCTTTTGAGTCAATTAATGACCCTGCTATTTGAAGCTAACCTATCATAAGCTTAGTCATAACGCTTTTATGGTGGTTCCAAAAAAGTTAAATATTTGAACAATTCTGAGAAAAAAACTAACCATGTGCACATGTTATGGGCTTCACAAGGGGCTTCAGTAACATGACCTTGAATGTGGTCCTTCAAATAATTAAATTTGTCCGTGGAATTGCCCGATTTAATATCAGGATATGGCGTCACACCAGAGGACATAGTTTTCAGTGACATACATATCATACACTTTTAGAAATATATGGATGAAAAAAAGGATTGCCATTTACTAAAATAGACACTTGTAAAATTATGCCTGAGGTATTTATTAACATTTTTAGGCTTTTCTTTTTAATTTATAAAAGTTATAATTTATTGAACCATGCTTGAGACAGTCACACTATAGGACAATTTTGAGATTTGGCCTTAAAAATTTAAAAAATCTAATAACAAAGCAGTTTTTAAACAACAGGTCCATGTAAAACAAAGAAATGTTTAACCATTTACTGCATTTTAAATGATGACAATACGAATTATATTCATTTTTGTCATGTGTGACAGTGAAAATGCCATGTCACGTCAACAACCCATTTGTTCATGGAAGGTACATTTATTGTTGTTGGTTAAGACTCCCCTAAGACTCTTATTTTGATGTTCATATAATTCTATTGTATCTGGTTTCTCATTTCATGAGTTTAGTGTTTTCCCTAGGGTGCTTTCCTTGCTTCCTTTCCTTGCTTCTCAGCTCCACCCCCCATAGGATGTGAGGGGAGGATGCAAGGAAAGAAAACGAGGACGGAGGAATTGAAGGAAATGTTATTTGTATATTGGAATGTTCTTGATCCCTTGAGCGTCACTACAAAGCATCATCAGCTGCGCTCGAGGGAGTTGCCCTCATGTTGGTAAAGTTTGGTTATTAAAAAACATTCATAATAAATATTAATAACACAAGATGCCCCTTGAAATATGTGAAATGTAAAGTTTATTTAAACTGCAAAAGTAAAGCATACATTTAAATTATTGTGATAGATGAGGGGGAGGAGTATATATACGTGCATCAGGTTTCTCAACGAGAAACACTTCCGTAAAGGATACACCTGTGTATTCTTGCTCATTGCTCCTCAGGAAGCTTCCTCACTCCTCGTTCCTCACCTCCTCGCAGTGCAATTAGAGAATTGAGATGTCCTTCAAGATGGATGAGTTCGATCGGTTTCCGGGTCACAGGCTGGAGGATGTAGGAGCGAGGAAACGAGAAAGCTTGAGAAGCACCCTTAGTTTCCCATAGTAATAAATTAAGTTTTCCATGGTTTTTGATTTCCCCTTCACCTGTGTCTTGTTTAATTCCTTGTTTTCTCCTGTATTTATCACCCTGTGTTTGAGTCCTTTATTTGTTGGTTATTGATTATACAAGTATACTTAAGTGTTTTTTCCCCCTTTGTTTCTTTACCTCAAATTAACCTTGCTTGTTTATCATTTTAGTGTGAAGCATGGTGGACAGAGCAGAATAACACCAGGACTACAAAAATGTATGTTTACTTCCATACACGGAGACACACACACACACATTCATACAAATTTTCTTTCATTGAATTCTCTCTCTTCTTGTGTGCAGATGTTTGTGAGCTTACATTGGATCCAAACACAGTACACGCTCATCTCTGTCTGTCTGAGGGGAACAGAAAGGTGACATATGTGAAGGTGAAACAGCCATATCCTGATCATCTAGAGAGATTTAAGAACTATGAACAAGTTCTGTGTAGAGAGAGTCTGACTGGACGCTGTTACTGGGAAGCTGAATGGAGTGGGTTCAGGAGTGATGTAGCAGTGACATATAAAAGAAACTGCTTGGAAGGAGAGGGTCATGATGACAGGTTTGGACTCAATAAAAACTCCTGGGGGCTTATTTTCTATAATAATAACTACTATGTCAGACATAATAACAAGCGGACTGATATACCCATTCCTTCACCTCCCTCGAACAGAGTAGGAGTGTATCTGGATTGGTCCGCCGGCACTCTGTCCTTCTACAGTGTTTCTAACACACACAAACTTACACACTTGCACACATTCTTCTCCTCATTCACTGAACCTCTCTATGCTGGGTTTAGAGTTGGGGTTGATGTTGGCTCCTCTGTGTCTCTGTGTCTAGGTGAACCACACTTTTAAAGATGTGTTGTTCGTACTGTAGGACCTTAGAGCAAAACAGGCAGTGAGGATTTGATCATAACTGAGTCTGAAACAGACTCCCTTTTGAGACCTTCTTTTGACCTTAAGATGAGACACAAGACCACAACCTTTGAATGGCACAGAGACTACCTTTGCATATCAAAATGCATCATATCAATCCAAAATAATGCTAGAATCATGGCTTATGGGCTTATAATCAAATATTATGTCACTGCAAAATTCTATATCATGTTTGTAACCCATTTGACTATCATCTTTTAATCACTCCATTTGATTAACTATGGAATAGTTCATAAGTATGTGATGTTTGGTATGTGTGTGAATAATTCATTTTCAAAATATTAATATTAACCAAGTCTGTGTAAAGCATATGATGTACTATTATAGAAATCATGTATAAATTATACTCTGCAAGAACGGGAAAATTAGGAAGAATGTGACAGAGTCTAAGTGATAGTCTGTGTTTCTGTGTTTTTTGTATACGTATGGGTGGGTTTTGCACATTTAATTCAGTTTTCTGTGTTTTTAGATGTCCATTTGGTTTATTAGTTTGTTTCTTTCATTTCATGGTCAGTTCTTGTCTTGTCTTGAGACAGAGCAGTTTGGCGACACCAATGGTGAGCTGAGGGACTGACGGCAAACGAAGGAAAACCACTTTAAATCCTCATTATGAGTCATAATCATAAATACAGTGCATGTTCACAATAACAGTTTAAATAAATAAAAGAATGATTTAAACTCACGTGGAAACTCACATTTTCATTTGATATACACATTTACATTAATATTACACTTTTACTATTGGAGATAAGCACTGAAATTACATTATGCAGTCATTACGGAGAAGTTAAACAAAAATTATATGAATTTAGATAATAGGCTATATGTGCTAGGCCTACTTTCGATCACTTTTCCTGTGACACACTGTTTTAATGACAGTGAGGAGTGATAGGCGCACAATAATTCCTCTTTAAACAAACTGCAGATGTTATGACAAAATATTTGAGTGAGAACGATGATCAGTGATGCACACTTAACTTCGATATTATGGAAGGCACTGCTAGATTTGGTGGTCGAACGGTCCGTTGTCCAGTTTGAATAGGTCCAGTGATAATAGCTTACTGTACAACCGCAGCTGCACGGAGGTGTTGATGTCGTGTGAAGGATCTTCAAACAATTACCACTGTATTTGAAGGATATAATTTGAGGAAAACGCTAAGATTTGCATGTTTCCTTTTTAAAATACTTTGTCAGTGACGTGCCAAGTCAGACAATTGTATTTACACTGCAATAAATAAGTAGGCCTATCTGTTTCCACTAAAAATAGCCTATAAACATCCTAAATTATATGTTCACCTTATCAGTAAAACTGCATAAATTTGATTTAAAATTTGAAGCATTTAAACCAATTAAAATACTATTTGGCCAGTGAAAATGAATAAATCAACTCTATTCTAAAACCTTTATCTGAAAAATTTTATAAAATTGTATGGATATTTTGATATATTTATTCTAAAACAAAGAGGATATTGGATGTTTTTTATAAGTGTAGTGTATTGCACAAATGGCATTTATAGTCCATATCTAATATTTTCCAATGTCTTGTACCTTTGACAGTGTTAACCATGGTGTCACGTGGATGGGAACATGCATGGAAATGATATGCAGATAAGGTTATGCATAGTAAAACTAGGCGTTGTAAGCTCCAGATATGGTGATTTCTGGGGAGGAGACAGGGTGGAGATGCACGTACGCACAATCTTCCGTTGACTGGGATTTATAAAGGGATTTGTGCGCAGGTTTTGGCATACGCATGGATTTATAAATCTGATTTTTTTTTGGTGCGTACGCAGAATCTAGCTTTTGCGTGTACGTACACTTTTCGGATGAAATCTATGCAAAGTTTTTTAAATGAGGCCCCTGATTTCTTTGTTTAACCCTTTCACACATAAGTTTAGAACATTATGGCTGCAGTGGCGGGGGGGGTACCTTTTACCTTTTGATCGCAAAAGTAAAAGTGCCCTTTGCGGTCACATCGCGGTAAAAGTTACTTACACAATGTGTATCTGATATAAATAAGACGTGTCATCTAATTATAATGGAAAGGACTGATATTGCCGCTTCCATAGGCATCATTGTGTATTCTACAAACTCTAAATGTATCGTTTTGTCACTACTCATGTGTATTTAAATGTCTGAAACCTAAAATAAACATTATGTGGTTAAAAAAACACTGCATATTTGTGATATTATGAAAAGCGCAGAGCGCGTCCATCTCTGACTCGCGTGAAAGAACATTTGAATTTGGCAGTTGATCACGTGATGCACTGAACGTTCTAATCACACCGTGTGATCGTACGCTCCAGGGACCAGCCAAGACTGATCACACTGGTGTGATCGTACACGTCAAAGGGTTAATAAAACTTAAAATGCACTTAGATCCTTTTTTCCTCATTTACTGGCAACCAACGGTGACAGAAGAACTGACCTCTATGGATCTAGCAGCAGATTGTATCCTCCTCCTCTCGCAGGGGAACCAGTCCCTAGAGAGGCACACATAGGCATTTTTGGACCTTTACCACCTCGTCCACTACAATGATGGCTGACTGTGTGTGCTTTTCTGAGCCAGCTGGAACGCTGAGATGTAAGCACACTTGCCTGGAGACGATCCTCTAGGGACCTTAATGGAGTGAGTACTCTACCACAACACTTCCCCCTCCACCATCTGCGAGATAAGGAGGAAAACAGTGTGCCTGCCACTGCCACCAGCCCAGAGACAGCAACGCCTGAGCCTACCGCAGACCATGACCCCAAGCCTGCCACAATAGAAGAGCCTAAGCTGAAGCCAGAGCCACAGATCTCCCCAGAGCTTGACCCAGCCATATCTGACCAGGTGCATGAGCCGTGTTCCTGCAGATTACTGGTGGAGTATGAGGGGATGACGTGGAGCCTAACCCCCTCTACAGTGGCTGATGGAGAAGTGCGGATCAATTTCGAGAGTGTGTCATGCCTGTTTTGCCATGCACTGAGCCTGTTCTTCATCCAGCACTGAATTGTTAGGGCCCTATTTTAACGATCTAAGCACATGGTCTGAAGCATATGGTGCAGGTGCACTTAGGGCATGTCTGAATCCTCTTTTGTTTAATGACTGAAAAAATGGTTGGCACCCCAGGCGTATGGTCCAAAAGGGTTGTACCTTAGCATCTTAATGAGTCATGGGTGTGTTTTGGTCAATAAACCAATCACAGTCTCATCTCCCATTCCCTTTAAAAGCCAGTTGCGCTTGCACCATGGCGGATTCGCTATTTACATGGTGGACTTTGCAAGCGGAAAGGCCGAACACTTCTCCAGAGAGGAATCCGAGCAGAATCCGAGCAGAGTGTACCTGCCTATAGGCGCATATCCGAGCAGAATCCGAGCAGAGTGTACCTGCCTATAGGCGCATATTACTAACAAGCCCTTTATATAAAAAAAAAAAATTAAAAAAACTGTGCCATGGACTTCAAGACCAGGTTTTTGTTGGTCAGTGGCGGGGTCGTTTTCAGTTGCCTCAAAATAGCAACCTGCCAACAATGTGTCTGAACACACCTCGTTTTCAGACCAGCACTCCCATGGCCAAAAAGATGGGCGCGAGTCCATTTGCCATTTAAACAATGTGGTGCTGGACGTGAAAATGGGGCCGAAACTGGCAACAAACACTTGCGTTGCGCCTGGCGTCACATTGCGCCGGGTGTATGATAGGGCCCTAAGAGTTTGTATTTCCGCCCTGCCTCCCACTCCCACCTCCTCTGCCTGTTTCAAATCAACCTAGTGAGAAATGTCTGCCTGTTTCATCTTGGCAAAGAGGTTTGTTCCTAAGACAATTAATTCCTAAGCAACACTCCTGAGAGATTTGTCTGTCCTGTGTCAACCTAGAGCGTTATTTGTGAAATTCTTGTCTGTACTGCCTAGTCCCTCAGCCCTGCCTGCGCTGTCTCCTCTCAGCTGTTCAGCTCCTCACATGCCTGCTCCACCTTCCCACTCACTTGGGCTTTGTGTTTGCCAGTCCAGCCCTGGAATGTCGACCAACTAGCTCTGCCTAGAACTTCTGTGCCAGTCACTCCAGCTCGGCCTGTCAACCAGTCGGCTCCACCGGGCTTCCTTGTCCCTCTGACTACGCCTCAGTCAGTCGTGACTCTGCCTGTGCCACAGACTTCTGGGGCTTCGGCTATCCCTTGTCCCTTCACCTAATTGCTCAGTTGGGCTCCTCCTTGCCTCCAGCTCCAACTTGGTCCTCGGGTCACTCTGCCTTTGCCTCGGTCCTCCGGTGCCCTGACTCCACCTTGATCGCTCATTGCTGTGGCTCCACCCTACCCTCCAGGACCTTCTGTGTTGCCCGAATCCTCCAGTCCTTAGAAGCGGCATGGAAGACGGATGAATGGACGTCAATACTACAAAACATGTCCTGTTTTGAACTATTGTTTAATCAATAAAAATAATCCAAGCACATAAATCTTTCTATGGAGGATTAAATAAGATTGAATTTATGCATTAAAGGGTTAGTTCACCCAAAAAATGAAAATTCTGTCATTAATTATTATTATATAATTAAATATTATGAAGTGACAAGAATAGTTTTTGTGCACCAAAATTTTCAGTTAACCTTTATTTGACAGTATCTAGTGGGCGATTTCAAAACACTGCTTTATGAAGCTTTAAAGCTTTATGAATCTTTTGTTTCGAATCAGTGGTTCGGAGTGTGAAAGTCACGTGATTTCAGTAAAAGAGACTTACTGCAAAATATGTTAAAAAATTTAAATAAAAAAAAAAAAAAATACAGAAAGTAAAGATTCTGAAAGCACTGAATGAGATCCTATAACAATTTAATATAGATTTACAGTAGTAACAATAAATTATATTTTATTATATGATAAGATTAATATCATATTTTTAAATATGATGGTTTCGTTATAAATATGGTCATTATCTCTAAGGTGGACACCCAACTTAAACACATCAAATATTAGATCAAATTATCACAGAATCAACTTTGCACTGCTATCCGTGATCGCGTCAAGGATCAGCCAAATTTTGAAAAATTTTGGAAAGTGCTATGGCAAAATTTGCCATCTAGTGGATTGATTAAATGCGCCTTTTACCCAGGTGGGCCTTTTAGCCCAGTTGTCCTCTAATAGTTATTTTTAATATACTGCAAATGTATTAAACAATATTCATTTTGCATTAGGCAATATCACAGGCTGTTAATTATTGAATGAATATTTTACTTGAATTAAATCCTTAATTCAAGGGATCCAGGCTATAAAGCTCTTAAATTCTCTTTTGTTGCCCCAATGAAAAGTTTCCATTAATAATATAGCCTACCATAATGCATAATTTCTGAAGTGTTAGGAAGAGTGTGGTAAAATTTTATAGGTTGGTGCTGTGTGGATTGAAAAGCTGTATAGCCTATGTTTACGGAGCTATTCGGTCTGGTTCAGCTAGTTCTGCCACAGGGCTTTTCATTTTCACATATCATGTTATGCTTGTATCGAACTCAAGTGGATCGAGGAACTGCCACTGATTATAACTTCAACAGAGCAACGAAAACGTCAAGCGGTTTTGTCAGCGCAATTCGTGGGACGGTCCAGCTACTCTCGTGCTGCTTGAGACTGCTGGATGCGTGCGCGGGTTAATAAGGTAGCGAAAGATACAACCACGTATTCTTTTCACACCTTAAAATTGACTTAATATTTTATGTTTTTGAGCTATCTGAAAATTATAATGCTTTGACTTAACTAATTTATTAAAAGCTGCATTAAACTTGATTTAGACATGTAGGCCTTATATAGTATGTTTAGTATGTTAAATATAGTATGTTTATGAATAAATTACACATTTTAGCATTAGAATAATCTCTGTAGATTGGCCTATCATCTGCAACGTAAATTCGTTTGGTTATAAAAATAAAGTCTAAAAATAAAAATAACCTGCTGGGAACGTTCTCTTTAGGCTATAAAAACTAAAACACAAAAATAACCTGCAGGGAACATTCTGGGAACGTTCTCTTTAGGTTATAAAATAAAACGCAAAAATAACCTGCAGGGAACGTTCTCTTTAGGTTATAAAAGGGTTATGTCTGAACTCTGCTGTAGGACTTCAATGTAAACGCCCTCTGCTGCAACTGGCTAACATCTTTGCATATGAAGAAAAGTATGTAAATAAGAAATAAAATAAAAAAAATCTTCATCCTGTTCAAAAGTTTTCACCCCCTGGCTCTTAATGCATAGTGTTTCCTTCTGGAGCATCAGTGAATGTTTGAACCTTTTTTAAATACTTGTGTTTGAGTACCTCAGTTGTCCTCAGTGTGAATAGATGGATCTCAAAAGCATACAGTCACTGCTGTAAAGTGTTTAAATATGCAAAATATGCTGGAAAATCAAAGAATTTGCAGTGCCTGAAGAATTTTTCTGAAGAACCTTGGGCAGTTTAACTGTTCAGAACAAACAAAGGGACTCATGAACAACCATCACAATACAAAAAACAAAAAAAAAAACAACAACAAAAAAAAAAAACAGCTGTGGTAACGACAGTATTAAAAATCAAGGTTATGTAAACTTTTGAATTCACTTTATTTCACTTTTAAAATTTTTTTTTTTTTTGGTCTTGTGTATATGTAAACATCTTTTATGTAAAATATCTTATTCAGGACAGTACTAAATTAAAAAAAAAATACTTAACATTTTGCAGATTCTGAGGGGTTTGCAAACTTTCAAGCAGCACTATATATATATATATATATATATATATATATCTCATTATGATTTTTTTTTTCTAATACATATTGGACACAATTAATAGTACCCTTAGACATTCTTATGAGTAAAATATCTCTGAAGTATATTCCCATTCATATTTATATTTTTAGCACACCTGGGTGACTAGGAACATGAAATTATCCAGCCATGACTTCCTGTTTCACAGGAGTATGAATATGAGGAACACAAAGGCCAAATTCCCTTAAACATAAACATGAGTAAAACCAAAGAATATAGTTCTGATGTGCAGCAAAAGATTTGTCAAGCTTCACAAAATAGAATGTGGCTATAAGAAAATAGCTAAAGCATTGAATATTCCTATTTTCACCACCAGGGCAATAATTAAGATGTTCCAATCAACTTAAATGTTATGAATCTGTCCGGAAGAGGACGTTTGTCTATAGTGTCTTGATGCACAGTGAGGAAGAAAGATCACAGCTGGAGAATTGCAGAGATTAGTTGAGTCTTGGGGTCAGAAAGCCTAAAAAAATAAAAAAATAAAAATTTCAACAACTCGTACATCACCAAAAGTTGTTTGGGAGGGTGTCAAGAAAAAACAAACTCCAACATATTCACTTATCAGACACAATTGGAACTTCAGAAGAGAACTGGTTCTATGGTCAGATGAGCTTTTTGGCAGCAAACCCACCAGATGTATGGAAGTAAAATAATGACAGAAGTTTTTGAAACAAAACAGCTTGTTGAATTGCACTAATTGAAAAAATATGCATTGCATATAGCCATGCTTGCATTTTAATGCATTGTATTCTTAAAGCTTGCATTTACATGGGCTGAAATTCTACATTGTTGTATATTTTAGCTATGAATATTTCACATTTCACACACATCTTTATTAATACAAATTCAATAATCTATATTGACCTTTCAGATTTCACTTCCAAAATATAATATTTGGCTGGCAATTTTCGATTCATTTTATTTCGCTTTACAAATTCGCTTCCACAAATTCAGTGGTTCAAATTCGACAGAAAATTTAACATTGCACATCCGAGAAGTGCAGGAATAGCTGTAGATTGCATGATCTCCATCTGCTGTTAGTCGGCCTCACCGCAAGCGGCTGTTAAAAGAAGTTGTGGGCCTATTTTTTTGTTGGAGGTCCTGGGCATCTTGTTTAGATACATGGTATCATGGATTCTAGCAAATACCAACAGATAGAAAATAAAAACCTGACCACTTCTGCTAGAAATCTTATAATGGGCCATGGTTGCTGGTTGGATCTTCCAACAGGGTACTGCAAATAAAAATATTATGTTAAAAAGTAATCATGTAATAAATCAAAAAGTAACTGTAGTCTGATTATGAGTATTTTAAAATGTGATATAATCTAATTACAAGTACTTAATTTTTGGAATCAAAAAATCCAGATTACATGTAATCAGTTAAATACATTTGTTAATTTTGTCTTAATATGTAATTAATATATGTGTCACAGACACGCCAGGCTCCACCATCACCCAATCACAGCGCACTCCCTCACCCGAATACTGATCACGCACACCTGCACCTCATCATCACCCTCATCAGCGGCAGTATAAAGGACTCTCACACACACACACACACACACACACTCACTGTCCAGTCTTGTTAGCATCTAGCTCTTACCTGAATGCTTATCTTAAGGACTCCAGTCTACTACTTACCTGTCTCCATCATGGCTCCTGTTTCCCTTCTGTGTGCGCTCCATCTTCGTGTGTGTTCTCCAATGTCTTCTCTGCTCCTGGATATCTGCCTTCTGCCAGCTCCACTTGCCTACAACAAAAAGGACAGTATTACCATTACCATTCTCATTCTTACAATTTACCTGAAGACTTGCCATTCACTCACCTGCTTCACTGTTGCTCATCTGGTTGTTTAATAAACACCTTTTATTATACCTCCTGTGTCTCCGACCTTCTGTGTTGTAACAGACTGGGCAATGTTGTAATATGGGGTCAGTTGTAACACTGTCAGTTTAACAGAAAAGAGCTATGGTGATGTCATCAATATCACTCCCATTACCTTTTTGAGCTCACAGGAGAAGTGGCATGTGATTGTAAGCAATATTGTAGATTTTATGACCAAAAACTGATTTTCAGGAAGGGAACTTTTAATCAAGATTATATTTTGCCTATAGCAATCATTGTATTATAGATACAATTATTTGATTTGCTTAACCTAAAGTAAGTTTCCCTAGTTTAACCAACCCCTTATAATAATTCCACTGAGTTCAGTTATCAGTCACATCCTCTGTTGAGGCAAAGTCATGTAATTTTTTTTTTTTTTTAAGTTTAAATTTCTGAACTTTTAACGCATGTCTCTCACCACTTGAAGCCCCGTTCACACCGCCAGCTACATGCAGCGACAAAGCGACAGGATCCTATTAATTTCAATGGAGCGCTGGCGACTTCCGGCGACAGAATGTAGGCATGTCAAGCGACGGGAGAGTCCAGAAATTTCAACTTTATGCAAATGAGGAGCGAATTTCGCGAGCGACAACCAATAGGAGTGAAGGCTCTCTGGTGCTCAAGTCACCATCTCCAGTGCAGGCAAACATATTTCCGGAGCGATTTCACGGTTTTATATGATTTGACTGTACATACATGGATATAATAAAATGATGCGTGGAAAAGAAACTGTCGGCAGTCTTGTGAGTTTGATTCATACATGTTGTTGTTAATTATATGATGCTGTGAGCAGTTTAGCACTGCTGCAGTTCATATTAGTTTCCCCTGCATTGTGTTGATTATTAGGGACAAGAAAATTGATTATTTGTCAAATTCGAATGAGGTTTTAGTATTTTTTGACAGTATGAGTGAGTTTAATTTGTTGATAGATTGATCGTTAATCTAGTTAATGATTTAATGCACTGAGCTCTGCAGTCACAACACACTACAACAGCAGAATATTACTTTTAATTATTTTTAACCTAATTCCTAGTCAAATTAGAATGATTTCTTAGTTTTATATATCATTTGTGATTGCATTTTTTATAGATATGATCAGACGTGCAGTCTACCAATGATATTAGAGCGACAGCACTAGGAACGCCCACAAGCGACTTCACAGTACAGAGACTAGCGACATACAGCGAAAAAGTCGCTGGCGGTGTGAACGGGGCTTAACACGCCTACATCACTGTCGCTCTTGTCGCCGGAAATCGCCAGTGCTCTACTGAAATGAATGGGATCCCCTCGCTTTGTCGCTGCGTGTCGCTGGCGGTGTGAACGGGGCTTGAGAGATAATAATCATTTAAAAAATCATTCCATACAGATCATTTTAATGATATATTGTGATGTGACAAATTGTTTAAATACATAAAATATATACTGTAATATAATATAATCATGCCTGATAATGGCAAATATTGAGAGCGAAACAATCGGACAGACCCCACAAATTCTTTTGTGTCTGGGCTCTGCTCACTTTAAATCCTGACGTGACGTCATTTTACGCCACGGGAACTGCTTGGATCCCAAACAGTCCCACCTCCGCTGGCTCGAGCTCTGATTGACAATAATGGCGACGCGATCGTCTTGAGTTGCACCTCAATGAAACATCTCTCAAGAACGAAGATTTTTCAGCATTTCTTTGTCATTACCTGGGCTTAAAGAACGCTTTTAAGGATATCTTTCAGAAACGATCTCCGAATCCTTTTCGATAAGGAAGTATTAAGTTCTGCTAGTGTGTTTCTTGGGAAAGCACTAACAAAGGTCTCTTCATCCTGGCGATGTGGCTGCTGTTTACAGACCCGTGCGCGTATTTGTTTCGGGCATGAAGAACTGCGATTACTGCACCTACAGCCATCCATTCAGGAATTCTGTTATTAAAAATTAGGAAGCTTTTGTGAAAGTGGTTTAGCTGCACTGGAAGCTCTGCTGCTTTTTGCAGACGCTTTTCACGGACAGCGGCTCGCAGACATTCTGAAACGCGTCACGCGAAGTTGGACCATCTGTTGATCGTTTGCGAACGCACAGCAAAGTTCGCAAAACAATTTGTTATATTACATGATAAAACAACAGTTATTTTTACTAAATTGAAATTTTTTGTTGCATTTTTGCTAACGTCAAGTAACAGCTCACAACTTTAGGAAGGTTAGCTATAACGTTAGCTGGTTACGTTAGCCCAGACTAGCTAACTGGCCTTTGCTAAAAAACGGGCCGTTAGAAACTGAAATTCACCGTTTTGCCAAATTCTCCACAACATTGCTTCCAGTATAAATAAGAATTACCAAGTAAATTTGCTTTCTCTACTACGTAAACGATATTTCACGAAAACGACTTAGAGGTTACATTTATATATCGTCAAAATACACAGTTTTGAATAGTTCACTGATAAAATGTTTCGTCAGATTATCAGTAGACATTAATTTTATGAATTAAGCAAACCAGGACATTAATTTTCTTGTCCATACCTCTAAATTGTCCTCTACTGGCCATTGACCCATGTAATACGGGACGAATTAGTTCATTTAAAACCTCATATTTTCTGAGCTGGCTTAACGGCTAGATAAAAGTACCCTTTATTGCAATATTTGCTTGTAAATGACCACCGGTAGGAATAACAGAGTCATGATGGAAGGAGTGGGTGCTCGAGTTATCCGCGGGCCTGACTGGAAGTGGGGTAAACAGGACGGAGGAGAGGGGCACGTCGGCACCGTCAGGAGTTTTGAGAGTCCGGAGGAGGTGGTGGTGGTGTGGGATAACGGCACCGCCGCCAATTACCGCTGTTCCGGAGCCTATGATGTGAGGATTTTAGACAGTGCGCCCACAGGTAAGACTGTTTAACCTAGTGTAGTACTAATCCAGTGCATCGGTCACCTGACCTAAACAAGACCACGTTGATTTGAACCTCCAAATCAAACATTGGTAGTATGTTAAAGTAGCTTTAATTATCAATATCTCATGTTTAATGTCTTAACAAATCATTCAAGTTATGTAACTTTAAATATTTTAGGTTACTTTTGACCGAATTCGTTTATTACAAATATTTGAAAAGAGTTATCTTATACTGATAAGTACCATATTGATATAAAACAACAACAAGAAATATATTCTGTTTAAAAAATAGAAACTATGTAATAATCTATATAAAAAAGAAAATGTTCTGTATCAACATGTAGTGCATTAAACTGAGTTTTTGGAGGAACTGCATGGGATTTGTGATGAAAAGCTAATAAAAAAAAGTAAAATTAAAATACAAACACTTAAGTAAAGTATTTTATTTCTATAACTGAATATCAAGTGAACATTAAAAACATCGTAGATTCAATATATTATGAATAATTTACTGTCATTGTGTGAATGTGATCATTGAATCAATTAAGTAATTGTAATCTGAATATAATATATATATATATATATATATATATATAATGTGTATGTATATATGTGTGTGTGGAAGTCAACTCCCATGTCATATGCGTGTAATTACAATGTTGCAGGAATCAAGCACGATGGCACCATGTGTGACACCTGTCGGCAGCAGCCCATCATCGGGATCCGATGGAAATGCGCAGAGTGCACCAACTATGACCTCTGCACCACCTGTTACCATGGTGACAAACATCACCTGCGCCACAGGTTCTACCGCATCACCACCCCTGGTAGTGAGAGGTGAGTGTGGCTTGACATTATTCCCTCTGTGGATGAGGTAGCTTCTCTGGCCAATTTCAGACCCTGCCTGCAACATTTTCTTTAGTTATAGGCTATGTTGCGCAGTGACAGGTAGGCCACTCCTCTGCTGCCGGGAGTTCAGCCTTTAATTAGTACAGACCAGTTTGCATCATTGGTCGGAGAGTGTGTCACCTTGGGAGACTTGTGTAAGCTCAAAATCTATATACAAGCTGCTTTGGGTCTCAATTGCATAGTGCATGACGTTAAAGCTGGTCCACTGGTCTTGATTTTGTTGCTTTTAACTGAAGGGGCCTAGTTTTACTAAAAGTGTCTGAAGCAGAATAATCCAGATTTGGAAATCCTACATTTTTCTATCCAGGATTAGGTAATCTATCTTGATTGGATTTTTTTTTTCTTTACTTTGCTGAAAGGCTTCATAGATATCCTACTTGATCTACAGTAAGTTATCACTGTAACAGTTAAACAACAAGTGAAAATACAAATGTTGTATTATTTCATCAATTTTAATGTTTTATTACATTTTGTTACCAAAGTCCATCCTGAGTCCAGGCTGGTATCCCTATCCTACCAAAAAGTTTTGAACAACACATACTAAAGTGTTTGGCCATAAATTAGCCTCATCTGCTGCAGCTGACATCACATTAAAATCATTAAAATCTCCACTACCTACAGTATCTACTGAAGACTTGATTTTGTGGGTCCAATCCAATTTCAGAATACTTTTCTTTCTTTTGAACAACACGTTTTCAAGGTTTGATCCAATTCAATATCTGAAATCTATTTTTTTTTAAAAACTGTTCTTAAACCAGTTTTCTTATGTTTGCTCCAGCTCATTTAAATGTTATGCTTTTGCTTGGACGTATATGAACTAACTGGCCATTTTTTGTGTGATACACAAGTTACTCTATATTAATTACTTGTCAGCTGTTGTATAAAAGCAGTATAATTCACAACTGACCTTATGACAGATAAATTACTGACAAATAGCCAATTAAATTGCTGCACTGATAAGCCTTATTGTTATCCACTATTTTGTTTGTCTGTGACATACCTCATTTTTTGGCAAATTCCCAACATTATGGTAAAAAGTTGTTGTTATGGTGCATGTAATTGGGATACTAGGTGTCCAGAGAGGCTAGTGAATGGAATTTGGTTTGTTACATTCCCGAATCCAACCAGTAAGCTTGAAAAGTACAAACATCGGATCAGACTCTGTTTTAGACCGTATGAACAACACAACTTTCAAATTTCAAATGGATGTCCAAAAGCAAAACATTTCTACATTTGCACCAAGATACAATAGTAAAAAATAGCAGAATACAGTATAGTGCTTGTTTAGAAATGGGAATAATTGGTTTAAATAGTATTTGTCATTCTTTATGGCATTGACCTTTGTTCAATGTACACTTCCATAATTTACTTCTTTCTAGACTATACACATGCGGCCAAAGGAAACTTTATTTTATAAAAAAAATACACAAAAAACACATTTTTTCTTGGTGAAATTACAAATGGGATTCTAAGCAAGTGTAAAGAAGTCGGACAGTCAGCATGTCATAAATATTGATATTAACAGTGTTTTCTACTGTTATGTTTAGTTTATATAATAACCTGATACAAAAATGTGATTTTTTTTTGTGCAGAGATACATAAGTGAGTGAGCCAACCTGTGAGAACTTTTAGTTTGAGCACACCCAATGCCCTTGAAAAGCAGTGGCGACTGGGTGTGGTTAAGTAATCATCAGTTGTTGAACTCATCCATCCATGCTCATACACAGTTGAGTATACTTTGAGAGCTGTGTGGATGTGACTGCGCAAGACTGGGCAGAACACTGAAAATGACGTATGCCCAGGTCTTTACTTACAGGTTGCTGGCCCAAGAAGATGAACTCTTAATAGAGCTGGAATAGCCTAGTAAACTTTTTTTTTTTTGCATGGAATATAGAAATTTGAGCTGCTGTTTTGTTTTTAGAGTTGCTGTCTATTCCTTTTTAATGGCTTGAGTAACGTCTCTTTCAGTGTCTCCATATGGTAAGGCTATTAAGAAGTCTAGCAGTTGTTTAGACGTCTCTCGTGGCAGCCATCCATAACTGCCCTCAACATGAGCTCAGAGAAACAATAGGTCAGCTTAACAGCTGGTCTCCTTTCAACTAAGTGTGACTCTATTCCCCTAGTGAGAATGGTTAGTGAAGTACAACACACAAAGACAGCAGTGAAGCCAGGCCTTTTTGCAGGGTGTTTCCTTTGGCAGCTGCCATCTCATGCTGTGGTTTCCAGCTGCTTTAAGTGTGCATATGATCTTAATATTGGCATTTTATGCACGCATAACCTAAATATGTTTTGGCAATGTCATGTTTTGTATAGAAAACTTTTAGTTAAGGGGATACAGTGAAGAAAAACTAACACATGTCAGCAGAGTTTGAGAATTAAAGACCGTCTGCTGTGGTTCAGCATGGGGCAATTTCCAGATGGCAGACAAGTTCTCTTCTAGAATCAGAAATGATATGGACTTTTCATTTTGGGTGCTTTGCAGGTTTCAGGACACATCAGGGGTTCAAAGTAAAATGAGTTAAACAATATAATGACAAGTCTACAGTGGTGTCTTTGTTAGCTAGAGAATTGCAGGAAGTTCCTTCTCACCTCTAACTGGGAGCTAAACCTATGCTCTAATGTTCTAAAGCATAACTTCTGTACTCTTGCCATTTGCTTTGTAACATACTTGTATGTTTTGCACAGAGTTCTTTTGGAATCTCGTCGAAAG
The DNA here is from genome assembly GCA_037101425.1 of Elopichthys bambusa. Classification (NCBI taxonomy): domain Eukaryota; kingdom Metazoa; phylum Chordata; class Actinopteri; order Cypriniformes; family Xenocyprididae; genus Elopichthys; species Elopichthys bambusa. The sequence goes on along the minus strand of CM074437.1, from coordinate 21,845,917 downwards.
TCGAAGAAGATCACAGCCCGGGGCATCTTTGCAGGAGGACGGGTGGTGCGGGGAGTGGATTGGCAGTGGGAGGATCAGGATGGCGGGAATGGAAGAAGAGGGAAGGTAATGCCTCAACATGTTTGGTTATGCTCACCCTTCTTTGCTCAACATTTATTAGATGAAAAACGTTCCCCCTATCAAGTATATACATTGTGTGTTATGCTCTTACATGTTTACTGAAGCAGAATGAGATGGTGCCCAGAAAAGCCTGTTACATTATTATTGTTCTACATTTATTTAGCAGATTTCATTATGCAAAGTAGCTTAAAAACACTGTATCTAGTCTTTACTTAAACCATAAATTATAAAAAAAAATGACAAATCTAGTCCAATGATTTAAAATATACTGCAAGTGCAAATATAGGGTTGAACTGGAGAGTTGCTGAAATTCCTCTTCCTGTTTAACTTTAGTGCCACTTTTGATGCCCTTTGATATGACATTTAAACCAATTCTTTCCGCAGTTTAAAAGCATTTTAAAAGTGTTTACCCTACCTTTGGTACATGCTTTTAAAGGGGTCATGAACTGCATTTCTTTTTAATTTTATAATGTTCTATGAGGTCCACTTATAATGTTATCAAGATTTTTATATCAAAAAGCATCCTAATTTAGCTATTTTCTATCCTGTTTTTGATCCTCTCTTTCAAACACTCCGTTTTGATGGGCGTGTCACATTCAAGACTTGGAAGTAAACACCCACTGCTATGATTGGGTAACAGTTTTGCATATTAAATGATTTTCAATGTCCCAGCCGTTATGCGTGTGGAATTGTTTTGATAACTTCCGATGTTGAAAAATATCTTGTTACATAGTTTAAACATTTGCCAACAATGTGAAACATTTATGCGTGTTACATATGCTTTTTAAGTCTTTGTTGTGGCAAATGAAGTTTTAGTACTTAGACGTAAACAAAATTGAGTGAATGTACCATTGTTTGTCTCAGTGTTGTTCTTATAGGCTGTTAATCGTTCATCCTTTTCGATAAATTGAATAATGTGTCATTTGTCATTTGCAGTGTCGTGTTTTAATTAAAATGAAACGTGTTGTAATGTCTTACACCGTGTCTATGCTGGACAGCCGTTGTCGCTAACGTCACAACAGCTAAAATCTGTAAACTGGACTCGACAAAGCGCCTGTTGCAAAGCATTTGTCCTTCGTGTCAGTGCGTCATAAATAGAACGAGGCATCAGTTTACTGTCGGAGATTTGTCGCTCATGTCGCGTCGCATCCAGTGTAGACAACATCACTGATTATGACTTGTTCTTTTGTCGCATCGTGCCGCTCGCATCCAGTGTAGACACGGTGTTACTGATGACAAAACTGAAGACGTCGCTCACTGAAGCTTTTATTCAGGAGATCAAACTTTGATTATTTAGATCAAAACAATAACAAAAGCAGCGTTCTCTACATTCTTTCTTCCGTATCTGATAATAATTAATGCATTAACCCCATAAATGCCAGAGTAAAAGAAAGAACAGCAAATCACAACTATATCAACTATTTACAGTTTGACTGTGACGTAACAGTATAAATATCAGACAATCATGATAAAAACACTGTTGCTTACTCTTGTGTGTTGCGACATTACTGCCATATCCAGTGTAGCACTGCATCTTTTATTTTTTAGTCTCTTTGAAAAGCCTGCGTTGGTGAACTGTGTTTTGTTTAAAAATGAATCGGCAGTAAAAAAGGAAGTGAACAAATGAACACTCTTACTGACGCGATCTGACTGGAACTTCATTAAAAATAAAGTTCATTCATGCTTTCTTAATGTTAGTATCACAAGGATGGCAATACAAAGACTGTGTTTTTCCACAACTTGACACTTCAAAACGTCTTGCAATCCTCAGAGCCATCTTTGTTTTGTTGCTGGAGTCTGTCTTATATACTATTACATGACATGTACAAATCTGTGGGCGGGGCTAAAGAGGCAATGATGTAAAAGTAGGCGCTGATCTTCTGCAGAGGCGGTCTTTCGCCGCACTATGACGTAATGTGACAATCTGAAACTAGTCCTTTTCTGAGCTTGGCTTCAATAAAAGCTGTTTTTGGACTAACAAGGAAGTTTTGAGTTCTGAAACTTACAGGATATTTTTGTAGTACAATGACCTTATTGTACTACCTAATTTTGATTTCTCAATTCATGACCCCTTTAAGTCTATTCAGTAACATTTTTCTGTATTGTTTTCTAGTATTAGGTGTGTTTAGAGTCTACGGTGTAATTATTTAGTGCTCTATTGCTCAGCACAGCTTCTTTTGCTTATTGACAAACCTGCAAAGCCTGATTAGAGAACAGCAATTTTTAAAATGTATTTGTACTAGGGCTGTTTGTACCCTGACTAAAGATTTTTCTAGTCTACCAGTAGTGGTTCATATAGAGTATTAGTTGAGTAGTCGCACGTGATATTAATCAAAATTGGCATCAGAAAATGGTATGAGTTTCAGGGCTGAGAAAAAATATTATAAGTAACATTGTTCTACATTACTATAATAATGAGCCTTTAAAATATAAATTATGCGTTCAAGCGCGCACACAAAGCTTATACACAAAAGTAATGATTGTGAATGTGTCGGGAAAAAACCCCAGAAGAGAGACTGTAAACATTTGACTAATTTGTTAATAAAGTAGTGTTTTCTGAGTCAGTGTTGGCAGCAAAGATCAAGTTGACGATGCCGACTCTTATCTCCGCAGTATAATGGATGCGTCTATAGAGAGAAATGCATGTTATGTTAAACATGTCATGCAGTAAGCGCTGTAATAGTTTAGCTTCCACACTTCGTACAAACACTTGGATATGCGCCTGATAATAGTGCACAAGGCTAACATTGTTAGTGCGATCCACCGTTTAAAGTGGCTAACATTAGGCTACTACTTTTTTCATTTTTCAAATGATAAGCCATGTTTGATGTTGATGAATGAAAGGTGAACATTTGGATTTCCTTTCCAACATAACTACCAAATGGACCAACTGTGTTAACGATCTGTCTGGCGTACTGCGCGACTTCGCCAATTCCTGTTTTTTTTTGTTTTTTTCCTGCGGCTAACCGACCAATTAAAATTTGGTTGACTTAGCCACTTCCCTAATTTGTACACATTGTCCCTATAGGAATCCATTTTTGTGTGGGGGATTTCTGAGTTAGTGTACTTATTTTTTTTTAAGACCTAAGGGCCATTTGCTGTTCTGTAATCTTTCTGATAAGTTCAGCATGAATATTTTTAATGGCATATTTTTCCACTAAGAGTGATGCCAGACATTACTGTGCAAGTCAACTATTCATTTGGTCTTAGAATTATCAGATATTTCTGGCCACTCCAGTTAAATGTATTTAAAGAGTGCTTTCAAACACACTTCCTTTAAAGTGAGAGCCTACTTCAACTTAAACATGGAGTTTGACCGCTAAATCCACAATTTGTAATTAGAGCATCATTTCTGTCACTCCGGTTGGCATGTTGAATGGCATGTCTGGTGGTGGAAACATTTACTCTCTTGGGACTCTGTGTGCTTACTGCTAGTTTCGTGTTTTTGTTATTTTTAGCTTTTTTACCGTTACATAATATTTCAAACGCTTTTGTAATGTTTTGTAAGGTTAAGAGGGGTTTGCAAATTGCATAAGACAAATTGCTAATGTTTATTGTAATAATCCTTTACTCAGACTATTCTAATGTTTTCTGTATTGTAAATTCTGTGACTGAAGTTTCATATGGTACATTATTATGGAGGAAATCTTAGTTTGACACTGGATCATTAAACACAACATTTGAGGCAAGTTGGGGTTGCTGTTGCCGTTCACAAGTGGATATCGCTAAATATAGGTGTAAAATATTTTGAGCTTGTCCACTTTCAAGCACTTCCAGAGGTAGTTCGAACAGCCACTAAAGACCTAAGGAATAAAAATTAGGGGAAACGCGCTAGCCAGACGGGATTTGTACTTTGCTGGCTGAAGACCCAGGTTTGAAGATGAACAACACAATGTTCTTTCACCATTCCTGCAGGAGTACTCCAATCATTTAGGGTGTGTTCACACTTGTCATGTTTGGTTCGTTTAAAACGAACCCTGGTGTGATTGCTCTGTTAGTGCGGTTCATTTGAATGTGTGAACGCTGCAATCCAAACCCTGGTGCGCACCAAACAAGCGGGCCAAGTCCGCTGAAAAGATGGGTCTCGGTCCGCTTCCAAACAAACTCTGGTGCGGTTCGAATGATATATGAACACAACACGGACCAAAGACGTGTAAACGAACCAAAAACAGGAAGATGAGAACCTAAAAAGGACAATCCTCACGCATATGGTTTTTTCTCGTCATAGTTGCGAGTTTGCCCATCACGGGCATCAGACGCGCGTCTCCACGCAGCAGGTCGTTTGGGTGTGTGGCGGAGGAATTCCCGCCGCTGTTTTGACTTCTTTACACATTTTATAAGCTCTTCACAAATTCTCAGCTGGCCAAAATTACATTTTATGCAGGCTACACACACACAACAAGCGCATTTACCTCAGTACGCAGCTTCGTTTTGGATGTTCTGTAAGTTCCATCTCAAAATAGGCAATATGTCATCAAATCTGACCAATCAGGTTGTGAACGTATCCCTATGTCTTTAGGTTCAGTATGTTTTGGTTTGGTGATAAAATTGCCCATTTAAACACTAATCGGACCAGGAATAAATGTGTTTTTTTTTTTTTTGGTCCGAACTACAAGTGTGAACTTAGTCTGCTTAAACCCGCCCGTGCAAGCTCACGTTTGTCTGCCTCCACTTTTGCATGCCATGGCCACATCTTACAATCCAATCAACAACTGATGCATAGAACCAAGTCCTCACCCTATACTATTCCCGTCACAGTATGGAAGAAAAGCTCTGTTGCTACTTCCATTTCATTGTGGCTTTAAGGTCAATTCAAAGACAAGCTGCTCAAAATAAGCATATAATTACCATTTGGTTGCATTTTTTTTTTTTTTTTTAAAGAACTGACCTTTATTTTAAGATGTTCTTTTTAGCTTTTTATAAAGCAATTTTATAGTTTCACAGAATGTCTATATTGGGATGTCCATGGTCGTTCAACATTTTTGCCCTTGAATATTGTTTGTTAGTTGCATTAATCAGACTATCATGTGACTGAAGTGAGGGATGTTCAGTAACTTTTAGAATTTCCTGTCTTGTCTGGGTTATCTCCTCTCCTCTTCATTACCATCCTCCTCTGTTTCAGGTGACAGAGATCCAGGACTGGAGTGCTGCCAGCCCCCACAGCGCAGCCTACGTCCTCTGGGACAACGGGGCCAAGAACCTCTACCGAGTGGGATTTGAGGGCATGGTGAGCCACCCCCATCACTATACACATACACAAAAGACTGCAGTTAACTGGCCTTTGTGTTGCTACCCACCCCCCTGCGCACCCACACTGCACCACACACAGACCGGTCATCCCATAAGCTGGGCTTCTTTATAAGAGCCATGTGCAGGGCAGTCATTGTGAGGGGCAGCTGGATGAGCTATCTGCATGATAAAAGAAATCTGTTCCCTTTCTGTCTCTTCACAAGAGCGCGAGAATCAACATGAAGACCAAAGGCAAAGAGAGCAATGGGCGTGCTCTGCAGAAAGCGTGCCTCAGTTATTGAAGTGACAGGCTGCCCATCCATTGGCTGTTAGACTTTCTGCGACGTCTGAATTTCAGCCAATCGTTTTGCAGTTGGGCAACTGCTTTTGTCTGTGATTGTAATATATCCGGAGGGTGTGCGCAGCCATCTGCCGCTGGAATTATTAATTAGATTTGGATAAAGAGGATGAATCACAGACAACTGTATCATTGAGACTGTTTAGACTTTAGGATTTTGTTAGGCACACAAAACAACTTTAACAAATCTCTCATAATTGCTCATAATAAAAATGCTCTTTTTTTTTTTTTTTTTTCTTCTTTTTTTTTAGTCTGATTTGAAATGCGTGCAAGATGCCAAAGGAGGCACTTTTTACAGAGACCACTGTCCAGTGTTGGGTAAGCTTTAAAATGTCTAATATTAGACAAATGTATGCCTACTAGACACAATATGTAATATGAATATATTTGAGTAAAGTGTGGTTGAGTAAAGTACTCCATTGCATCTTAATCCATTGTGTTGAATGAGATGCCTCCACTAGGTGTCAGCACTAGATGCTGTGATCTTCAAACATACATAGCTACAGTGATACATTCCAGTTTAAAAGCTCTTTTGGCCCCAGTCCATAATTGACTCTTTGCTGTCCAAGCCAATAACCTAAAGTTCTATACAAGAATGGTTGAGTTTAAATTAATTACTCTTGAAACCTTAAGGCATGCTCCCACATAGCTCAGAGTCTTAAGCTGTGTTCTAATTCACAGGGTCTCTATTCAGTGTTCAATGCTCACTACTCACTAAAAAAAGGGTTATCTGTTGAAGTTCACTTCACTCTACCAAAATGCATACATTTGAAATGCACTGTAATGCAGACAAATGCGCACAAAACTTAAGTCAACCATATTGGACTTGGGATATGATGTGCGATATACTTGTAGATAAATTAATATTTCTTTACGCATGGATGTAATGCACCCATTTTTATTTATATAAGATATTTAATATTAAAAATTTAATTAATAAAACCTTGAAAATTGCTGACGTTGAAACAGGCCATTCACGTGACTCGCACAAATCCTTATTTTGGGGTCTGTTTGCCATTTTTGATCAGACAAATTATATATCGCATACATAATCATTTATTGGGCTGAAATGTGAGGTTTATTATTTTATAAAACTTTGTTTTTGTCAAAGCTTAAACTGTAAACTTAACTGTAAACATTTTGTCAGATCTTGAACTGTAAATTTAAATTGTAGTTTTTAATGGTCATTAGTCCATTTAGAATGTTACTATAGACATTGGTGTTGTTTTAAAACAACATTGCTTCCTAAACAAAATGTAATATTCTAATATCTGACAATTTCAACGGCTGATTCAAAGACATTTTTTACAAGAAAAAAAAAAGCATTTCCCCCTTATATTGCATTGAAGGTAGACATTTTATGTTCTTCCATTTCCTGGTGATTGAACCCATGACCTTTGTTGCTGGTGCCATGCTCTCCTATTTAAGCTACAGGAATGCAAAATGGTAATGATAAATAAATAGTAAATGGCTGTTGCAATGGTTACTGTGAAAATAAATGTGATTCGGTTATTGGATTTGTCTTATGAAACTCGTTATCATCAGTTACATTGCAACTTGCACACTTTATACCCGCAAACCACAACTGAGAGTGAGTAAATGCAAAAAAAAAAAGCACATTAGTTTTGATCTAACTTTATGAAGTACTGGGGTTATGCACACTGTCTAGTGTGTAAATCAGACCACACATAGATGTCCTTAAGCATGACTAGGCCATTGCAGAATTTTGCTCCGTTCTTTTAAAAAATGGTTAGTCACAATAGAATTATGAATACTGGTCTCTGATGACCACGAGAAGCCCCTAGTTGTTATCTTGATAATCTCACTTTTTCCTCGGTGACCTCTCTCTAGGTGAACAGAATGGAAACAGGAACCCTGGAGGCCTGCAAATCGGAGACTTGGTCAACATTGATTTGGACCTGGAGATTGTTCAGTCACTGCAGCACGGTCACGGAGGCTGGACTGATGGCATGTTTGAAACGCTCACCACCACAGGCACTGTGTGCGGCATTGATGAAGACCATGACATTGTTGTGCAGTATCCTAGTGGAAACAGGTCAGTCACACAGCAGCTATGAAAAGACTTTTTAAATCCTCATGGGGCATATATTTTCATAGTTTTTTTTTTTTTTCCCCTTCATCTTTTTTTTTTGCCTTTGTTTCATTGTGACAGACACAAACCTATTATGACAAATCATAATGAATATTAATTTATTTATGTTGATTAATAGAATATACATTACAATTCTAAATTTGTGTATACACATTCTACACATCCAAAACAAGCTGTTTCTGAATTAGTAAATCAAGAGTTTACGTAACATTACATAACAATGGCGCTTTTTTCACTGCATGGTATGGTTCGGTACAGCTCACTTTTTGGCGCTTTTCCGCTGCATGGGACGGCTCTGTACAGAACGGTATGGCTTGCCTAAATAGTACCACCTCGGTGGAGGTTCCAAGCATGCCATACCAATACTAAATGTGACGCATAAACACTGCAGATCACTGATTGGTCAGAGAGAATTGTCACTACCAGCATCATGGGATTTGAAACACGAGATGCCAAACACGCTAGATTTAAATAGTCGGTAACAGCCACCGGAGTATCATTTGTTCGCGAAATGACTTGCTTTAAACGATCATCGCATGCAACTTGAAAAAAAAAATGGCTGTATCGTGGTCAGTAGATGAGGTGCAGACTCGCTGGTAGCTGAGGAGTGGGTCCATGGCAGTAGAGGCGGCTCAACTATAATGATCAGTCTTTAATCCCACCCACTTTGAAGTGGGAAACTGCTTTTTGAAAAGAAAAAAACAAAACAAAACAAGCATTGTTACATTTATCCTAGTATAATCACTGGAGCTGTCTCTAACTCTGCATTTTTTCATAAAGTTTAAAGAAACTTTTAGAAGTTCAGCTAATATCTTTCTGATTCACTATTGCTCAATGGACATTTCTATAATTAATGCCCAACTGCTGCAAAATACATAAAACAATAGGAGATTGATTTTTTTTTTTTCCCATTTAATTGTTACCTTACTTTGGGGAAACAACTGTTGTTGAGGGTCCATGAATTTACCTTAGTGTTTTAAAACCTTGTGTGTGTTCTAGGTGGACGTTTAACCCAGCGGTGCTCACCAAGGCAAACGTTGTACGTAGTGGAGAGGTGGCAGCTGGTGCTGAGGGAGGCAGCTCTCAGTTCATGGTGGGAGACTTGGTCCAGATCTGCTATGACATTGACCGCATCAAACTACTCCAGAGAGGACATGGAGAGTGGGCTGAAGCTATGCTTCCAGTGAGCATCACCTGCCTCATCCATAAAGGGATAATTCACCCAGAAATTACAATTCTGTTATCATTTACTCACGTTAATGTCATTCCAAGCCTGTATGACTTACTTTCTTCTGTGAAACACAAAAGATGTTTTGAGATTTTTTTTTTTTTTTTTTTTTTTGGGTCTATACAATGGAAATCAATCATTACCAACATTTTTGTATTCCGCAGAAGAAAGTCATATAGGTTTGTATGTAAATGACAACATTTTTGTTTTGGGGTGAACTATCCCTTTAAAGATTACATGACATTTGTTATGAGAGCATGGATATTTTTAGTCATTTTATTTTAGAATAAGAGCGAGGACCAAGTATGAAGAGAGAGAAAGAGAGAGGGTGGAACAGAATCAAGAAATGTTGCAGGATTTAAAGGGTTAGTTCACCCAAAAATGAAAATTCTGTCATTAATTACTCACCCTCATGTTGTTCCACACCCGTAAGACCTTTGTTCATCTTTGGAACACAAACTAAGATATTTTTGATAAAATCCGATGGCTCAGTGAGGCCTCCATTGATAGCAATATAATGCCCAGGAAGATACTAAAGCTTTACAAATCTTTTTGTTTCGAATCAGTGGTTCAGAGTGTGTATCAAACTGCCAAAGTCACGGAATTTCAGTAAATGAGGCTTCGTTAAGTCATAAGTGTTTCGAAACGTTTTGAAATTTCAATGGTTCACATGACTTTTGGCAGTTTGATACATGCTCCGAACCACTGATTCGTAACAAAAGATTTGTAAAGCTTCAAAGCTTCATTAAGCAGTGTTTTGAAATCGCACATCACTAGATATTGTTGAATAAAGTCGTTATTTAGTTTTTTTTGGCACACAAAAAGTGTTCTTGTCGCTTCTTAACATTAAGGTTGAAGCACTGAATGAACTGTTTTAAATATGTCTTTTGTACCTTTCTGGGCATTGAAAGTGTTAGTTATCTTGCTGTCAATGGAGGCCTCACTGAGCCATCGGATTTGATCAAAATTACCTTAATTTGTGTCCTGAAGATGAACGAAGGTCTTACGGGTATGGAATGCCATATGACAGAATTTTCATTTTTGGGTGAACTAACCCTTTAATAGATTTATCTAATGAACATTTTTTCATACTGACCCAAGTCTGCACAAAAATATCTGAGACTAATGAACAGCATTAGTTCCAATTGTTCACGGTAAGCAGGAGTGATCTCCAAAGTTTATAATGCAGAAAGATGTTTACTACTTCTAAACATCTTAAATTTCTCTCTTTTACCCACAAATAAAACGACCAGTAAAACCAGGCATTGATAAGACCTCATTATTGTCATAAAGACCCAGTTTGACTGAGTTTAGGAAGCTGATGAGCATTAAATTGCAGGCACTGGCAGCCCACTACCAATAGCACAGTTGTTTATTTTATCTACAGGCTGTTTCAAGCAGCTCTGCCTTCTGAAGCAGTTGATGAGATGATATGAGTGGTGTTGGGCCTCTGTGCTTGGTTTATATTTCTTGGAACACCTCCCTTTTGTTGTCCTCAATGGACAAAGCTTAACAGAATTTCACTAGCTTCAGTTATGAGCTATATAGATGAGAAATGGTCCTGCAAGTTTAGGAGCCTTTGGGTATTCTTTTTTTTAAATTAGCCGATCTCAATTTTAAAAGCTAAACCTTACACTTATTGATTTTTCTCCTCCGACCACCATATCTCTCTCTCTCCCTCCACAGTACTTAGGATGTTGCTCTCAGAGGGGTGTTTGTACCTGTGCATAACACACAGTTTGCACACAAACTTGTATAGCATTCCAGCCATTTCTGAGCTTTAAGGGAATGGAAAGTGTGGTAAATGCAATAGATTTTGTTTAGGACACTCAGATGCCGATGTTTTCTCTTGAGCAGACCCTTGGAAAGGTAGGCAGAGTGCAGCAGATTTACTCTGACAGTGACCTGAAAGTCGAGGTGTGCGGGACATCCTGGACGTACAATCCAGCTGCTGTCACTAAAGTGGCTCCTGCTGGATCTGCTGTTACTAATGCTTCTGGAGGTATTACACATGCATACACACGCAACCAGTCAAAAGTTTGGACACATTTGACTGAATTTTATTTTATTTTTTAATAAATTTACTGGAGAGGATAGTAAATAGTAGTAGATATTTATTATTTTTTTGTTCACTTATTCCCATGCACACCATTTGTTTTATTTCACATTTTTAATGACTTTACTAGTATTATTGAAAAAAGTGGAAAATTGTAATAATGAAGAATGAGTAGGTGTGTACAAACCATGTTAGTGCACATGGGTATTTTACTTCACATTTTTTTTTAATTATTACATTTCAATTAGGGCTGCACAATATTTGAAAAAAGTGACAAAATCATGTAAAAATGTTTAATCTTTTATTGGAAAATGAAATCTTTTATCAAACTTGAATAATTGACTTTTATAGTAATAATTATATTATTATTATTAAACTAATATATAAAAATGACAAAGAAATGTTATCGTAATTGTACTGTAAAATAGAGTATTTAATAAAATAATAATTTACTTTTTTAGTACAACTGTTACAATGCAAAATTACAATGCTCATACCCATTTTTTTATTTTCTAAAGTTAAACAATCAAGTTTTTATTTTGGTGGATAATTGCACTTAGCCATATCACCGTTTCACTATATCATGCAGCCCTAATTTTTACATATTTTGACATTAATTGAATTGCCAGAAGACGAAAGCGACCTATATTTCAGTGGTGTTCACAGTCGACCACAAGCAAGCATCAATCAATCAGTCATCGTGGACTCTGTATGACACTATAGCAGTGTTGACAGAGAGTCCTTCTATGCCCACAGAGCGCCTGTCTCAGCTCCTCAAGAAGCTTTTTGAGACGCAGGAGTCTGGAGACATTAATGAAGAGCTGGTGAAGGCCGCGGCCAATGGTGACCTGGCCAAAGTAGAGGACATCCTGAAGAGACCTGATGTAGACGTAAGAGTTCTACCATAACACACACACACATTTTTTTTTTTTTTTAAATACATATTTGCTCTGTTTTTTTTTGTTTGTTTTGTTTTGTTTTGTCTGACTGTATATTCTACGGGTTTTCTAACTGTGTTTGCTGTTAAGTCATAACTATATCTGAATTTGCACACCCACAAAGCTTAGATTTCCGTATTCGAATGATCATCAGGTTCTGTACATCCCCTGCATGTTTGTTTAATATTTCAGTAGTGTTGGTATGCATTTAACTGTCAGTACGAGTGCGGTATTCTCCTCTCAATTTAACAAACCTTGCCAAATTACAAAATTTTCAACAACAGCTAAAGCAAAAAAAAAGTCCATATTCAGTGTGATTCTTGTTATAAGACCTTATTCGACTTGATCAACTGGGTAGCGATTTTTACATTTTAGAAGTGTAAGTCAGAATTAAGAAACTTATGCAGCAAGTAGTTTTTTGAGTGAGCAGCATACTTCTAATTTGTAGCCCGACCACTTTCTTTGAACTGCTGCACCTTTAGTTTTTACTGAAATCTTACAGATCAGATCAAACGCACAATCAAAGAATGATGGCTGCTCCTATATGTATGATATTTCCTTTGCTCTTTTTGGAACTTGTATGTGCCTGAAACCCAGTTTGTGAAACATGGAGCTAAAAAAAAAATCCCGTATGTGCTGAAAGTATTCAACAGTCGTTTGAATGAAGACATGGACCACATTAATTGCTTTAAATGAGACTGAACAAAACAATCATGCAAACTCTGAAAGGTAGTTTGTGCATTCTCCTAAAATGTACTATTAAAACCATGTTTTGTGAGCATTTGCTTGTAGGGGTGTAACAATATATCGTGTCACAATATATCGCAATACAAAAATGCAACAATATGTTGTGGATAGTGACGATATGTATTGTGTATAGTTCACCAAAAATGAAAATTACTGTGTGAGGGGGAAAAAATCCAAGTTTGCACAGTTTTAGTGTCAGTACTACATTAAACTACTGTATATATTGTTGAATATAATGTATAATAATGCAGTGGGGTACTGATAATGCCAAACGTCTTATGTTATCAGTAAAAAGTGGCCTACATAATTTTAAATATATCTAGTCAATGACCGAGGGCAAGCATATTAGCATTTTTCTGTATTTTCAGCTTCAGAATCATGAATATTTTTATTCTGGTATCAACATTGTTGGTAACACTTTACAATAAGGTTCATTAGTGAACATTAGTTATCTACATTAGTTAACATGAACTAATAATGAACTGCACTTATACAGCATTTATTAATCTATGTTAATGTTAATTTTAACATTTACTAATACATTAGTAAAATCTTGTTAAACATTAGTTAATGCACTGTGAACATGAACAATGAACAACTGTATTTTCATTAACTGATGAAGATTAGTAAATACAGTAACAAATGTATTGCTCATGGTTAGTTCAAATTAGTTAATACATTAACTAATGTTTAACTAATGAACCTTATTGTAAAGTGATACCACATTGTCCTGTGCATCATTTCCACCCCCAATGTAATGCCAATTTTAGCATTTTAATGAACAGTTAATTTTTTGCTAACTTTTCACCATATGTCTGGAAGTATCACAATAATATTGTATCAGTATTGAGTTCAGTATGAGAATATGAGTTCAGTATTGTGATATGTATCGAATCGTGACATGAGGATATTGTTACATCCCTAGTTGCTTGTGTACATTACGAAATGAAAATCACTTGACCACTCTCCAGAAATGTCTCAGAGCTCTTGGTCTCACCACAATAATATGATTGTTCCAAAGATTGCACAGCATGTTGATTACAGTGAAATGTGGGGGAAGTTAATTGAAGTTTTGTTTGGAATAGTGAGACTAGACACTGGAATGCAGTCCACAATGAATATGTGAGATGGCAATGATCCTTGAAACGGTTTTTGGTATTAGTAGGATTCCCATGGTCTTTGAAGACCTGAAATGTCAGGGAATTTTAAAATTGTAACTTCCAGGTCTTGGAATTCATAAAATTATTTCTTATATATTTTTTATATAACTTTTTATAAAACATTGTGATAATAGACCCAGGTGGTTGCAAGGAGAATCACACCAGGCATCAGTTCAAGGCTCGTTTTAAATTATTTTTAATGCTTTTAAAAGCAAGGTAGTGCAAAAGGTTAACAAAAACAGTGGCTAAAGGCCCATTCACACCAAGAACGATAACTATAAAGATAACGATAAAGATATAGTTTTAAAAATTGCTCTACATATAAAAGAATAGCACTGTCCACACCACAGCTATAACGATATAGAGAAACAATATCATTGGGATCACTTTCAGAACGTTTTTTTTTTTTTCCAGGTGTTAAACGATAAATCACTGATAGCCAATCAGAATCTATTCTAATTTAAGGGCTTGCGCATTTAAAATGGTAGATGACATTGCGGAGAAGTTAATCTTCGAGGTCTAGAAAAAGCCACCATTGTTTGACAAGTCAAACCCCCTTTTCATGGATACTTTAAAGAAATTTGATATATGGAAAACGATCGGTCATAGCATACCCTTGGAATAAACGGTGAGAAGTATTAACGATGAGATTATTATGCCAGGCTAGCAAACAGTATAACATAAAATTACCTCAGGTATCCAGCACTAGTTTCGACAACATTGTCTTGCTTGCTTTGAAGTTGCAGTGAAAAAGACTAGGCATTGTTTTTATTCCACTATATTATCTTTGTCAGTTAAATTGGATTAGATCGATTTACACTAGCTAATAAGAACAGCAAAAACATGTTGTAGACACTTTGAAACCGCAGCACGCGAGCTTAGAATAAACAGACCGTTATTGTTCGTTGGTGTGTACGCAAATAGTTATTTTTATAGTTATCGTTCTTGGTGTGAACGGGCCTTAAGAGCAAAATAAAAACAAAGGTTACAAAAACATAGTACCTAAACAGTTCTAGTTTTTTTTTGACTAAAACAAGCACCAACTTCTCTCCCTTGGAGACCAAAGTTCCTCATGCTCAAGCAACATTAACAACCTTTGCCGTTAAGCTCTAATACCAACCCTCCATCTATCCTGCCTCACTTCTGAAAATTCCTTAAATACACCATGTTTCTGCCTTTAGTTAATTGGAACATACCATTTACATACCACATACCCAACACAAAATCTTGATGAATCTTGATAGAAATAACATCATAACATTTATTTCCATCAAGAGTGCATCAATTTTTGGTCAAGATCTTGTATTGACAATGCAAGAGTTGACCACTTTGTAAAGTCTACTCCAGTATATCCCAAAGATTTCAATTAATTTAAGGTCTGAGGTGCCAATTCATGTGTGAAAATGATTCTTCATGCTCCCTCCCCACCTTTCTTTCACAATTTGAGTCTGTTGAATCTTGACATCCTGGAATATGACCATGATACATCTTCCTACATGGTTAAGAAATAAAAAGCTACACACTCCATCAGTTAGGGGGTTAAAAGAACTGTTCGCAAACATATAACATGCCAGAAACATACTAATCACTGCAATAATGATCCAATCATAGACTGTTGCCTATTTCTTTGCCTATTTTAAATCCAAACAGTGACTTTTTTCTTTTTTTTTTGGCCAGGCAGTGTAAATAGTTTTCATACCTTATTGGTTAATGCTCTGTGCTCTACCGCCCCTCACTCTAGTTGCTTTGAGCAGAGGGAGGGAGGGACAGGAATGGAAGTCCGATTGGCTTGGGTGACTGGCCAAATTATATGCTCGGCAGGACAAGACATGTCCTGCAAATACACCAGGGGCTCCAGTATTAATATTCATGCCTTTGCATACTGGTTTAGCTTACCGCAACATTGCAGATTACAATTAGACTCTCATCTAAATACTCATACACATGAACTCACCATACACCTTTTAAAGAATGACACAAACCTGCAATGAGAGCTTCGCGTAGCTTGATGTCATCAGTCGTGTCTTTTTGTTTTCAGGTGAACGGGCAGTGCGCAGGACATACTGCCATGCAGGCAGCCAGCCAAAATGGCCATGTGGACGTCCTCAAACTGCTGCTGAAACATAATGTAGACCTGGAGGCTGAGGTTTGTACTTCCCTCTTCTTGTATCATGCTCCTGAACCACCTCTGCTCACTGTTGCCTGTTTTTCCCCTGAAGTTTATTGTATTTAGAACAGCTGAACCATAATAAGCAGTCGTTTGACTGCTGACCTTAATCCACTTCTTGTTTTTCGTAGTTCAAACACCTCAAGCAGAAGTTCTTGTTGAAAGTAGACCTCATGGAGCTAGATAATGGTGCAATAATTGATTGAAACACGCCCCTCCCTTTATTGCTCCGCTCCCAAAATGCACAAACATGCTATGCAAGAAATAGATATGTTTATCATTGCTGAAGCGAAACAAAATAATGGTTCGCAAAAAACAAAGCGAAGATGGCGAATGAACAACAATGAAGAACAAAAAATGAATATATAGTACACAAGGGTATATACAAGCAAGAGTTGGTTGTTAGTCGCCAACAGAACACCCGCTCTAGATGAACAATGACACTGTTACTGAAACTGTCTTGTAACTGTAGCTATAATATTACAAAAATATAAAATAATAATACACACACACAGAGGATGATATTCAGAGAGGAGCATTTTAATCCATGGAGTGATCTTACAAGTAACTTGAAATAATGCAAATAAGTTTTAGGCTTGCGTTATTGTTATAGGAAGGCTAAGTGAAACAAGTGTTTATATTTATATTGACAAGGCTTAAGGTACTTCAGAGGCATATTAAGATACTGAACCCCTCAATTCTTGTATTATAAGGATAAGTTAACGTTAACATGCAGTCAGCATATCTACTGTTTGCTTATGTAGAGGGAGGGGGGAAAAAACCACGTGAAGGGTTCTCCGCTCACAATCAAGCCTGAATATTTATTTTCTGTTGTCTGGTGATGTTTCAGGGGCAGAAAAAAGCTTGTTGCTTTGGAAAAGATCATACATGCTGTGAGTGCTGTTAGCTTTGATTTCAAAGTTCCACAAATCACTTTTTCCCCATTTCACTGGTTTTGTTTGGTTGTCTGTTATGGATTGTAATGGCAGCAGGTGATGATTGTGTGATATATAATTTTTAAATTACCAAATATTAAATAAAATAATTTAAAATATACAAAATTTATATTACTAAACATGCCAAACAAGGCACCCTGTTAAAATCCCCTGCACCCTGCAAAGTTGGCACATGTATGACTTAAAGATTGGATTGTGCTCTTATTTTAACCAGTGTTATTTTAGTGTTATTATATACTATTATAGGATTTATTTTATATCCGTTTTAAATGTAGTTGTTTGTTTTTAGTGTATATATATATTTTTAATATATATACACTAAAATTTTTATTTCAGTTTTAGTAATTAATATAACTTATTTAGTTTGAATTTTATTTATTTCAGAATTTTATTTATTTATTTCAGTCAGTTGCCAAGAAAACATTTTTAATAACTAGTTAGTTAGAATTTAGGGCTGCCAAACGATTAATTAATCACATCCAAAATAAGTTTGTTTTTACATAATATATGTGTGTGTACGGTGTATAATTATGTATATGTAAACATGTATATATTTAAGAAATATGTGCATATACTGTGTATGTGTAATATATATACATATATATATGGGTGCGATTAATTGTGCACCCTTAATTGCGCACTTATCATGAAATTAAGCATACACCTTTTTTCTTTTTTAACACGTCCATTTTGCCATCATTGCCTATATCCAGCAAAGTAAACCATCAGATTGAAGTGCGATTTTCACAAACTATTTTTCAGCTTTTTTTCCCAAGGTACATTTAGATGTCTTTCCAAAAAAGGACACCAAATAACCAAAATATATGATTTAATATAATTCATACATTTATGTACACCAAAGCACCCATAAAAACAAAAAATCAACAATGCTTTACAGGTTTTTCAACTAACAATATTTTTTAGGTACGGAAATTGAACAAAGTAATCAAATATAAAATAACTGCATATAAACTTCTTTAAATAATAAAATAAAGGTGAAACATTAAGTAACAAGAGTTCAGTCAAGAGTGATTTCTTTTGTCTTTTGATTAACATTAGGAACAGAGGGCAGGAATATTAGACTACTGTCCCTTTAAGATATAATTCAAAGATCCAGTACACTGATACTGATACACATGAGCTGTCTGTCTTGTTTTTCTCCTAAGACATGACCTACTATGTTTGTTAGGATACTCTAGGATACTATCTAAGATGGGCATGTTGACATAATTTTTGTGTGAATTTGTCCGTTTAGGTGCAAGACTTGAGAGAGAATTTGTGTTAGAGTATTTGCGCGCTCTGACGCGGCTCTCCATGTATACGCTTTGGATGAGTACACACAAATCTCCTCACAGTTTTCTTTCGCGTCTTACAGATGAATGTTTAAGGTGTAAATTAGTTTAGTTTAAACACTGATAGTAATATGAGCTGTTCACGTCTCACCTGCGCTCGTGCGTTATCAACACCGGGTGATGACGGCGTAAATGACTGCTCATAGAGCATTCGGCACGTCATTGAACATTTGTTTACAGTCCATGTTCTTCAGATCATCGCTGTTGTAACGTATTGGGAAACCAGAATGTGCATTAACTGAAACATACATTAGCCGAATCCATCTGTCTGTATTATAACGGATTTGCATGCTTAATGTACTACTCCTGTACGTCACCGCAGTCATCTTTACTTTGATTGCAATCCTCATCCATCAAAACTTTCATAGCAAGAAGATGGTTTGCTTTATCCAGCCAGGAAACATAGTTTTCATATCATATGGTCATACAGTGGTGGGATGTTTCGACGTTCTGTTCAGCCAGGAACAGCGCGATGCGGGAGGGCTTGCACTCTTCAGATAGAATGACAGAATATGACAGAGTTCGTGTTTTAAAGCGAAACAGACACTGGAATGAAAAATTCTCTCTGCCATCTGATATAATCGGCATGGACTTTTAAGATCATCTAACTGCGTGACATAAATTATGTTATGACGCAATTTAACATGCTTCCATAATTATTTTTTGCGTTAATTGCGTTTATTTATTTTAACGTGTTAAGGATTTTGAATTAATCGCATGCGTTAACGTTGACAGCCCTAATAAATAAATATATATATATATATATATATATATATATATATATATATATATATATATATATATATATATATATATATATATATATAATAATAGTTTTTCTTAAATATATACATACATGTGTGTGTATTTATATATACATAAGTATACACCGTACAAACACATATATAATGTAAATACAAACCTTTATCTTGGATGCGATTAATCATATGACAGCACTAATTTAGTCTTACAATAACACTGATTTTAACTTTTACAGACTGAATGTTAAAAAATCCTAGTCCTTACAGGATGTCTTATAGTTTAAATGATGTTTTTCCTGTTAGTTTCACATATGGAATGAATAGATTTTTAGGCAGTCTAATTTATGGCTGCAAATAACTTTTAACCTCAAATTAATTAGCCAGAAGATTTGCATCATTATAAGGCAGTTGCTTCAGTAATGATTGTGTGCCCATAAACATTCCTCTAGTGCTGTCACAATTGCTTGATTAAATTTGAGTACTCTATTTTAAAAAATCCTTAATTGCAATTTACCCTTTCGAGTAACTGGCAAAATACCGGAAGTGCCACATTCCACAAGCGAGAATCCATGAGCCGCATTATTAGACCATTTTCGAAGACTGCACGCTGTATTAAAACCGTACTATAACGTAGTGCTATTGTGAATTCAAGTAAATGTATTCCATATATACAGGTGCTGGTCATATAATTAGAATATCATCAAAAAGTTTATTTATTTCACTAATTCCATTCAAAAAGTGAAACTTGTATATTATATTCATTCATTACACACAGACTGATATATTTCAGATGTTTATTTCTTTTAATTTTGATGATTGTAACTGACAACTAAGGAAAATCCCAAATTCAGTATCTCAGAAAATTAGAATATTACTTAAGACCAATACAAAGAAAGGATTTTTAGAAATCTTGGCCAACTGAAAAGTATGAACATGAAAAGTATGAACATGTACAGCACTCTACTTAGTTGGGGCTCCTTTTGCCTGAATTACTGCAGCAATGCGGCGTGGCATGGAGTCGCTCAGTCTGTGGCACTGCTCAGGTGTTATAAGAGCCCAGGTTGCTCTGATAGTGGCCTTCAGCTCTTCTGCATTGTTGGGTCTGGCATATCGCATCTTCCTCTTCACAGTACCCCATAGATTTTCTATGGGGTTAAGGTCAGGCAAGTTTGCTGGCCAATTAAGAACAGGGATACCATGGTCCTTAAACCAGGTACTGGTAGCTTTGGCACTGTGTGCAGGTGCCAAGTCCTGTTGGAAAATGAAATCTGCATCTCCATAAAGTTGGTCAGCAGCAGGAAGCATGAAGTGCTCTAAAACTTCCTGGTATACGGCTGCGTTGACCTTGGACCTCAGAAAACACAGTGGACCAACACCAGCAGATGACATGGCACCCCAAGTGGTTCTTGAAGCACTGACTCCAGCTGCAGTCCACTCTTTGTGAATCTCCCCCACATTTTTAAATGGGTTTTGTTTCACAATCCTCTCCAGGGTGCGGTTATCCCTATTGCTTGTACACTTTTTTTTTTCTACCACATCTTTTCCTTCCGTTCGCCTCTCTATTAATGTGCTTGGACACAGAGCTCTGTGAACAGCCAGCCTCTTTTGCAATGACCTTTTGTGTCTTGCCCTCCTTGTGCAAGGTGTCAATGGTTGTCTTTTGGACAACTGTCAAGTCAGCAGTCTTCCCCATGATTGTGTAGCCTACTAGAGATTATATATATATATATATATAATTGTATGGGCATTGATTATTTACATGCATATAGGTTACGTGCATCTCAGAGCAGCTCCGTTCACAGTAAATGCTGCTCCACATGAACTGTTATCATTTACATGCGTGGAGCTAGTCTCCATTTCTGCATATACTGCGAGTTTGCTTATAATGTTCATCAGGAATGTAATATGCGTAATTTCATCAGACACTCGCTCTGAGCATGTTTTACATATTCTTGTTCAAGAAATTAGTGACTAGCATTTCTATTGTAAAGAAGTGGCCAAATATTAAAGATTAATTAAACATTTGAACATACTATTGTTGCCAATATTAAACAAGGATTTGATCTGCTGTAAAGTAGAACACCAGGCCATTGGCATTTGTTGTAATCAGTGTTGGGAGTAACACATTACAAGTAACTTGAGTTACATAATCAGTTAATTACTTTTTCAAGTAACTAATAACGTAATGCCTTACTTTTTCAGTTTACAAAAAAATATCTAAGTTACTTTTTCAAATTTCAAATAAGTAACACAAGTTACTTTTTCATATTTATTGACTCTCCTGCCCCCATGTTGAGAGAAATAAAGTGCAGAGGTGTTGTGTGCGCTCTGTAAACATGATGGTTATTGTAGTTCTAGACTAAATGTGAACATGCATTTACTCATCTCACTTGCACGAAAACATTCAGTATTCCTCAAAATGAATAAAAACAGTGAAATGTAATCTCAGAATTTTATGCAAACCTGTAATAATTAACTAAATTAAATTACACAAATATACTTTATGTATTTAATCTCACTTTATTAACCAATGTCTTTGCTGCTGAAGGTCTCATTCAACCATACTAATAAGCATAAACCATACTAATAAGCAAAAATAAATAAATTATAGTGTTGAACTTCCTTCTCCTGTATCCTATTCTTCTTTAAGAGAATGGCAGCACAAATGGAAGGTTTGTTTGAGCTGTGCCCTCTACAGTACAGGTGTAAATACGCATTTCCTTCAGTCTGAGGCTTATTCATTTCACTTTTGGTGTGAAAGGGCCTTAACATTTGCCAAAAATGTAACACTTTTTTTTTTTTTTTTGTTATTAAAAAACAAACTAGCAAGCCCAGTCCAGGTGAGAAAAAGTAACGCAAAAGTAATGCAGTGCATTACTTTTCATAAAAAGTAACTAACACAATTAGTTACTTTTTGGGGGAGTAGCACAATATTGTAATGAATTACTTTTAAAAGTAACTTTCCCCAACACTGGTTGTAATACACATAATATAAATCATCTTATGAAATGTATGTATTATGTATTTTTACATTTGTTGTTCTATAAAACAATATGATTACTGGCTTTTGGTACTTTATTTGAAGCAAATATTATTGCCTCGTTATTGTTATATATGTATTTTAAGTCATTTTAAAGGCTTATGTCTTTGCTTTGGACTAATTTTATTGCCACAAAAAATGATTACTCAATTAATTGTCAAAATAATCGACAAATTACTCGATTACCAAAATAATTGTTAATGACAGCCCTACTTTCCTAAGCATTTTTACTTTTCTAGGCCAGTTCTAGTTATAAAAAGCTTTAGAGTCAGACACTGAAATCAAACTCTGATGTGTTTAAATGGGGATGCTGACAGTGATTGATGTGTGACTCTTTCAGGATAAGGATGGAGACCGAGCTGTCCATCATGCAGCCTTCGGGGATGAGGGTTCAGTCATTGAGGTTCTGCATCGAGGCGGGGCCGACCTGAATGCCAGAAACAAACGTAGACAGACACCCCTGCACATCGCTGTCAACAAGGGCCACCTACAAGTGGTGAAGACTTTGCTTGACTTTGGCTGCCACCCTAGTCTGCAGGTGAACTATCTGTTCAAGTATTTTTAGCCCCTGGTGTCTCAGTTTAGAGAGTAAACTCTCTTCCTTGCTTCATCTTTTTGTAAATCTTTCAGTCACACCATCTGAGCTAAGCTGATAGTTAGTCAGTAGCTTCTTGTAGTGCTTGTACACTATCAGTCAAAAGTCTGAAGGATCATGTGACGCTGAAGACTGTAATGATGCTGAAAATGTAGCTTTGCCAACACAAGAATAAGTTACATTTTAAAATATTTTCTAATAATATTTCACAATATTACTGTTTTATATATATATATATATATACACACGCACACGCGCATACCTATACATACATACATGCATGCATGCATACATACGTATGTGTGTATATATACAGACATTTTTAAATGGTAGTATATCATGGTTTTCACAAAAATATTACACATCGAAAACTGTTTTCAACATGTTTTATACATACTAATACTAATATTTGATAAAGATTGATACATTTTCGATAAGTTTGGTAATAGTTATTGGCCGATGCTGAAAATCTCAAAATAACAAAAAATGTCGTAAATGATATTTTGTCTATAACTGATTGCAAGTAATGAAGTATTGGCTTGACTTATATTTGTTTATATCTGTTATATATTTTGTAGGAAGTTCAGTACCAATACGGTCATCTCAAGAATGACTGACTGACATTGTCTTACATTTCCGTTTTATTTGTCGTAAGCTATTGCTGCGATTTTGAAAGGGTTATTTGATTAATATGCTGTTTATACTGCAGACTAGACAAATAGATGATAGAGAGATGGTGCTTTCCCATGTGATTGACACTCTGCGGCACTTTAGGCATTTTCTCCTCTATTCAGCAGTGAAACAGTATATTGCAGTTTTGCCATGATTCAGCACCGCTTGGTCGGCTACATTTCAAGAGCTAAGGAAATGCTGTCACACTAAACATTGCAATAGAATGCCGGCATTTATTATGTTAGCATTTGTATATTTTAGCATATTTCTGTCTGTTCTGTGGTAACAGTACATCATGCTACATCACAGCCTCAGTAAACTGAAACTGTACTCTTTCATTTGCTGTCTGTCTGTCTGTAAAGACTTAAATTAAACTGCTAGTCATTTATTTGCATTGCACCTTGTACTAAAGCCTGTGTAACTTTATGCTGCCTCCTGCAGGACTCAGAGGGAGACACACCTTTGCATGATGCCATCAGTAAGAAGAGGGATGACATGCTCTCTGTGCTTCTGGAAGCAGGTGCAGATGTCACAATTACCAACAATAATGGCTTCAACGCGCTTCACCACGCAGCTCTGCGAGGGAACCCCAGGTATGACTTCGTAACTTGGGCTGAAATTGGGCTTCTGGTCAGTGAGAATTATGCAGCTCTGAATTTATTAAATGGTTTCAGCTCATATCTGGGGCCTGTACAGGACAAATTTTAATGTATCTAAATGCAAAATAAATCATTTAATCTTAAATGCAGCACATTCACCATTGTAGCTTCACAAGTGGAGATGCTCACTTGCATGCAAACTACAGTAGGCACTTTGATTGCATTCTTATGTTCAATTTTCCTAGTAGCTGTAGAGGATTCGGTGCAGAATGTGTTGGATTTAAGACACTACTGTCATCATCCTCCTTTTTAACACATTTCTTTGACTGCAGCCTAAATGTTCAGATCAAGCAGTCAAATTATGCCTCTTGGTTGTTTTAACTCTTTTCATGAATGTCATTTCTTGGATCAGTTGCAAACTTCTCCACTTCATTTTATTATTTTTTTTTTTTTTTATGGAACAGTAGTTATTCCTTCTGGATGGCATTTCAAACTTGTTTAACTTTGAGCTGTTATGAAATTATGCTTAATTCTGGATTTGAGATATATACATTTTGCAAAAAATACACGTTAGAGGCTTTACAAAAACATTTGTTTTTTTTTTAAGACCGTTATTTATATAGTGTGCCAAACATTTAGATCTTTAAACATTCCTTTGCAAATATTTTAATTAGGGCTGTCACAATTCCTCGATTAAATTGAAGAGCTCGATTTAATAAAAAAAATAAAAAAAATCCACGATTGCAGTTTACGCATGTCAATTAACCAGCAAAATTCCCAAAGTGAAGAATCCATGAACCGCATTAGACTGTTTTCAAAGGCTAAACAATAAGTTAAGAGCATTTAAAATCATAATATAGCATAGTGCTATTGTGAAATCACAAAAGCTGCGATTCAGTTCAGAGTTTCAGGGCATTCAGGGCCTAACCCTAACCCAGATTTGTACTGTAAATCATTTATAAACCTAAGCCAACACAAGAGAATACATCAGTATGTTTCTAAATATGCAAACTGTTGTTCATCACGATTTCCAAATAAAAGTTTAAACCCTCGCTCTGAGTTTGCATGTTTTGATGTCCACGTTCTTGTTCAAGAAATAACGGTGGCTGCAGCATTTCTATCATAAAGAAATGGCCAAATATTAAAGATTAAGTGGACATTTGAATGAAATGTTGTTTGGCCAATTAAACAAGGATTTGATCATGCTGTAAAGTGTAACAACAACAATCACCAGGCTGTTGGCGCCCTCTGCAGGCATTGGTTTTAATATGTAATGTACATAAGTTGATTGTTTATATTATGTATATTACATTATGTATTAAGTGTTGTTCAATAAAATCATATGATTACATGCTTTTGATACTTTATCTGAACCAATTATTATTGCCTCATTATTTTACTTATGTATTTTGTAATTTTAATGGTTATTGTTCAC